>CM076571.1:775466050-775566050 GCA_034641835.2 Pinus albicaulis | reverse complement strand
ACAATGTTTTTCACTCATTTTTAATAATAATATTTGTTTTTTACTCTTTATATATTATATTTTTATATTATTACTCCATTTATTTATTCTTAAGAAAATCAATACTTGATGCTCAAAAGAAATTCAATACCATCTAGTTATATCTGTTAACACTGGAAAATCATATGAGCAAAAGACATAAAAAATGTGAAGCATAGGGTACAGATAAAGGATTCCATATAAGGAATACATTAGGAAGAGCCAAAAAAATTAATTATTCCTAAGGCGAGAGGAGAAATTTGTGGATAGTGCACAGGCAACAAAGGCTTTTTGCACGCACTGTGGATTTTTCTTCGATAGCCGCACACAATGAAATTTTCCCTTTGATAGCTGTGCCGTCCTAGGGATGATGAAATGTCACCATCCGAGACCACTTGGCATGCTTGGTTAAAAATATTCTCACTCAACCTAACCAAGTACAGTTGTCTTTGAGCCACGTTGAGGCCTCAATGCATCACACAAAGGAATCATACCTCCACTCTTGTGTCACCATCCATCTTGGGCTAAGAGAAGGAGGGATAATTT
Organism: Pinus albicaulis; assembly: GCA_034641835.2. Classification (NCBI taxonomy): domain Eukaryota; kingdom Viridiplantae; phylum Streptophyta; class Pinopsida; order Pinales; family Pinaceae; genus Pinus; species Pinus albicaulis. Next base: position 775,565,486 of record CM076571.1, on the reverse strand, counting down.
GAAAATGGTTTATAAAATACAACCTTTGGAAGAAGAATAGGAGACTCATTGTTATGCTAGCCAAATTGCTCCATAGAAAACTAGCTTGTGTAGTCCAGCAACAAATGGATTGGAAGGACTCAGTTGTTGGCCACCGAACATCTCAAGTCCAAGAGAGAGGAGTTTACCACATGTTCAATGATCTACCATCCTTTGAGAGGGAAGAGAAGCTTGATAAAAAACTTGAGGGGAAGAGACCTCCTTATAAGGCGTCGCTAGTTCTTTTGGGGCGTTAGCCTGAGTACCCATTAGAAGAAATCTTCGCAAGGCCCAGTTATGTTGAGAGTGTAAGTACGAATAGGTATATATAGGATTTTGAGTATCATACAAAAAACAAACAAAATCACATTTTTTTATTGATTAATCACATAGCTTTAAATTAAAGGAAATTTAGCTCCTATTTCTTTGCTTTGTTTTATGCATGTGATCATATTTACTTTGATAAAAATATTCCTTCCTCCAACAAGCCAAAAATATCACCAATATTAAGCTAGTTGACACCATAACGGACCCAATGGTACCTTGTAAATATAGGCATTTCTTGGACCTCCCCCCATTAGAGGGAGGAGTGCCAGTACTCCCGCAATTCAGGCATCGAAGATGACACACTGCCACCATTATCAGTTTGTCATTTATCGGGGAATATATGATTGGAAGCCCCCAAGGGTCACCGAAAACCACACCATTGGAAAACCCAGTAGGGTCACCACACTCAACCCCTCCTACAACCCCTAGAGGGAAGAGGAGTGCTACCCCTTCGGGGAATCAAAAAAACATCTATCAGGGTATGCCACAAGGTAATATTCCCCAGACACCTCCCCTAAACAATAACATTCATATATATGTGTTTCCATAGTATACAATGGCAGTCAATACATAGTGACCCTTCTTAGCATGACTTAATCTTCCAGATCTAACGAAGTTAACTAATGACCCCATTGATAATGGACATAATTGGCCTCCCATGCCCACAAATCTCCCTTCGGATATACCAAAATTTTAAGGGAAGCAAGCGGAAGACCCAAGAAATCATATTATGACTTTCCACCTATGGTATTCATCGAATAGTATTATTGATGATGCAATTATACTAAAACTTTTTCAATGCACCTTAACAGGACCTGCGGCGAAATGGTATGTTGACCAGCCTTCTGCTTCTCATGGAACCTTTAGCACCCTTGCTACCGTGTTCCTCACCTATGTTTAGCTCCCCATTCATCATGACTTGGGAATGGAACTGCTGACACATTTTAGGAAAGCACCAGCTGTCTATATATCGGACCATCTCCACGAATGGCGACAACATCGTAGTTTGTGTAAAGCCAAACTCGATGTTAGAATGTTGTTGGAATTATTTTTGAAAACTCTCACAATTGAGATTTCAAAAGACATGGCGACGCAAAAACCTACCTCTGAGGAGGACACCATTAGAAAGGCCCAACAACTTGAACTCATTTATATTCAGTCAGGATGTATTTACAACATCCTGCCAAATTCCCCATACTACAAAATTATAGAGAGATACAAGGGGCATCAAATACTATAGGCAGTTTGATCAGGTCCTTGGACAAAGGTCACCTAAGCAACAATAACGAGTACCTAGGATACTCGTACGATTCTACTCAAAACGTATCAAAAACTGGCTACCATCAAAGTTAGTATGCACCTTTGCACAATATGATGAATAGGGTAATACCATGCCATCAACAGCAGGGAGACTCATACCCTACCTCGTAGGGGAAATAATACTTAGCTAGGAATGTTGATACAAGAGAACCTACCCAACAATATTACACCAATTAGGGAGAGGGGAACCTATATCCCCCTTTTCCCTCACAAAATCCACAACCGATGCAAAATAATGCACTGGTGAACCTAGTGCAACCATCTTAGGCTCAATAATGATATTCTTACAACCAGGAGAACAAAAATAATCATCCAAATGCTCCAAAAAAGAAGCCTAGGAATAAGAAAAATGGAGACTCTGGACAGGGGAAAGTAATCAACAACGCCCCCGCGATCTCAGTCTGTGGGCAACCCCAACCGAAATCAAAACCAAGAGCCAAATAGCAACACCTGAGGGAAAAAAAAGAGACCCAATCTAAGGATAAATCATTCTTGTGCCATATGTGGTGAATATGCCCATTACAGTCACCATTGTTTCGAACTCCCCGAATTGAAAAAACTTCACGATAACTGAGAATAAGGGGGACCTAATCAACAACTTGATGTAATGAACGAACCCTTCCCTCACCAAGGAGTGGTTAACACGTAACAACAAAAACCACCCCAAAACGATACCAAAGGAGGTAGTTACAAGATCTACATGGCTGGAAAAGAGTTGTTCTTACAAACAAGGAACAGGAACTAGAATACACCTCCAGGCACCAACCCATCAGGTACAAGTATGAGTGCACCTATTGCTCTGTTAACTATCTTCAAAGTACCGATTGAACCCCTTCCAAAAATGGTCAAGGGACCGACCAGGCGTGTAGGACATCACTCTAAAGCCACTTATAGCTATAGCACATTGGATGATTTAGCTCAATCACTAGCTGCTATGTCAGCTTTGGAAGTAGTGCAATCATTCCAAAGACAACGAAAAGCCTTACTTTCCGCATTAGGCGCAATCGATCCTTCTGATTCACTCCTAATGGTTTTTGATCTAGACAAGGAAAACCCAAGGCTTCCTTCTCTAGTCACTTTCCAAATACTGGTTTTGGTTCAGAACATCACCATACACTGATGCATCATCGATGAAGGACCATCCACATGTATTATGTCCAAATCAGCTTGGAAAAATTTAGGATCACCTAAATTAAAACCATATGACATCATTCCTAGAGCATACGATGGGCGCCCATTAGCCCCCGTCGGTGTGTATCAAAATTTCCTAGTAAACCTGGCTGACAAAACATTCCCTATAGACATTGAGGTCTTAGTCGCATAACTAGATTACAATATACTCCTCGGGCGGAGTTATATGTACGACATGAATGAAGTTGCATCCTTTATCTTTAGGGTAATGATGTTCCCCCATGGTGATTAGATCATCATAATCGACCAACTCACATACAACAACAAGAAACTCATGACAACTCTCGATATCATGCTACCATACGTTGACACAACCACAAAACCACTCACAAGGTATACAGAATTTGGCCCAGGCCAATTCAAACCATCATCCATCCTAAGGTCATTCATAGGATATCCCCCTATTATACCAGAGGGATTATCAGAAAGCATGAGGGCACCAGTGTGCATGATTCTCTCATCGAACACCGAAACAAGCCTAGATGCTAAAACCAACAGTACGGATGTTGAAGCCACTGGCGCAAAATTCCTACCATACACCATTTCGTGGACCCCATTTTTGTATCCACCACCTGGATTTATATCAAAACAAGTCATGGTAACTATGAAATTTCCGAATATGGATTTTTCAATACCCGTGTGGTATTTGGTCCCTCCATCCATGCAGGGAAATCCAGGCATCACCTCTACAGGAATAACCCCTATTACCCTTCAAGAGGTCATAGTAGTTAACAAAACACCTGTAGCAATGAAAACTAACCTGAATAAGAAGAATAACAAAAAAGGGAAAAATTCTAAACCCCCAAGTTAACTAGGGCATTATAACCTTGTACATTTTGCAATATCATAGGTCATCCTACTAATATTTTTCCAGAGTTACAAGAATTGAAACTCCTTATACAAACCGAAAGAAATATCGTGACCTTGAATTCCCATAAAAAGGAACAGGCCATGAACAACCAAGGGAAAGCATTACACACCAGTCTTGCATGCCCCATATGTGACCATTATGGGCATTATACCCATCACTACCCATAGATGTTGGGATATAGGGATGACTTTCAAGCCTTAGAAAAATCCTAATAGGAGGACCCCTCAGCTCCACCCATGCAAATGGACAAGGGTGAACCCAAAACCTTAATGTACACATGTGAGGAACCTACATATTTCTCATATACAGTCACCCCAATGGCCCAGAGATGGAAAAAAAAGGCCACACAACATGTCCCAGTTTGCACACTATGTGACGAGCCTGATCACTTAATCACACAGTGACCCAAGTTAAGGGCGTTTAATCATTGGTATCAAATCCTGTAAGTTTCCCAAATAAACTTAGTATGACATAGACGACATACATTTCTTATTTGTTGGAGAAACCACAATGTGCGGTGTTGTCCCCATATCTATCGATTTCGGTCTGTGTTGGATTTCATCTGATGCTTCATTGCTGAAAACCCCGACTTAGCTGACTTAGATACGGAATCCATAAATATCACTAAAACTCAAAGGACATAAGTAACACAGACCATATTATATGTGTCCAAGGAGGGACATCCACATGAACGACCACCTCTTCCCTGTAATCATCCTCAGGTTCCAGTCCAGCTCTGTGCACTGTACGATGACCGAGATCACTTCGTCACTGACTGTGAAGCTCTAGAGTCATTTCAAAGATGGTACACAGTCAACCCAGTGTTCTATGACGGTATATGAGAAGTCCAATATTCATGTCGAGTGTGTTCAGGTAAACACCCAATTAATCGTTTTCCCTACATCCCCCGCTTCTGGTCGGTGTTAAATTGTTTATGCCAGGCCATAACCTATCTCGCTGCAGAAGACAGATCAGATTCGACTCAGTAGGAAGTTAGATAACCCAAGAGAATGAGGCAACCAGGTCCATCCTCTTATTATCAGAAGAAAAACGATCAACAAGGGGGCAGATTCCTGCCCCCAACCTCCCTCCTCGCTCAATCCCATCCCGCGCATTGTGCGATTCATGAAATAATTTTACTGCTCAATGCCTAGATTTACAATCGTTTCACAAATGGTACCCAATCACTCTAGTGGTAAAAAGGGATTGGAAAACCAAAGCGCAAAAATCTTGTATTATTTTCGAAGACCACCATCATGCTTGGAATTATCCTTACATCCCACACTTTCGACCCATGTTAGAGGTCATACGCTCATTGGTCACCAAATATTTGGATGTAAATGGTTTCAAACCTAGGCAGCTAGGTGCATTGTGGCCTCCCCCTCATCGTCACCGAAGCCCTAGGAAATCTAAGGCGACCAATCATCTTAGCAGGGCACGAAACCAACCAAGAATACCATGTTATTTATGCAGTAGAAAGGACGACATGGTAAGTCAGTGTGAGGAACTCAAGAAACCCATCGAGAGTCTTCACATTGTCAGAATCATACCACATATTCATCTCTCTAATCAAGAGAATATCACACACTGCTATTGCAGGATATGCTCGCAATTTCATCACACCATGAATTGTGAATACCTCCCAAGGTTACCAGAAATAAGAGCAACATTCAGTCTGGACTCCCCAAAGGAGCCATACCACCCAAGACGAAAGACTCAGAGGTGACAGAAGTGCAAAAATGCACCAATGCCCAATCATCTCCAAGCATCGAGATCTGGTACGAAGAGTAGTGTTGGTTCTCACACCATTTAATCGTTCGACACCTTTTCTCCATGCACCATTTTCACGAGCCATAACCATGAAATAGAGATGTGCCCCATTATGAAAAAATTTCAGCATCTCTGCATCCAACGCAAATTCGAATTAAAGGAAGGTGCGTGTATCCTTAGTACACCACCAAAAGAGCACCAATTTTCTCTCAAACAAACAACCACAATGTAAATTCTTCCACCATAAAACTCTAATGACACACAACACCATATATGATTCATCTCATCATGCATGGGAACCATGAATCATGCTGTTTGCTCATATTTCATTGGTGTCGAGACTTATTCAACTACCACAATGGTAGTAGTACCTTCGACAATGAAAACCCAACCTGTCTACACCCTATCAATCTTGTCTGGTTCCACGACATCAACCACAAAATCATATTCATGTTTGTCGACTAGCACTGTTAGGCTTGAACCAATTCCTCACGGCCTCACAAATTGCCCCTTAGACATCTTGTTTCACTCTGATAAAGATATTTTAGAGGTCATGATAGAACTAGATTTTCCATGGGATGCAATGCATCACCACTCGTTTTTTCTTCTAGAGTAAAAAATTCATGCCTAGCATCCCAAAAACCTAGGATATATATGCCATTGAATCCAAATACTTCATTCCATACGGGAAGGTATATTGGTTCAAAAACCATATCCCAACGGCCAATGCATTTGAAGAAGTGAATATGTCAAATATTTCACCAAGCATTAAGGTGAATATCTCAAGAAAACCAGGCAAAACCGAAGAAATATCGCTAGGGGAAACATGCTCCCCATATGAGGTAGTCGCTTATATAAAATTATTACAAGAGTACAGGGATATCTTCACATGGGATTGTTTGGAAATGCCAGGGCTAAGCCCCACCATCATAGAACACCACATTGACACCTAGCCTGACGTATCACCAGTCCGCCAAAAGCAACATCAATTACTCCGTTCCAAAGCAGAAGGAATCAAAAAAGAGATTGAAAAACTTCATAAAGTTGGATTCATCTACCCAATCGCCTACAAATCATGGGTTTCCAACCCTATACCTGTTATGAAAAAATAGGGCACCATCTGAGTATGCACCGATTTTCGAGATTTAAATAAAGCTTGTCCCAAGGACAACTATCCTACCCCTTCTTCGACCGAGTCATTGATGCTTGCACCAGTCACGAGGCCTTATACTTTGTGAACACATTCTCAGAGTACAATCAAATTCAAATTCGACATTTAGATCGGTACACGACTACATTCACTACTGCCTGGGGCACGTTCGCATATCAAGTCATGCCTTTCGTTCTTAAAAACACTGGATCCACCTTCCAGTAGGCCATGAATCATATCTTCCATGATCTCGCTCACCTCATCTTAGCTTACATGGACGACCTCGTCGTATGATCCAAGAAACTAGGGGACCATCTGGAGGGGTTACGGTTGGCATTCCAACGATGCTGACACTACAACCTATGCTTAAACCCCCTTAGGTGTGTCTTCTACGTTAATGTAGGCAGAATATTAGGATTCATATCATCCCAAAAAGGAATCAGAGTTGACCTCCTCAAGGTCCAAGAAATAAAATAAGTACCACCACCTAAAACTCTCAAGCAACTTCAAAGCCTGCAAGGGAAAGCCAACTTCTTACGATGCTTTGTCCCCGACTATGCCACTTGCGTGCAAGGTTTCCTATGCCTACTCTATCAATACATTCTGTTCAAATGGGATGATCAGGCTCAAAAGTCATTTGAGGCACTGAAAGACACACTGTCTTCAACCCACTTGATTATCCCACCCAATTACGACAAATACTACACCTTATATTTGTTGGAATTAGACACAACCATAGCTGGGGTGTTAGTCCAAGATGGACCAGATAATAAAGAGCACATAATCTATTACGTCAACAAGAACCTATCTGTCCCTACTTTAAAATAAGAACCGGAAGAAAAAACTGCCCTTTCCCTGGTACATGCAGTACAAAAGCTTCGACCTTACATCATCATAAGTACTACAACAGTCATAACAACTATCAACCCCATGCGATATCTTTTAACCTGCCATATGATGAACCATAAGTACTCTCGATGGGTAGTCATACTATAAGAATTCAACCTATATCTCATCTCCCCCAAGAGAAAAAAAGAATTAATCCTAACTAGTGTTCATCACTGACGTTCCAAGTCTGACCCAAGGATCAGTAGTTAATGACTCACTCCTAGATGAACATCTATTCCTAGTGACGATTGAGGACCCTTGGTATGATGACATCCTTCTTTTCTTGCAAACCCAAAAATTCAAACCACAACTCTCCCATGACGACCAAAGGAGCATACGCCATCAGGCCCCTTGGTACCTTCTTATGGGGGACGTCCTTTATCAAATAGGTGTGAATACTATTTTACGTCGATGCCTCACGTACGACCAAGCTGAGCAAGGCCTAAATGACTACCATAGTGCGGCTTGCGGCAACCACCTCTCAGGGATGGCCACTGCCCAAAAATTATTGCAGGCTGGTTATTTTTGGAGCACCTTATTCCATGATTGTATTCAAGCAGTCAAAAGGTGCGAGCGATGCCAACGCTTCGCCCACAAGGCGAGAGCACCTCCTACTCCTTTGCACCAGGTCATTGTAGTAGGTCCCTTTTGTAAATGGAAAATTGAATTTATGATTTGCAACCCTACGTCGTCTGGAAACCACACATATATTATTGTAGTCGTCGACTATTTCACAAAGTGGGCAGAAGCCATTCCTACTTATGAAAATATGGCAGAAACTGCAACTCATTTTATCTTCAACCATGTCATTGCATGATTCGGTGTACCCAAGGAGTTACTCTTTGACCATGGAAATCATTTCAAGAATGAAATATTCTAGGAGCTATCCCATCATCTAGGATTTATGCATGAATTTGCGTCACCATACTACCCCCAATCCAATGGTTAGGTAGAAGTTGTTAACAAAGTACTCAGAACGATGTTACAGCGTATGGTCAACAACCATAAAATGAACTATCACCATATGGTATTTTAAACCTTATGGCCATATCACACAGTGGTTAAATATTCAACATGATTCACACATTTTCAATTGGTATACGAAGTGGAGGCTATGATTCCCATTGAACACGAAATCCCCAACTTACACGCAGCTATCGAACTCCTCGATGATACCCAAACTTTAGAGCAACGGTTGGTACAATTCGAGCTCATTGATGAAAGTCGAAGAGAATCTCTCCAACATAATGAGGCTCACAATAAAAGGATAAAATCATCATTCGACTGCAACATCACCCGTCGCTCATTTTCAGAGGGGGAGCTAGTCTTCCACTACGACGTTGCAAAAGAAGCCTTAGGACATGAGATGTTCGAAACATTATGGAAAGGCACTTACCTCATAAAAAAGTTCCTCCTCAAAGGAGAATACATTATGTTTGAGCCTGACAGTACATGCCTAGCTAATCTCGTAAATGGGCTCCACCTCAAAAAATTATACCCATAGGGCAGAAAGTCTCAATCTTAGAGATAAGATGAACATACCATAAATTTTTGAGATGATCACAATCATCGTGGAGTTGTTCTAATAAATTATCTTGTGTCAGAGATGGATCGTGCCCTCATCCACTATTTTGGATTCACTGATGGAGCCTCTCAATGGTCACAAAATCTAGCAGCAGCACCTTGGGCCATATAGTCTCCTGACCGGACACCATTCCTCACCAATAGAGTATGTATCAGATCAACTACCAATAATCAAGCAGAATATGATGCATTCATCGGGCTGTTAAGAGATGCCTCCAACCAGGGCATTCACCATCTACATGTATTTCTTGATTCTCAGTTAGTGGTATCGCAGTTAAACCAAGATTTTCAAGTATGGGATTCACACCTATTTAGGAAATACTTGCATGCATGACAGTTGAGTTGTCACTTTGATTACAGTATATTTACACATATGCCAAGAAATAAACATTAGATAGTTGATCGCATAGCTAACCATAACCAAGACTAGAATTCATCTCGTATAAACCATCATCCGTAAAAAGAAAACACATAAAGAATAAATATCCATCATAGGTACATAAAATCCATCATAAACACATGTAAACATAAACCAAATAATAAACATAGACACATAATAAGAGCTACAAAAATATTCATCTCGCATATAGACATAAAAAATTATATGAATTCCAATATATAAAATAGGTCACTGACCATCACGTCAATAAAAAATATACATGTCATCAAAATAAGGAAGCATCCTCATAATGGGTGCTTTCCCTAACTATGCAAAAATCTCTAGGGCTGAGCCTCGCCTGGTGGGTCCTCTAGACCTAAATAAGCCCCTAAAGCCAGTATAGGTGCAACAACTGCAACTGGAAGTGCCGCCCTACATAAAGTAGGGTGATGCACCCTCTCTCGAGACATCAACGTCTCCATCCAGATGTCTTCTAGGTCATCAAAACCCCTGGTCGGCATGCCTTAGGTCAACCTCTCCAACCAACTCCACAAGTCGGCTAAATCTGCAACACGAGCATTTGTAGCCTCCGCTTGGGCCTCTAATGCCAACAGTATAATGTTGGCAGCATCCAACAACTCCTCAATCGCCGCCACCCATGCCTTGGTTGACTTAGCATGGGCAAGAAGAGAAGCATCCCCACCGACAGCTGCGGCGCTACTACCCTATCTTGAGGGACCTCCTACACCACCTTGCCTCCCAAATTGGGCCTAACCTGCCCCAAGCAGGTCCCTCCTCCTGGGCTGGTGACCCACCAAGTGAGTGGTAGGACGCACTACCATGCCCATGTCTGCAAGAGGAACCAAAAAACAATATCAGTGTCATTATCAGATACATATAAATCTTTACAAAATAAAAATCCCAAAAATGCAGAAAACATAAAAAGTCATACCTGTTGGACCCCATGCTCAGCCTTTAGAAAACACATATTAGGACCCCCCCGAAAGTCCATCCCTGAATATGGGAAGTCAAGGAACATATGCAGGTGAGACTCGAACCACGCCTCGAACGTCGCATCCCAGTAATGGCTCACATCTCCTCCACCACCACGGGGCATCACAGGTGCCCACCGATGCATCTGAGGATCCCTCAGAGGACCCAAGGGCATCGCCACAAAAGGCTGACGATTCACAACCATCTCGTACATGATGCTACATATGATGCTAAAATAATCGAAGGCCTTAGTAACCCCCGTTTGGGCATTGCCTAGCTGAGTGACCATGCCCTGGTAAACATAGAAAGCCTAGTAAAAAAAGTGACTGGCTTGAAGCCAGTGCAAAAACGGAAGATGTGGACTCGACACTCGATGGGGCACCATCGACCTTGATAGGTGAACTATCATTGCCAAGTTAGCTCTCTCAGCGAGGTCTGTCACAAATCAGAAACAGATACATCCCTGGGTGATTGCATATGGACCATAGTGCTCCTCATCCTTAGCCCAACGATGGATGTTCACTCCCCCAGGAGGGAGTGGATAGGGAATATCCTCCCTCTGACGTAACAGACCAATCAAAAAATTGACATCGGTCTCTAGCTAGATCACGATGTCCCTACGATGCAAGACCGTAATGCATCGTCTCTTGTTCTAGCATCGTACCAAGTATCACAGTAACCCATCTTGGGATCTCAGTAGATAGTACTCTAAGAACTTTAGTAAACCATATTGAGCCAGGATCCCCTAAGCATGGGGGCTTAGGGCAACAACTGCACCGAGGTCAGGCTAGTCTCTATCCAGCCACAACATCCTGCCATTAGAGAAAACACCAAAAATTAGTTTTACCCAAAAGTTTAATTTTTTTTTCTTCAGAAAACTGAATTCCTCGCATCTTTAAAAAATGTCATTGATCCTCTTGAAATTCGACTTCAAGATAAGATTTCATGTAAAGATGGTATCGTACTTCATAATCGTTGCACTCTGTTAGAATTCTTCGAAGACCTATGACTTTATAAGAATCCCTTTCAGCAATGCTTACACGGGAAGGTCCCCAACAGTCAAAGACCCATGCATACAATGATCACTTATTCTAAACAAATGTGCCATACCAAGATTATGCATGTAGGAGCCACATTCAACCTTCTTTCAAAGAAAAACACCCCCGAGGGCATCATCAACCGTCATCATCAAGCTGCAGCAGGTCACTACCAAAAGTGGCATAAACAAAACCACTATCTGTCAGATAAGCTTAACTAGTAAAAACATCACGAGCATGGGACATGCCCGTCTCGTAGAAATATTTAATTCATTATATCTCTTGCAGGTTTCCAACGGAGCATGTTGTCTTTTTTACTCAAGACAAGGGGTCTCTCCACTCAGTTCCAAAGAAAGTTACTCTCTCTTTTTCTCAAAAAGATCATATAAAAAATAAATTATAATGTATTTCGTCTATACAGTTCTTCCTAGATCTCATACATTAGGGAGCAACTGTTAACACTGGAAAATCATATTGGAAAAAACATTAAAAATGTCAAGAAAAGGTACAGATAAAGGTTTCTAGATAAGGAATACATTAGGAAGATCCTAAAAAAGTAATTCTTCCTAAGGTCAGAGGACAAATTTGTTGATAGTACACAGGAAACAAAGTCTTTTTGCACACAATCCAGCTTTTTCTTCGATAGTCATGCACAACATGACTACCCCTCGACAATTGCGTAGTTCTGGGGATGACAGAATGTCACCATCTGGGACCACTTGGCACACTTGGTTAAAAAAATATTCTCACTCAACCTAACTAAGTACAGTCATCTTTGAGCCACCTTTGGGCCTTAATGTAGTACACAAAGGAATCATATCTCCACTCTTGTGTCGCCATCCATTTGGGGCCAAGAGAAAGAGGTAGAATTTGAAAATGGTCTATAAAAGCCAACCTTTGGAAGAAGAATAGGAGACACATTGTTATGCTGGCCAAATTGCTCCATAGAAAACCAGCTTGTGTAGTCAAGCAAGAAAGGGATTGGAAGGACTTGGTTGTTGGCCACTCAACATCTCAAGTCCAAGAGAGAGGAGTTCACCACATGTTCGTCGCTCTACCATCCTTTGAGAGGGAAGAGAAGCTTGCTGAAACTTGAGGGGAAGAGACCTCCTTGTCTTGGATATTCAAGCTCCATAGCTCAAAGGATCCACTACAAGAGATTTAACATTCTATCTTCTATCACAACCAACACCTAATAAATGGAGAAATTCTCCATTTTGAGTTATTAGTGTGTATGCTCTATCCATCGTGTATCTTGTGCATTGTTTTTTGTTTTTGTTTTATTGTTTATGTAGTATGCTATGTTTCGTCTCTAACCTAACTTATTACATGTTGAATTTGTTCCACTAACGTTTAACAAACCATTTTGGCCAATGACTCTTATGTAGGTAAGAATCGTACTTTCTAAGCAAAGTGTATTTCATATGCCCATGCACCAAATACACTACCACAATATCAATTAAGGCTAACTCCCAAACCAAAATTTTTTCATAATAAAATCAATACTTGATGCTCAAAGGCAATTCAATGCCATCTAGTTAAAGCTAACTCACAAAACAAAATTTTCCAAACACTTATTAAAGGAATTAAATTGGTAATGCTCCTCGTGAATGTAAAGCGATCACTTACTTAGAAAAAAAAAAATTAAGTTAGAAAAAGTGGAAAATGCACAGGGAAAGAAGGAACTCAAAGAGGGAAGTTCTAAGATAAACTTTAACATCTCCAACCTAAGAGAAGTTGCAAACGAAAAATTAACTTGGAATAAGTGGACAATGCACAAACAAAAAAAGGAATCCAAAGAGGGAATGGTTCTTTTAATGAAAGAAGCACAGAGGATGAAATGGGTATAAAAAATATACCCTATACTAAACGGAGCCTATAGACATTTTACATGCAAAGTTTCAACGGGCTTTCCCATTTTTCTTTCAATGGAACTGCACATCGATTGTCGTCCCAGGTTCTAGAGTTAAAACCTATTCTCTCTATTTCTTTAGAAGTTACACAACAATATTGGCCGGAAACATAAGACATAATTATGAGCGTGAGTTGCAATACAATTTTTTTCAGTTTTCACACGAGCATATGGTTCACTACTGCCCACTACGGTTAGCGTCCAGTTTAGACAAATTGACAGAGCCTTTCAATTATTGTGTTTCGTTATGAACACGCTCATCCAACAAATATCTGGGATTGGCAGGATACATGGTAAGTGGTTAGTTGTTGGCTTGCTATCCCCCAATGACAAAGGTGGGACACACAGCGAGAGGAATCCTAACAAGGTGGCCTTTGTTACCAGTCAACACAATCTCTCCAAATACAAATGGGCCAGAGCCACCTCCACTTATAATGTCTCCAATAACAATTTAGACGAGCCCTTGTGTATGGCGAATTTGTGAGGCTTTACTTTTACCTTCATACCCTCTGGCTCTGTAATGTAGGCCTCATACACCTCCCTTGCGTAATCTGCAGCTACAGTTTTCACCACCCAATGCACTTTCCTATGGCCCATAAGATTTCGGACTGTGATTGAATCAATATTCAGATTCTTTATGGGCATCCGATTCAAGTTGCCTCGCGAACAGATGCCCCTTCCACCCCAAGGGAGAGAGCATAAGAAACTCATAAAATCATCAAAATATGCACCAGTGACTGCAGGAATGAAATAATGCTCCTGTAAATAGACCTTCATAATAAATTTGGAGTAATATTTGAATAGTACCAGCATAAAGAAACGAAGCCCGGATTCATAGCCCTTGCAGGATTGATGAGATCTGCACCATAGTCGAGCTGGGTGGCTGCCCCGGGTTGGTTGCCCAACTGGACAGATATATTCCCCCACGGACTCTGCGCAAGAATCGATTTTCCAAAGTGATCTATCGTTGATGCAGTCTTCATCATAGCGTAAGCAATAGCTGTCGGACTTCAATTTGGATGGTTTTGTTTGATCTTCAATTTCACTTCTTCTACATGGGGTGTCGCAATACTGGTGCTCAAGTCCATTGTGAAGTTCTGCTCTTTTTTTCATCATGGATAGTTTGAGTTCTTTATTATATCTGTAAGAGTTAGCTATGTATGCAATTTATTATTTCAATGAGAATAATGAAATCTTTGTAATGTGTTCCATGTAGGAATGTGTTTTTTGTAATGAGAATAAGATGGACAACATTCACATAAATATTTATACTTTGGAACCAAATAGACAATATCTAGATAAAAATAATATCCAGATAAAGCAATGGAATTGATTTATGAAATATTCCCAAGATCTTGCATTCACATTCGCTCATATATATATATATATATATATATTTTGAAATATCTACAACACAATTAAGTAATGAATTCCTTCTTCCAGAAGATTTTGTTCTTATGTGCTTTTTTTTTTCTTGTTGGAAATTAATTCCAACTGCAGCAGAGCAGAAGAAGGATGAAAATTAAATTAATGATGGGAGAGGAAAGCACTGCAGTTGTATTTCTCGTTTGTTCTCCACTGCAGCTTCCAAATTTGCAAATCGTGGTTCATATCCACGCAACCTTCCGCCTTAACCATTCATCTACCTGCAATAAATCCTCCACCAACCACATTTGATTTGAATTAAACTCGCAACCAGCTTCATTCCGACGGCATCCAAAAATGAGCTACGAGCATCAAAGTTGACCCACCGAAGGAGGCGACATCATCACTCCTTCGGACCAATCATAGTAGTTCCGTGGGGCAAAAAAGCAGGCTTTTACATAATATTTAAACTCCACGAAATGTATAAGGTTTAATGTTTTTATATTCGCGGCCATATATGTTTTATTTTTTGGTTTTAAAATTAGATTATAGATGTTGTATAATATATATTGTAAAAACATTATATTTACAATATATATAAATATTTTCATGAAGCGTGCAATGTAATACATATGCCGTGTGCATTTTTTTGATTGTGTATGCAATATATGCCCGAAGGTAGAAGAAAAAGTGACAGAGAGCAATACACTGTGTGTTAAGATAGTGATTGAATGCTTGAAGGCAGAAATAGACTATGTGCCCAAAATAGACAAAGAGAGAGCACTGTGCTTTGTAGCAGCCAAAAGAAGTATTTTTTTTTGTGAATCCAGAACACCATAGTTCTGAAGAGAAGGAATTTCATTTTTGTAATAGTTTGATTTTTAATGAAATATAATTTATACTTCATCTCTCTGTGTGCACAATTTTATTGCTATCTTCTCTTTGTTAGAAGATGAACTTTTATTTTCTCTCTGTTGTTCGGAATATTCAGAAATTCTAACATGGTATCAGAGCTAGTCCAGGCTCTTTACATTTTCTAAAGAAGCTGAAGGAAGAAGGATTTTGTTGAAGCTTTTGACTAGCAATGTGAAAGTTCAGCAAAGCCAAGTATTTACCAAAACATAGTTTTGTGTGTTTTTTTTTAAAGAGTGCAGTCCAGAGAAGTCTTTTAAAGACAGAGTTTGTCTCTTAAGCAGAGAGACAGTTTGTTTGGAAACACATTCAAGTTTTTTTTAAGCATAGTTTAGTAAACTAGCAATGGCAAGGAGTTAGCACCAACACGAGTATGAGAAATACTCAACTCCCGCAGTTCAATGGGAAGAACTATGAATATTGGGAAATCACAATGAGAGCCATGTTTGCCTCTCAAGATTTATGGGAGCTAGTTGAACATGGTTTAGAAGAACCAGCATATGAACACGCATATAATGCCTTAACACAGGCAGAGAAGTATTTGCTGAAGAGTAATAGGAAGAAGAATTCAAAAGCCCTCTTCTATCTCTATCAGGCAGTGCATGAAAGTATATTTCCAAGAATTGCAGCAGTAAAGAAGTCTAAGGATGCATGAGATACTCTCCAGATGGCCTACCAAGGAATGGAGAAGGTAAATACAACAAAACTTCAATTACTAAGAAGAGGTTTTGAGGTTATTTTCATGAAAGAGTCTGATACAATAGACTTATTTCTTCACATTTTTGATTGGGTTGGTTACCCAAATGAGATCTAGTGGAGAGACCATAGAAAATAGAAGAATAGTGGAGAAAGTATTGATGAGCCTACCCTAAAGGTTTGATGTGATAGTAACAACCATTGAAGAGACAAAAGATCTCTCGTTGTTCATTGTTGATGAGCTTCATGCATCATTGATGACACATGAACAAAGATTGAGCAGAACAACAAACTCATCTTTGGAGCATGCCTTTAAGACCCAAATGTCCTTTGGAAGAGGAAGAGGTCAAGGCAGAGCAAACTACAAAGAAAAAGGAAGAGGCAGGCCGTAGAAGTCAAAACAGAGGAAGAAATAACCCTGCAAATACAAGTGGAAGGGGCAGTAATCAAAGTCATAATCAAAGCCAAGGCAACTGTCAACAAAGTGGACAAAATGAAGCACATGGACAAAGAGAATCAAGTCAATGCCTGTTATATTATGGCAATGAATGTAGGAAGAAACAGAGTGACATGGGTAGTAGACCCAGTGCTAACTTCACTAAAGAAAATATTAGTCAAGAAAATTTGTTTCTAAAGAAAATCCAGTCAAGAAATTTTTTTTAACCTATAATCTGGCTAAAGAGAAAAATGAAGATATATGGTTTCTAGATTCAGGATGTAGCAACCATATAACTGGAAACATTTCAATGTTTTCCATGATTGATGAAAATGTGAAGTCTCAAGTAACATTGGGAACATACAGTAAAGTATCTGTCAAGGGAAAAGGTAGAGTAAGTGTTTTCACAAGGAAAGGAGAAAGAAAAATCATATCAGATGTATATTATGTGCCTGGTATGAAGTGTAACCTTTTGAGCATTGGACAACTCATTCAGAAAGGCTACAATTTTTTCTTTGAAGATGATGTACGTACCATCATGGACATACCACCAAGAAAACAAAGAATTGCACAAGTGAAGATGACAAGAAACATAATTTTTCCTCTCAAGATGAGAGTAGATTTCAAGAAAAGAGCTGAAATGGCAGCAGTGACACAAGAGACATTCCAAAGAGAAGAAAATAATGAAAATTGGTTATGGAATTTGAGATTTGGACATCTCAACTTTGGAGGTATGAACTTGTTTCACAGAAAAGGTATGGTAAAGGGATTACCATTGATTGAAAAGCCAAACAGCCTATGTGGAGGCTGCATCTTGGGTAAACAACACAGACAAAGCTTTCCATCAGGAAAGAGCATAAGGGAAAAAACACCCTTAGAAATAGTCCATTCTAATTTGTGTGGACCGATGCAAATACCATCATTAGCAAGAAACTATTATATGTTGACCTTTATTGATGATTACACAAGAAAAACATGGGTTTCTTTCTTGAAGATGAAGAGTGAAGTGTTTGAGAAGTTCTGCCACTTTAAAACATTTGTAGAAAATCAAAGTGGGTAGCATATTAAAGTCTTAATAATAGACAGATGAGGAGAATACAGCTCCAAAGAATTTCTGCATTTTTGCAGAGAAAATGGGATACACAAAAAATTTATAACAAGGTATAGACCACAGCAAAATGGTGTTGCTGAAAGGAAAAATAGAACCATCATGTACATGGTAAGAAGTATGATGAAGGAAAAAAAATTCCCAAATGAGTATTGGGCTAAAGCTGTATATTGTGCAGCATATGTCTTGAATAAATGCCCAACAAAGAGTGTAATGAATAGAGTTCCGGAAGATGCATGGAGTGGCATAAAACAGTTTGTCACCCACATGAGAGTATTTGGTTGTCTTATGTACACATTCCAGACCAGCTAAGGAAGAAGTTGGACAGTAAGGGGGAGAAGTGCATATTTGTTGGATACACTGAAGAATCAAAAGCATACAGATTGTATAACCCAGCTACCAAGAAGTTGATGATAACCAGAGATGTACAATTTATTGAGGAAGAAGCTTGTGATGAAAGCATTGAGAAAACAGTGAATGTAAAAATATTTTTTCTCGTAATGAAGATGAGGAAGAAATGGTTGAAATACATCCCTCATTAGCAGCGCCACCTCCACCAACACAAAGACAAGAAGGGACACCACAAGAAGGTATGAGAACACCCTTGAGAAGTGATGATAGTGCTTCTCCAAGCACATCACAAGGACCAGATTTAAGTGCTTCTACAAGCACAAGTTCAGCAAGTGAAAGAGGAACCAAATTCATAATTCTGAATGAAATTTATGGGCAAGAGGCAAAAAATGAAGATATGAACTCTTTATTTGCATTGTATTGTCATTTAGAAGATCCTATTCATTTAGAAGAAGCTATAAAAGATAAGAAATGGATAGATGCTATGGATGAAGAAATAAAAGCCATAGAGAAAAATAATACATGGGAATTGATTGATCTCCCAAAGGGTAAAGAAGTCATTGGAGTTAAATGGGTTTATAAAACCAAAAGCAATGCTGAAGGCAAGATTGAAAGGTACAAGGCCAGACTTGTTGTCAAATGCTACAAGCAGCAACAAGAAAGAGACTATGAGGACACTTTTGCACTAATTGCAAGAATAGAAACAGTAAGAGCTATGCTGTCCATAGCAACATAACACAAGTGGAAAGTTTACCAAATGGATGTGAATTTAACATTCCTGAATGAAGTATTAATGGGAGAGCTATATGTTGAACAACCTCTGGGCTATGAGAAAGAAGGCCAAGAGCACAAGGTATGCAGATTGAAGAAAGCTCTGTATGGGCTTAAACAAGCACCAAGAGCATGGTACAGTAGGATAGATGTCTATTTATTGGAAAATGGGTTTCAAAAATGTGAAGGAGAACCCGCATTATACATCAAAGAAAAATATGGTATAATCCTCATTGTTGTTTTTATGTTGATGATGTGATATTCACAGGTAATGATGCTTACGTCATTGAGAATTTTAAGACAATCATGAAGGATGAATTTGAGATGACTAATATGGGATTGCTGTGATACTTCTTAGGAATAGAAGTAGAGAAAAATGAAACAAGATTTTTATTTCTCAAGAAAAGTATGTTAAAGAAGTTTTGGAAATATTTAACATGCAGGATTGCAAGGCAACAATTACTCCTATAGTGATGGGATTGAAATTGAGCAAGGAAGACATCAGTAAGGATTTTGATCCAAGTTTGTAAAAGAGCATAGTCAACAGCCTTATGTATTT
This sequence comes from Pinus albicaulis, assembly GCA_034641835.2. Classification (NCBI taxonomy): domain Eukaryota; kingdom Viridiplantae; phylum Streptophyta; class Pinopsida; order Pinales; family Pinaceae; genus Pinus; species Pinus albicaulis. Next base: position 775,545,848 of record CM076571.1, on the reverse strand, counting down.
CACTACAACTAGGCTTGATATTATGCATGCTGTGAGTTTAATTTTAAAATCATAGAAAGGCCAAATGAGGCACATTGGCAAGCAACAAAAAGAATTCTAAGGTATGCCAAAGGAACAAAGGGGTATGTAATTTTATACACCACTTCAAATTTTTTTGAATTGATTGGATATAATGATAGCGATTGGGCTAGAAGTATAGATGACAAGAAAAACACCTCTGGATATGTTTTCCATATGGGATTAGAAGCCATCTAATGGGCTTTTAAGAAACACCTGATTGTGGCTTTATCAACAATAGAGGCAAAGTATGTGGCAGCTACAATAGCATCATATCAAGAAATATGGATGAGAAGAATGTTGAGAAGTTTGTGTCATGAAAATGTAAAAGGCAAAACAATTTATTGTGATAATAACTCAGCAATAGCAGTATCAAAGAATTCAGTGTTTCATAAGATAATGAAACACATTGATGCAAAATATCACTACATCAGAGAATTAATGAGCAATGAGGAAATTGTTTTGCAGCATTGTAGAACAGAAGAGGAGTTTCCTGATATATTAACAAAACAATTGGGGCAAAAGAGCTTTAACTATCTCAGAAAATGTCTGGGCATGGAAGTGAACAATAGTTGTAATTAAGGGGGAGTGTTGGAAATTAATTCCAACTGCTGCAGAGTAGAAGAAGGACGAAAATTAAATTTTTGATGGAAGAGGAAATCACTATAGCCGTATTTCCTGTTTGTTCCCCACACTCCACCGCAGCTTCCAGATTTTCAAATCGTGGTTCATATCCATACAACCTCCTGCCTTAACCATTCATCTACCCGCAATAAATCCTCGTCCAACCACATTTGATTTGAATTAAACTCGCAGCCAGCTTCATTCCGACGACATCCAAAAATGAGCTACGAGCATCAAAGTTGACCCACCGAAGGAGGTGACGTTATCACTCCACCGGACCAATCACAGTAGTTCCGTGGGGCAAAGAAATAGGCTTTTGCATAATATTTAAACTCCACGGAATGTATGAGGTTTAATGTTTTTATATTCGCTGTAATATATGTTTTATTCTTTGGTTTTAAACTTAGATTATAGATGTTTTATAATATATATTATAAATATATTATATTTACAATATATATAAATATTTTCATGAAACGTGCAATGTAATACATATGCCGTGTGTATTTTTTTGATTGTGTATGCAATATATGCCCGAAGGCAGAAGAAAAAGTGATAGAGAGCAATAGACTTTGTGTTTAGATAGTGAATGAATGTCTGAAAGAAGAAATAGACTCTGTGCCCAAAATAGACAAAGAGAGAGTGTTGTGCTTTGTTGCAGCGAGAAGCAGTATTTTTTTTTGTGAATCCAGAACACCATAGTTCTAAAGAAAAGGAATTTCATTTTTGTAACTGTTCGAGTTTTTTAATGATATAGAATTTATACTTCATCTCTCTGTGTGCACAATTTTATTGCTATCTTCTCTTTGTTAGAAGAGGAAATTTGATTTCCTCTCTGTTTTTTGGAATATTCAAAAATTCCAACACTTCTCACAAATTTTTGGGAATACCCTCACAACAATTATAGATATTTGGAGGATAAAAACAATCTTGATGAAATAAATTTAATCTTGATCAATATCAGAACTACCTTGGAATATTTTTTCATCAATGTTATTTGGGCTCCAAGCAATCCATATAAGGTGGACTGGAGCAATTATATTTGGCTTGAGGACATTAGGAAGTTTCCTAACTTTATTATTAAGGACAGTACCTCGAGAAGAATATGAAGCAACATTTGGGTTCTCACCATTATATGTCGCAACTCGCCCATCCCCAATTATAGTTGTTGCTCCAACTCATACAAAATAGGCACTTTTATAAGGTCTGGTATTATTATTATAATATATCAATAGGTATGTTTAAGGAATTATTGTATCTCTATCAAATCCATAATTTCTACTATAAAGATTCTAGTTACTAGTTTGGAAAGTTTATTAAAAGTTGCAAGTTTTGGTGTAACAACAAGCCTCTTCATGGTATTAAAGCATGGACCTAAGTTAGATTCCTGGGAACTATGTCTCACCACAACTTTATAGAATCGATAATTTCCACCCAAAATATCTTAGCTACTGATTTAGAAATTTTACTAACACCTACTAGTTTTGATACTAAAACACACTAAAATAACCATATTAATTAAAATGATCTATAATCAACCATACCCTTCTTTGATTAATTAATTTAATAAATAATTCATACCAGAGAAGACTGATCATCTAGGACAATGGTCTCGTGGCCTGTAAAAATAGTAGGGACACTCCTAAAATATAACAATCCAAATGCGGGATCTACCGTCATCACAAATCCCATGGAACCTAATTTTTGAGCAGCGTCTGCGACTGCTATTATGCTGACTATTAAAACATTTCCTTCAACCAAGTTCTTGATGAAGGCTTTCGGACACTAGCAAGTACTCACTTCGCTGTAAGAACTGCTCTTGTCAAAGGCATCCAGGGAATTGACCATTATGTAATATACTGACTCATGTTTAGTGGGGCTAATAAAAAATATTTAATTTCTCACATTAGATTTAGAATATTTTTTTTTTCTAGATTAACAACCGCTATTACACCAAATATATTTATTATGCCGATAGGCATCTCCCTTGTTGGAATTGGCTACTTTAATCATTTTTCTAATTAATCTTTTTGATCGTATGGTGTGAATTGGATGATGCCGGTATATTCTCGTCGTCGCCACTCCATCAACGAATGGAATTAAAAGTCATAACTTCCTTGCATATCTAAATCACATGTTTAAACCATACTTAAATTAATTTTTTACAAAACATGATTACAAATTTACTGTGCCTATTGTTGATAACCACATATGCAAACTAGTTAGAAATGGAATTAAAAAAAAAATTATAAAACATGCATTTCAACATGGATTAATTTTGAAACTTATAACTGTTCACATTCTCAAACTTATACCACTTGGCAAGTCTGCATTTAAAAACTTTTCCTCCACTCCATTACCCTAGTGGTTTCCTATGCATTTGGGCTCAAAGGTTACTATAAAGAAAAAATATTATTTTATTAGATTATCCTTGATGCCGTGGACTGATTTTTTATTACTTTAAAAATTATTGTTGTTGTGTATTCAACTCTCCATGCTACCCATTTCGACTTACTTCCTTAATGTATCCACTTGCACAAATAAATATACAATGATTAATGGGGTTGACATGATGTATGATAATAAAAAATAATTACAGTTTCATATTATTTAAACAATATAATGAATAAATAATAAATGGTAGGTTTAAATTATAATATAGTTTTGGGTTTCAAAATGTAATGTAAAAACAAAATTGTGACTATCATGTGATCATATATCACTTAAATAATGCAATTATACTTCTTGTTGTATTTGTGTTAAACTTTGAAAGCTTTGATTAATAATAAGGTTTCATTATCACACAATTGCCACAATTTCCATATAAGGGATAAACCCTAATATTAAATTATAATAAAATTATTTTAATACAATAATAAATGGTAAGATTAAATTATATTAATTATTTTAATACAATTATATTATAATATTATTTTATTAAATTATTATAAGGTTTGTGGAGTAGTGGTCTCCTATGCATGCCATTCAAATGTATGTCCACTCACAATTAACTATAAAGAACAAAATATTATTTTATTAAATTATGGATTTATTTTTTATGAATTCAAAAAAATGTTGTTTTTGAGATATTCAACTCTCCATGCTACTCATTTGGACTTCCTTAATGTAGACATCTTTTAGTAATTTATCCACATGCACAAACAAATTTACAATGATTAAAGGGTTGACATGATGTATGATGTTTCATATTATTTAAACAATATAATGAATAACTAATAAATTGTAGGTTTAAAGTATAATATAGTTTTAGTTTCATAAATTAGTTGTAAAAAAATTGTGACTATCATGTGATCATATATCACTTAACTAATGCAATTCTACTTATTGTTGTATTCAAGATTTGTGTTAAAGTTGGTGTATTGAAAGCTTTGATTAATAATAAGGTCTCATTATCACATAATTTCTATATAAGGAATAAACCCTAAGGTTAAATTATAATAACATTATTTTAATACAATAATAAATTGTAAGATTAAATTATAATAATTATTTTAACACAATTATATTATAATATTAAATAATTATTATTATATAAATTAATAATAATAATAATAACAATAAATTATAAATTTAGAATCTATTTTAATAATATTTTAACCTTGTAAGCATTCAAAAAATCTACTCGTATTGTAGTGGAATCCCTCATTAATATACATTAATTAATTAATTAAAACATTACAATATTAATAAATTAGAGCATTAAACATTATTAATTAAAAAAATAATTAATATAATTAATTAAAATATTTTACAATATGTAATAAAAACTTTTATAAACAAAATGTTTAATAACATTAAACATTAATTAAAAAATATGTAAACAAATAGATTAATATTAATTAATAATAAAGTGAAATAATTATTATATTATCATTATTGCATTGGCTTATTAATTAATTCATTAAAACATAATTATTATACTTAACTACATTATTCAAATATATCTAAACATGAATATATTTAGATTTGGTTAATAATAATAATAATAATATGTTGGAATTGTATGTAAATGTATTTAACTTTAAAAGGTTAATTAAATTTTTTGACAGTATATTAATTAAAACATTTATTTAAAATGTTTAATAACATTAATTAATTAATTAAATAATTAAAACAATAATTAACTTTATTATTAATTAATTAAAACATTAACATTAATTATTTTAACTAAATGGTCAACCATAATCAACCATGATCAACCATAATCAACATGAATTTTTTTTTTATGTTGTAATAAGTTTCTAATATTATAATATCTCTTGAGTTTATTAATCTCCCTTTTGTTTATAAAACTCCTTCAGTTTATTAATCCCTTTGGTTTTATTAATCCCTCAGTTTATTAATCCACATTAGAGCTCAATTTCATAATCTTTGTAGCAATACTGACCTTCCTAGCCTTTTAAGATGTCAAAATTATAGTGAGCTCGGGAGACTTCTCTCCAAGCTTTTCGAGCATAGGAATAAAATCTTAAATCAAACTAAATAACTCCTTTCTTTAGGTCTGATAAGACCATGGACATTAACCATCATCATCATCATCATCATCAATATTATTTCGTTGGGTTCATTAATCACTTGGGTTTATAGTATATGTAAACCCTTAGGTTTGTTAATCCCTTCACTTTATAAAAATAATACCTTGATTTTATAATGCTGTGTCTTTGTTTTATTAATGTATTGGTTTTATAATATTAATATGTCAATATTATTAGTGTTTAATATATAATCCCTTAGGTTTACCAATCCTTTGGGTTATTAGATTTATAATATAGTATAGTCTATAATTTAATATTTAATATAAATTATACAAGAACATTGGCTATTGTGGTTATGATTGTGTTTAATATACACCAATCAACATGTATGAAACACATTTCCTAATGTGGGTGTTGTAATGTTTATAATGTTTGGGTATGTAATATTTGTGGTTTAAAAGATGAGGGTTTGTAATATTTGGGTATAATATTAAGGTTTATATTATTTGGTTTAATAATAAGGCTTATAATATTTGTTATAATATTAGAGTTTATAATATTGAGTGTTTAATATATATATAGTGCTTATAATATTATGATTTACATTATGGAGTTTAATATGTTCGGTTATAATATAGATTGTAATATATAAGGTTTAATATTGGGTTTAATATAAGGGTTTCTAATATTGAGTTTAATATTTTAATAAGATTTCATTATCACATAATTGCTATATAAGGAATAAACCCTAGAGTTAAATTATAATAACATTATTTTAATACAATAATAAATTGTAAGATTAAATTATAATAATTATTTTAACACAATTATATTATAATATTATAATATTAAATTATTATTATTATTATATAAAATAATAATAATAATAATAATAATAATAATAAAATTATTATTATAATTTTAGAATATATTTTAATAATATTTTAATCGTGTAAGCATTAAAAAAATTTACTTGATCAACATAAGTAAAATGTATTTTAATGTAATCCCTAATTAATATACATTAATTAATTAATTAAAACATTAAAATATTAATAAATTGAAGCATTACATATTATTAATCAAAACATTAATTAATAAAATTAATTAAAACATTTTACAATATCTAATTAAAACTTTTATAAAAAAAATGTTTAATAACATTATACATTAATTCAAAAATATGTAAACAGATATATTAATATTAATTAATAATAAAGTGAATGGTTATTATATTGTCATTATTGCATTGACTTATTAATTAATTAATTAATACATAATTATTATACTTAACTACATTATTCAAATATATCTAAACATGAATATATTCAGATTTGGTTAATGATAATAGTAATAATATTTGGGAATGGTATGTAAATGTCTTTAACTTTAAAACATTAATTAAAATTTTTGACAATATATTAATTAAAACATTTATTTAAAATATTTAATAACATTAATTAATTAAATAATTAAAATGATAATTAACATAATATTAATTAATTAAAATATTAACAGTAATTATTTTTAACTAAATGGTCAACCACGATCAACCATAATCAATATGAATTTTTTTTAAATGTTGTAATGAGTTTCTAATATTATAATATCTTTTGAGTTTATTAATCTCCCTTTTGTTTATAACACGCTCTCGGTTTATTAATCCCTTGGGTTTGTTAATCCCTTCAATTTATAAAAATAATACCTTGATTTTATAATGCTAATGTCTTTGGTTTATTAATGTCTTGGTTTTATAATATTAATATGTCAATATTATTAGTGTTTAATATATAATATCTTAGGTTTACCAATCCTTCGGGTTATTAAATTTATAATATAGTATAGTCTATAATATAATATTTAATATAAATTATGCAAGAACATTGACTATTGTGGTTATAAGTGTGCTTAATATACACTAATCAACATGTATGAAACACATTTCCTAATGTGGGTGTTGTAATGTTTATAACATTTGGGTATGTAATATTTGCGGTTTAAAAAATGAGGGTTTGTAATATTTGGGTATAATATTAAGGTTTATATTATTGAGTTTAATAATAAGGCTTATAATATTTGTTTTAATATTAGAGTTTATAATATTGAGTGTTTAATATATATAGGGCTTATAATATTTGGTTTTAATATTATGATTTACATTATGGCGTAATATGTTGGGTTATAATATAGATTGCAATATATAGGGTTTAAAATTAGGGCTTATAATATTTGGGTTTAATATTAGGGTTTCTAATATTGCGTTTAATATTTTAATAAGGTTTTATTAACACATAATTGCTATATCAGAAATAAACCCTAAGGTTAATTATAATAACATTATTTTAATACAATAATAAATTGTAAGATTAAATTATAATAATTAGTTTAAGACAATTATATTATAATATTATAATACTAAATTATTATTATTATATAAAATAATAATAATAATATTAAATTATTATAATTTTAGAATATATTTTAATAATATTTTAAGCTTGTAAGCATTAAAAAAATCTACTTATCAGTAAATTGTATTTTAATGTAATCCATAATTAATATACATTAATTAATTAATTAAAACATTAAAATATTAATAAATTAGAGCATTAAACGTTACTAATTAAAAAATTAATTAATAGAATTAATTAAAACATTTCACAATATGTAATTAAAACTTTTATAAAAAAAAATGTTTAATAACATTAAACATTAATTAAAAAATATGTAAACAAATATATTGATATTAATTAATAATAAAGTGAAATAATTAATATATTTTCATTATTGCATTGATTTATTAATTAACTAATTAATACATAATTATTATACTTAACTACATTACTTAAATATATCTAAACATGAATATATCTAGATTTGGTTAATAATAATAATAATATGTTGGAATTGTATTTAAATGTTTTTAACTTTAAAATATTAATTAAATTTTTTGGAAATATATTAATTAAAACTTTTATTTAAAACGTTTAATAACATTAATTAATTAAATAATTAAAACAATAATTAATTTTAATATTAATTAATTAAAACATTAGGATTAATTATTCTTAACTAAATGGTCAACCATGATGAACCATAATCAACATGAAATTTTTTAAAATGTTGTAATGAGTTTCTAATATTATAATATCTCTTGAGTTTATTAATCTCCCTTTTGTTTATAACACCCCCTCAGTTTATTAATCCGTTGAGTTTTTTAATCCCAATGACTCATAATATTATTTCGTTGGGTTCATTAATCACTTGGGCTTATAGTATATGTAATCCCTTGGGTTTGCTAATACCTTCATTCTATAAAAATAATACCTTGATTTTATAATGCTATTGTCTTTGGTTTATTAATGTCTTGGTTTTATAATATTAATATGTCAATATTATTAGTGTTTAATATATAATCTCTTAGGTTTACCAATCCTTTGGGTTATTAAATTTATAATATAGTATAGTCTATAATATAATATTTAATATAAATTATGCAAGAACATTGACTATTGTGGTTATGAGTGTGCTTAATATACACTAATCAACATGTATGAAACACATTTCCTAATGTGGGTGTTGTAATGTTTATAACATTTGGGTATGTAATATTTGCTGTTTAAAAGATGAGGATTTGTAATATTTGGGTATAATATTAAGGTTTGTATTATTGAGTTTAATAATAAGGCTTATAATACTTGTTTTAATATTAGAGTTTATAATATTGAGTGTTTAATATATATAGGGCTTATACTGTTTGGTTTTAATATTATGATTTACATTATGGAGTAATATGTTGGGTTATAATATACATTGTAATATATAGGGTTTAAAATTAGAGTTTAATATTGGGTTTATAATATTTGGGTTTAATATTAGGGTTTCTAATATTGCGTTTAATATTTTAATAAAGTTTTATTAACACATAATTGCTATATAAGGAATAAACCCTAAGGTTAAATTATAATAACATTATTTTAATACAATAATAAATTGTAAGATTAAATTATAATATTTAGTTTAAGACAATTATATTATAATATTATAATACTAAATTATTATTATTATATAAAATAATAATAATAATAATAATAATAATAATAATAATAAAATTATAATTTTAGAATATATTTTAATAATATTTTAACCTTGTAAGCATTAAAAAAATCTACTTGATCAACATGAGTAAATTGTATTTTAATGCAATCCTTAATTAATATACATTAATTAATTAATTAAAACATTTTACAATATGTAATTAAAACTTTTATTAAAAAAATGTTTAATAACATTAAACATTAATTCAAAAATATGTAAACAAATATATTGATATTAATTAATAATAAAGTGAAATAATTAATATATGGTCATTATTGCATTGATTTATTAATTAATTCATTAATACATAATTATTATACTTAACTACATTACTGAAATATATCTAAACATGAATATATCTAGATTTGGTTAATAATAATAATAATAATATGTTGGAATTGTATTTAAATGTTTTTAACTTTAAAATATTAATTAAAATTTTTGAAAATATATTAATTAAAACTTTTATTTAAAATGTTTAATAACATTAATTAATTAAATAATTAAAACAATAATTAATTTTAATATTAATTAATTAAAATATTAGGATTAATTATTTTTAACTAAATGGTCAACCATGATCAAGCATAATTAACATGAATTTTTTTTAAATGTTGTAATGAGTTTCTAATATTATAATATCTATTGAGTTTATTAATCTCTCTTTTGTTTATAACACCCCCTCAGTTTATTAATCTCTTGAGTTTTTTAATCCCAATGATTGATAATATTATTTCGTTAGGTTCATTAATCACTTGGGTTTATAGTATATGTAATCCCTTGGGTTTGCTAATACCTTCATTTTATAAAAATAATACCTTGATTTCATAATGTTAATGTGTTTGGTTTATTAATGTATTGGTTTTATAATATTAATATGTCAATTTTATTAGTGTTTCATATATAATCCCTTATGTTTACCAATCTTTTGGGTTATTAGATTTATAATATAGTATAGTCTATAATATAATATTTAATATGAATTATGCAAGAACATTGACTATTGTGGTTATGAGTATGCTTAATATACACTAATCAACATGTATGAAACACATTTCCTAATGTGGGTGTTGTAATGTTTATAACATTTGGGTATGTAATATTTGTGGTTTAAAAGATGAAGGTTTGTAATATTTGGATATAATATTAAGGTTTATATTATTGGGTTCAATAATAAGGCTTATAATATTTGTTTTAATATTAGAGTTTATAATATTGGGTGTTTAACATATATAGGGCTTATAATATTTGGTTTTAACATTATGATTTACATTATGGAGTAATATGTTGGGTTATAATATAGATTGTAATATATAGGGTTTAAAATTAGGGTTTAATATTGGGTTTATAATATTTGGGTTTATATTAGAGTTTATAATATTGCGTTTAATATTTAAATTTTATAATATTGGGGATTACAATATTTGAGTTCATAATATTGATTCTTCAGGTTTATTGATCTCTTGTGATTTTAATATTGATCCCTTGGCCTTATTGATCCCTTAGGTATTTAATATCTATCCGTTGGGTTCACGAGTTCCTTTGGTTTGTAATATTAAATCCTTCGGATTTTTAGTTTAGTTGGTTTATAATATTAATGACCCCTTGGGTTTATTAATCTATTGAGTTTAAAATAGTAATTATAATGGTTTATTAATATTTTGAGTTTAAAATATTAATTCTCATGCTTTAATAATTTCTTGGATTATAATATTAATATTTATCCCTTGGGTTCACCATTTCCTTTGGTTTATAATATTAAACCCTTGAGTTTATTAGTTATTTTGGTTTATAATATTAATAATCTCTTCAGTTTAAATTATTAACTCGTAGGGATTATTAATTTCTTAGGTTTTGAGTTGAAGTTATTAATCCTTAGGGTTTATTAATCCCTTAATTTTTCTAATTCTTTGGGTTGGTAATATTAGGCGTTGAATATTAGTCTTACACTTTACTATTGATGCATGGTCCAATGTCACATTATGAAAAACATTGTCTGAATATGAAAATTATCCATGGGCTACCGTTGTTAATCATAGTTAGTCTTATTCAATCAAGGTCTTCCATGGTGGAATCTCACATTGTGACAAATATTGTCTTAATATGAAAATCAACCATGGCAAACCATGTTCATTATTCGTCCAACATCGCATTGTGACAAGAATTGTCTCAATGTTTAAACGAAGGATGCTCAACCATGTTTATTTTACGGTGTATAGTATTTATATAAATAATTTTATATACTTGAGGTTTATAATATTTATCTAAATGTGTTTATATACTTAGGTTTATAATATTAATATCTTAGGTTTAATATTATTCCCTTGAGTTTATAATATTAATAATCATGTGAGTTTATCAAACTTTTTTTGTTTAAGATATTAATTTTTAGGCTTTATTAATCTCTTATGTTTTTCATATTGACCCATTTGCCTTATTATTGATCCATTAGGTTTTTAATATTTATCTCTTCAATTCACCAATTTCTTGGGTTTATAATATAAAACCCTTAAGTTTATTAGTTCTTTTCATTTATAATATTAAACCACCCTTAGGTCTTAGAATCTCTTGAGTTAAAAATATTAATTCTTAGGGTTTATTAATTTCTTAGGTTTTTTAGATAAAAATATTAATTCATAGGCTTTATTAATCTCTTGTATTTTTAATATTGATCCCTTTGGTTTGTAATATAAAACCCTTGGCGTTACTAGTTATTTATGTTTATAATATTAATAACCCCTTGGTTTTATTAATATCTTGAGTTTAAAATATTAATTCTTAGGGTTTGTTAATCTCTTGAGTTTAAAATATTTTATTATTAGAGTTTATTAATTTCTTGGTTTTTATTGTTAATATTTATCCCTTGGGTTCATCAATTAATTTGGTTTATAATATTAAACCCTTGGTTTTATTACTTCTTTTGGTTTATAATATTAATAATGTCTTGGGTTTGTTAATCTATTTAATTTAAAATATTGATTATTAGGGTTTATTAATTTCATAGGTTTTTGAGTTTCAAAAAGTTATTCTTAGTGTTTAAATCACTCTTTTGTATTTTTAATATTGATCCCTTGGCCTTATTGATCCTTTTGGTTTTTAAAATATTAATATTAATTAATAATAAAGTGAAATAATTATTATATTGCCATTATTGCATTGACATATTAATTAATTAATTAATACATAATTATTATACTTAATTACAATATTCAAATATATCTAAACATGAATATATTCAGATTTGGTTAATAATAATAATAATAATAATATGTTGGAATTGTATGTTTTTAACTTTAAAACATTAATTAAAATATTTATTTAAAATGTTTAATAACATTAATTAATTAAAAAATTAACATTAATTATTTTTAACTAAATGGTCCACCATGATCAACCATTATTAACATGAAATGTTTTTAAATGTTATAAAGAGTTTCTAATATTATAATATCTCTTGAGTTTATTAATCTCCCTTTGGTTTATAACACCCCCTCGGTTTATTAATCCCTTGGGTTTCTTAATCCCAATGGTTTATAATATTATTTCGTTGGGTTCATTAATCACTTGAGTTTATAGTATATGTAATCCCTTGGGTTTGTTAATCCCTTCATTTTATAAAAATAATACCTTGAGTTTATAATGCTAATGTATTTGGTTTATTAATGTCTTGGTTTTATAATATTAATATGTCAATATTATTAGTGTTTAATATAGAATCCCTTAGGTTTACCAATGCTTTGGGTTATTAGATTTATAATATAGTATAGTCTATAATATAATATTTAGCATAAATTATGTAATAACGTTGACTATTGTGGTTATGAGTGTGCTTAATATACACTAATCAACATGTATGGAACACATTTCCTAATGTGAATGTTGTAACGTTTATAACATTTGGGTCTATAATATTTGCAGTTTATAAGATGAGGGTTTGTAATATTTGGGTATAATATTAAGGTTTATATTATTGGGTTTAATAATAAGGCTTATAATATTTGTTTTAATATTAAAGTTTATAATATTGAGTGTTTAATATACATAGGGCTTATAATATTTGGTTTAATATTATGATTTACATTATGGAGTAATAAGTTGGGTTATATATAGATTGTAATATATAGGGTTTATAATTAGGGTTTAATATTAGGTTTATAATATTTGGGTTTAATATTTAGATTTTATAACATTGTAGATTATAATATTTCGGTTGATAATATTGATTATTAGGGTTTATTGATCTCTTGTGCTTTTAATATTGATCCCTTGGCCTTATTGATCCCTTGGCCTTATTGATCCCTTAGGTATTTAATATTTATCGTTGGGTTCACGAGTTCCTTTGGTTTGTAATATTAAATCCATGGGTTTATTGGTTCTTTTGGTTTATAATATTAATGACTCCTTGAGTTTATTAATCTATTGAGTTTAAAATATTAATTCTTATGGTTTATTAATCTCTTGAGTTCAAAATATTAATTCTTATGGTTTATTAATCTATTGAGTTTAAAATATTAATTTTTATGGTTTATTAATCTCTTTAGTTTTCTAATATTAAGATGTCAATATTATTAGTGTTTAATATATAATCCCTTAGGTTTACCAATCCTTTGGGTTATTAGATTTATAATATAGTATATCCTATAATATAATATTTAGTATAAATTATGCAAGAAGATTGACTATTGTGGTTATGAGTGTGCTTAATATACACTAATCAACATGTATGAAACATATTTCCTAATGTGGGTGTTGTAATGTTTATAAAATTTGGGTCTATAATATTTGTAGTTTATAAGACGAGGGTTTGTAATATTTGGGTATAATATTAAGGTTTATATTATTGGGTTAAATAATAAGGCTTATAATATTTGTTTTAATATTAAAGTTTATAATATTGAGTGTTTAATATATATAGGGCTTATAATATTTGGTTTTAATAATATGATTTACATTATGGAGTAATATGTTGGGTTATAATATAGATTGTAATATATAGGATTTGATATTAGGTTTATAATATTTGGGTTTAATATTTAGATTTTATAACATTGGAGATTATAATATTTCGGTTCATAATATTGATTCTTAGGGTTTATTGATCTCTTGTGCTTTTAATATTGATCCTTTAGGTATTTAATATTTATTAGTTGATTTCATGAGTTCCTTTGGTTTGTAATATTAAATCCACGGGTTTATTAGTCTTTTGGTTTACAATATTAATGAATCATTGAGTTTATTAATCTATTGAGTTTAAAATATTAATTCTTATGGTTTATTAATCTCTTCAGTTTAAAATATTAATTCTTATGGTGTATTAATCTCATGAGTTTAAAATATTAGTTCTTATGGTTTATTAATCTCTTTAGTTTTCTAATATTAAGATGTCAATATTATTAGTGTTTTATATATAATCCCTTAGGTTTACCAATTCTTTGGGTTATTAGATTTATAATATAGTATATCATATAATATAATATTTAGTATAAATTATGCAAGAACATTAACTATTGTGGTTATGAGTGTGCTTAATATACACTAATCAACATGTATGAAGCACATTTCCTAATGTGGGTGTTGTAATGTTTATAACGCTTGGGTGTGTAATATTTGCGGTTTATAAGATGAGAGTTTGTAATATTTGGGTATAATATTAAGGTTTATATTATTGGGTTTAATAATAAGGCTTATAATATTTGTTTTACTCTTAGAGTTTATAATATTGAGTGTTTAATATGTATAGGGCTTATAATATTTGGTTTTAAAATTATGATTTACATTATGGAGTAATATGTTGGGTTATAATATATATTGTAATATATAGGGTTTAATATTGGGTTTAATATTAGGGTTTTTAATATTGTGTTTAATATTTAGATTTTATAATATTGGAGATTATAATATTTCGGTTCATAATATTGATTCTTAGGGTTTATTAGTCTCTTATGCTTTTAATATTGATCCCTTGGCCTTATTGATCCCTTAGGTATTTAATATTTATCTGTTCGGTTCATGAGTTCCTTTGGTTTGTAATATTAAATCCTTGGGTTTATTAGTTCTTTTGGTTTATAATATTAATGACCCCTTGGGTTTATTAATCTGTTGAGTTTAAAATCTTAATTTTTATGGTGCATTAATCTCTTGAGTTTAAAATATTAATTCTTATGCTTTATTAATTTATTGGATTATAACATGAATATTTATCCCTTGGGTTCACCAATTCCTTTGGTTTATAATATTAAACCCTTGGGTTTATTAGTTCTTTTGGTTTATAATATTAATAATCTCTTCGATTTATTAATCCCTTCAGTTTAAATTATTAATTCGTAGGGTTTATTAACTTCTTAGGTTTTGAGTTTAAGATATTAATTCTTAGGGTTTATTAATCCCTTGATTTTTCTAATTCTTTGGGTTGGTAATATTAGGCATTGAATATTAGTCGTACACTTTAATATTAATGCATGGTCCAATGTCACATTATGAAAAACATTGCCTGAATATGAAAATCGACCATGGGCTATTGTTGTTAATA
The DNA here is from genome assembly GCA_034641835.2 of Pinus albicaulis. NCBI lineage: Eukaryota > Viridiplantae > Streptophyta > Pinopsida > Pinales > Pinaceae > Pinus > Pinus albicaulis. The sequence goes on along the minus strand of CM076571.1, from coordinate 775,530,044 downwards.
ATATTTAGTCTTCGTCAATCAAGGTTTTCCATGGTGGAATCTCAGATTGTGACATATATTGTCTTAATATGAAAATCAACCATGGAAAACCATGGTCATTATTCGTCCAATGTCGCATTGTGACAATAATTGTCTCAATGTTTAAATCAAGCATGCCCAACCATGTCTATTTTACGGTGTATAGTATTTATATAAATATTTTTATATCCTTGAGGTTTATAATATTTATCTAAATGTTTTTATATATTGGAGGTTTATAATATTAATATATTAGGTTTAATATTATTCCCTTGAGTGTATAATAATAATAATAATGTGAGTTTATCAAACCTTTTTGTTTAAGATATTAATTTTTAGGCTTTATTAATCTCTTATGTTTTTCATATTCATCCCTTCGCCCTATTGATCCATTAGGTTTTTAATATTTATCCCTTCGGTTCAAAAATTCCTTGGGTTTATAATATAAAACTATTAGGTTTATTAGTTCTTTTCATTTATAATATTAAACCATCCTTGGGTCTTAGAATCTCTTGAGTTAAAAATATTAATTCCTAGGGTTTATTAATTTCTTAGGTTTTTGAGATAAAAATATTAATTCATAGGCTTTATTAATCTCTTGTATTTTTAATATTGATCTCTTGACCTTATTAATCCCTTAGGTTTTTGATATTTATCCCTTTGGTTCACCAATTTCTTTGGTTTGTAATATCAAACCCTTGGCGTTATTAGTTCTTTATGTTTATAATATTAATAACCCCTTGGGTTTATTAATATATTGAGTTTAAAATATTAGTTCTTAGGGTTTGCTAATCTCTTGAGTTTAATTTTTTTATTTATTAGGGTTTATTAATTTCTTGGTTTTTATCGTTAACATTTATCCCTTAGGTTCACCAATTAATTTGGTTTATAATATTAAACCCTTGGGTTTATTACTTCTTTTGGTTTATAATATTAATAATGTCTTGGGTTTGTTAATCTATTTAATTTAAAAATTGATTATTGGGGCTTATTAATTTCATAGGTTTTTGAGTTTCAAAAAATTATTCTTAGGGTTTATCACTCTTTTGTGTTTTTAATATTGATCCCCTCGGTTCACCAATTCCTTTGGTTTATAATATTAAACCCTTGCATTTATTATTTCTTTTGGTTTATAATATTAATAATTCCTTGGGTTTATTAATATTTTGAGTTTTAATATTAAAATTTATATTATGGCATAATATGTTGGGTTATAAAATATATTCTAATATATAGGGTTTATAATTAGGGATTAATTTAGGTTTATAATATTTGGGTTTAATATTAGGGTTTATAACATTGTGTTTAATATTTAGAGTTTTTAACATTGGGGATTATAATATTTTAGTTTATAATATTGATTCTTAGAGTTTATTTATCTCCTGTGTTTTTAATATTGATCCCATGGCCTTATTGATCCCTTAGGTTTTTAATATTTATCCCTTGGATTCACCAATTCCTTTGGTTTGTAATATTAAACCCTTGGGTTTATTAGTTATTTTGGTTTATAATATTAATAACCCCTTGAGTTTATTAATCTCTTGAGTTTTAAATATTAAGTCTTAGGGTTTATTAATCTCTTGATTTTAAAATATTAATTCTTATGCTTTATTAATTTATTGGTTTATAATATTAATATTTATCCCTTGGTTTCACCAATTTCTTTAGTTTATAATATTAAACCCTTGATTTTATTAGTTCTTTTGGTTAATAATATTAATAATCCCTTCGGTTTATTAATCTATTGAGTTTAAATTATTATTTCTTAGGGTTTATTCATTTCTTAGGTTTTGTGTTTAAAATATTAATTATTAGGGTTTATTAATCCCGTGAGTTTTCTAATTCTTTAGGTTGGTAATATTATGAGTTAAATATTAGTCATACAGTTTAATATTAAAACATGACCCAATGTCACATTATGAAAAACATTGTGTCAATATGAAAATCAACCATGGGTTGCCATTGTTAATCATAGTTAGTCATAGTCAATCAAGGTCTTCCATGGTCGAATGTCACATTGTGACAAATATTGTCTCAATATGAAAATAAACCATGGAAAACCATGGTCATTCTTCATCCAATGTCGCATTATGACAACAATTGTCTCAATGTTTAAGTCAATCATACTAAACCATGTTTGTTATACTGTTTATAGTATTTATCTAAAAGTTTTTATATCCTTGAGCTTTATAATATTAATCTCTTAGGTTTAACATTATTCCCTTGAGTTTATAATATTAATAGTCAAGTGATTTTATCAAACCGTTTGTTTAAGATATTAATTTGTAGGCTTTATTGATCTCTTATGTTTTTCATATTGATCCCTTTGCCTTATTTATCCCTTAGGTTTTTAATATTGATCCCTTGGCCTTATTGATCCCTTAGGTATTTAATATTTATCTCTTGGGTTCACCAATTCCTTTGGTTTGTAATATCAAACCCTTGGGTTTATTAGTTTTTTTTTGTTTATAATATTAATAACCCTTTGGGTTTATTAATATATTGAGTTTAAAATATTAATTCTTAGGGTTTATTAATCTCTTGAGTTTAAAATATTAATTATTAGGGTTTATTAATTTCTTGGTTTTTAATATTAATATTTATCTCTTGGGTTCACCAATTAATTTGGTTTATAATATTAAAACCTTGGGTTTATTACTTCTTTTGGTTTATAATATTAATAATGTATTGGGTTTATTAATTTATTTAATATAAAATATTAATTATTAAGGTTTATCAATTTCTTTGGTTTTTGAGTTTAAAAACTTTATTCTTATCCCGGATGCGGGTGTTGCATAACAGCTGGTCGATGGTTGGTGAGGACCGCAACAGCTGTCCGAGTCACTTGCTGTCGTTCGCTTATGGTACCTTGGCCATTAAATACCTGCAGGCGGCCTTCTCTTTACCATTATTCCACTCGCTCACCACTAATCTCGCGTGCGTAAGGTCTTCCATGAGAATGGCGCGTGCTCCCTCCCTTGCTCTCGCCTTCAAACTACCCACTCTGTTTAGCTCAAGCCCTCCTGTTTTCTTCCTCCTCCACTTGGATTCTCTCTGCAATTCGCATAAGCAGCCGACTCTAAGCAGCCCCAACTATCAGTCTCTGCACTTGATCCTTGAGTTCAATTCTCCTCCGCCTTCTTGTCCTCTGCCTTCACCCATGCTTCACATTCATTTGGGTCTGCACAAGTTCCTTCCTCCCCCTCTCAAGGCTTCGCCTTCTCCCATTCCATTTCAGCCATTTGAAAGATAAGAATGCAGCACCGTCATCGCATGCTAAGCCGGCGGGGTGGAAGTGGCAAAGGCAACGGAGGACACAGCAGCAGTGGTTCGAGGCCGCCCCTCTTAGCTAGAAATGAAGCAAATATCCAACCTTCTAACAGCAATGTTGCAAGTTTCATCTTCCATAGCGATTTGAATAGACCTTGGGTTACTGCAACAGTCATAGTTGCATTCTAGGAGGAGGCGTCTTATAAGGCCGGGCAAAGCTCCGGGTCATGAAAGAGGCAAAGGAAGTCCACCATCTTGGAGAAGCCTCCCCAGGTTGCTCGGAAGGAAATCGCCCTCCTAGTCAAAAATGGCACTAAAACTTCTGGCAGTGACAGCTCCAGCTCTCCATCCTCAAGCAGCGATGGCTCTGGGCGTGAGGACTCAGCCTTGAAAAGTTCACACTCTCCCTCCTCGTCTGATTTCTCAGCCTAGAAGCCCAATGAAATGGCTGGCGACCCTGATGAAGGCTACAACTACCCAATTGTGGAAGAAAATCCACTCCACAATGACAACTAGTCTCATGAAAGGTTCTCTTCCATTTTTTTGGTGTTTTTGGTCTTGGAATTAGTGTATTGTTAACAATTTAGAATGAATGCTCTATAGCATAGCTAGTTCTAGTTTATTGATGCACATGCAGTTCTAGAACATTAACAGTATGCTAGTTTCCCATGCTTGAGCAGCAAATTTTTGGGTCGGTTTTTCGGTCACGGGCAACCTACATTATGAAGTTATGATACAGTTTGCTTTTTTTGATTTAGCATCACTCCAGCGTTGGCTAGTTTAGCCAGCCTGGAGGTGAAGGCTCACTATGTACACTATGTTTTTATTAATAACTTAAACCAACTTAGAAAAAAAAAACTTTATTCTTAGGGTTTATTGATCTTTTTTGTTTTTAATATTGATCCCTTGGCCTTATTGATCATCCTATATGTTTTTAATAGTTATCCCTTAGGTTCACGATTCCTTTGGTTTTTAATATTAAACCCTTGCGTTTATTGGTTCTTTTGGTTTATAATATTAATAATCCCTTGGGTTTATTAATCTTTAGAGTTTAAAATATTGATTATTATGGTTTATTAATATCCTAGCTTTTTGAGTTTCAAATATTAATTCTTAGGGTTATTAATTTCGTGTCTTTTTAATATTAATCCCTTGGCCTTATTGATCCCTTTGGTTTATTAGTATCAATCCATTGGGTTTATTAATCCTTTAGTTTTTTAATTCATTGGGTTTATAATATTAACAATCCCTAAAGTTGGTTGTTCTCTTCGGTTTATAATATTAATAATCATGTGATTTTATCATTCATTTGTATTTAAAGTATTAATTCCTAAATAATTCATTCGGTTTATTAATTTCTTCTCTTTTTAATATGGAACCCCTAGGCTTCTCGATCTCTTAGCTTTTTAATATTTTTCCCTTGGGTTTATAATATTAGACCCTTGGGCTTATTAGTTCTTTTGGATTATAATATTAATAATCCCTTGGTATATTTGTAAGAGATATATACTTATTATAAATAGTAATAAAATACTTGTATTATGTTATATTTCAATTTTAGTATAGTTTGAGTTATAACTATTAATCTATTTAAAAAAATTAATAATATTTTATTATCAAATATATATATATATATATATATATATATATATATATATATATATATATTAGTTTAATATATAGTATCAATATAATTTATATTATTAATATATTACAAGTAGATATATCAAATATATTGGTAATTATATTCATAAATATATAATAATTATTTTGGTAAAATACATGTGGTGGGTGGTAGATATAGGCCTATCAGCATATATCAAACACATTAGTGACTGTGGTTGTAAATATATTTCATATACGTATATCAGTGTATATCAACCACATTGGAAAATGTGATTGTGCAATGGAATTAATTTATGAAATATTCCCAAGATCTTGAATTCACATTTGCTCATATATATATATATATAACACAATTAAGTAATGAATTTGTTCTGCGAGAAGATTGTGTTCCTATGTGCCTTTTTCTTCTTGTTGGAAATTAATTCCAGCTGCAGAAAAGCATAAGAAGGACGAAAATTAAATTTCTGATGGGAGAGGAAAGCACTGTAGTCGTATTTCCTGTTTGTTCTCAACACTCCATCGCAGTTTCCAGATTTGCAAATCGTAGTTCATATCCATGCAACCTCCCGCTTTAACCATTCATCTACTTGCAATAAATCCTCCACCAACCACATTTGATTTGAATTAAATTCGTAGACAGCTTCATTCCGGCAGCATCCAAAAATGATCTACGAGCATCAAAGTTGACCCACCGGAGGAGGTGACGCCATCACTCCTCCAGACCAATCACAGCAGTTCCGTGGGGAAAAGAAACTGACTTTTGCATAATATTTAAAATCCATGGAATGTATAAGGTTTAATGTTTTTATATTCGCCGTGATATATGTTTTATATTTTGGTTTTAAACTTAAATTATAGATGTTTTATAATATATATTATAAATATATTATATCTACAATATATTTAAATATTGTAATGAAATGTGCAATGTAATGCATATGCTGTATGCATTTTTTTGACTGTGTATGCAATATATGCCCAAAGGCAGAAATAGACTGTGCGCCCAAAATAGACAGAGAGAGAGCGCCGTGCTTGTAGCAGCCAGAAGAAGTATTTTTTTTTTTGTGAATCCAGAACACCATAGTTCTGAAGAAAAGGAATTTCATTTATGTAATTGTTCGATTTTTTTAATGAAATATAATTTATAGTTCATCTCTCTATGTGCACAATTTTATAGCTATCTTCTCTGTGTTAGAAGAGGAACTTTTATTTCCTCTCTGTTGTTCAGAATATTTAGAAATTCCAACACGGTATTAGAGCTAGTCAAGGCTCTTTACATTTGTTAAAGAAGCTGAAGGAAGAATGATTTTGTTGAAGCTTTTGACCAGCAGTGTGAAAATTCAACAATGCCAGGTATTTTACCAAAACAGAGTTTTGTGTTTATTTTTTTTCTAAAGAGTGCAGTCCAAAGAAGTCTTTTAAAGACAGAGTTTGTCTCTTAAGTAGAGAGACAGTTTTTTTGGAAACACAGTCAAGTTTTTTTTAAGCATATTTTAGTAAGTTAGCAATGGCAGGAGCCAACACAAGGAACGAGTATGGGAAATACTCAACTCCCATAGTTCAATGGGAAGAACTATGAATATTAGGCAATCACAATGAGAGACCCGTTTGCCTCTCACGATTTATGGGAGCTAGTTGAAGATGGTTTAGAAGAGCCAACAGATGAATAAGAATATAATGCCTTAACACAGGAAGAGAAGGATTTGCTGAAGAGTAATAGGAAGAAAGACTCAAAATCCCTCTTCTATCTCTATCAGGAAGTGCATGAAAGAATATCTCAAATAATTGTAGTAGCAAAGATGTCGAAGGATGCATGGGATACTCTCCAGATAGCCTACCAAGGAATGGAGAAGGTAAAGACAAAAAAGCTTCAATTAATGAGAAGATATTTTGATGTTATTTACATGAAAGAGTCTGATACAATAGACTCATTCTTCACATTTTTGATTGGTTTGGTTACCCAAATGAGATCTCATGGAGAGACCATAGAAGAGAGAAGAATAGTGGAAAAAGTATTGAGGAGCCTACCCTCAGGGTTTTATGTGATAGTAACAACCATTGAAGAGATAAATGATCTCTCATTTTTTACTGTTGATGAGCTTCATGCATCATTGATAAACAATGAATAAAGATTGAGTAGAACAAAAAACTCATCTTTGGAGCATGCCTTCAAGACCCAAATGTCCTTTGGAAGAAGAAGAGGTCAAGGCAGAGCAAACTACAGAGGAAAAGGAAGAGGTAGAAGCAAAAACATAGGAAGGAACAACCCTGCAGATATGAGTGGAAGGGGAAGCAATCAAAGTCAGAATCAAAGCCAAGGCAGCAACCAACAAGGTGGACAAAATCAAGTACATGGAAAAAGGTATGATAAATTTCAAGTCCAATGTCATTACTGTAAGAATTATGGGCACTATGCCAATGAATGTAGGAATAAACAGAGTGACATGGGTAGTAGACCTAGTGCTAACTTCACTAAATAAAATCTCAGTCAAGAAAATTTGTTTTTAGCATGTAATTTGGCTGAAGAGAAAAATGAAGATATATGGTTTCTAGATTCAGGATGTAGCAACCATATGGCTGTAAACATTTCAATGTTTTCCATGATTGATGAAAATGTGAAGTCTCAAGTAACATTGGGAATAGAGAGTAAAGTCTTTGTCATAGGAAAATGTAGAGTAAGTGTTTTGACAGGGAAAGGAGAAAGAAAAACCATATCAGATGTATACTATGTGCCTGGTATGAAGTGTAACCTTTTAAGCATTTGAAAACTCATTTCGAAAGGCTACAATGTTTTCTTTGAAGATGATGTATGTACCATCATGGACATACCACCAAGCAAGCAGAGAATTGCACAAGTGAAGATGACAAGAAACATAATTTTTCCTCTCAATATGAGAGCAGGTTTGAAGAAAGGAGCTGAAATGGCAACAATGACACAAGAGACATTCCAAAGAGAAGCAAATGATGAAAACTGGTTATGGCATTTTAGATTTGGAAATCTCAACTTTAGAGGTCTGAACTTGTTGCATAGAAAATGTATGGTAAAGGGATTACCATTGATTGAAAATCTAGACCTCCTATGTGAAGGTTGCATCTTTGGTAAACAACACAGAGAAAGCATTCCATAAGAAAAGAGCATAAGGGTAAAGACACCCTTAGAAATAGTCCATTCTAATTTGTGTGGACCGATGCAAACACCATCATTATAAGGAAGCCATTATACGTTGACCTTTATTGATGATTACACATGGAAAACATGGGTTTATTTCTTGAAGATGAAGAGTGAAGTGTTTGAGAAGCTTTGCCACTTTAAAGAATTTGTAGAAAATCAAAGTGGGTAGCATATTAAAGTCTTAAGAACAGACAAAGGAGGAGAATACATCTCTAAAGAATTTATGCGTTTTTGCAGAGGAAATGTGATACACAAGAAATTTACAACAAGTTATACACCACAGCAAAATGGTGTTGCTGAAAGGAAAAATAGAACCATCATGGACATGGCAAGAAGTGTGTTGAAGAAAAAAAAATTTCCAAATAAGTATTGGGTTGAAGTTGTAAATTGTGCAACACATGTCTTGAATAGATGCCCAACAAAGAGTGTAATGAACAGAGTTCTGGAAGAAACATGGAGTGGCATACAACAATTTGTCACTCACATGAGAGTATTTGGTTGTGTGGCTTATACACACATTCCAGATCAGCTAAGGAAGAAGTTGGATAGTAAGGGGGAGAAGTGCATATTTGTTGGATATAGTGAAGAATCCAAATCATACAAATTGTATAACCCATCTACCAAGAATTTTATGATAAGCAGAGATGTACAATTTATTGAGGAAGAAGCTTGGGATGGAAGCATTGAGAAAACAATGAATGTAAAAAGCTGTTTGTCTCATAATGAATATGAGGAAGAAATGTATGAAAGACATCCCTCATTAGCAGCACCACCTCCACCAACACAAGGAAAACAAGGGACACCACAAGCAGGTATGAGAACACCCTTGAGAAGTGATGACAATGCTTCTCCAAGCACATCACAAGGAGCATATTTAAGTGCTTCTACAAACACAAGTTCTGCAAGTGAAAGAGGAACCAGATTTAGAAGACTAAATGAAATTTATGAGCAAGAGGCAACAAATGAAGGTATGAACTCTTTATTTGCATTGTATTATCATATAAAAGATCCTATTCATTTTGAAGAAGCTATAAAAGATCAGAAATGGATAGATGCTATGGATGAAGAAATAAAAGCCATAGAGAAAAATAAGACATGGGAATCGGTTGATCTCCTAATACGTAAAGAGGTCATTGGAGTAAAATGGGTTTATAAAACCAAAAGCAATGCTGAAGGCAAGATCGATAGGCACAAGGCAAGACTTGTTGTCAAAGGCTACAAGCAGCAACAAGGAAGAGAATATGAGGAAAATTTTACACCAGTTGCAAGAATGGAAACAGTAAGAGCAGTGTTATCCATAGCAACACAACATAAGTGGATAGTTTACCAAATGGATGTGAAATCAACATTCCTAAATGGAGTATTGATGGAAGATGTATATTTTGAACAACCTCTGGGATATGAGAAAGATGACCAAGAGCATAAGGTATGTGTTAGTATGAATCCTTTGTCGAAGTGTACGAAAAATGACCACTTTAGATACACATAACTAATAGCCCTAACAACAAAAGTGGCCGCCAATATCTTCAGATCTGTGGTTTGTTGAACATAAAAGAGCTGCAAAAACTAGATCTATGCATGGAAAGACATTAAGCAGAAAAAACAAAGGTTTGCTCCATATACCAATAGACAAGACAAGAACAATTTTTGAAATAATTTTTATATTAATTGGGCACTTGGGAGGAAAACAAGAAGGCGTATCCAATTCTCCTCAATGGGATGGGTTCTTGGAAGTCCTCAGCACTTCAGATCTAAGATTTCTCTCTCTTGTTGGTGTAGAAAACCCACACAAAGAATGGAACTCAAAGGGAGCTCACACAGCAAATGGTAGAAAAATGGGACCAAGTGTATAGATCCAGAGTGATCTAATAGGCAACAAAAGGTGAAGAATGATAGGAAAAACCCTCCTATTTATAACAAAATATTGGGTCATTCTAGATCTTGGTGCATGATTAAAATAATGTTTAACCAAATCTAGATCCACCTTTTATGGAATATTTTATTATATTTGTTGGAGGGAAAAAGTATTTGACTTGGGTCAAATCCCTTTATTTGTTAATAATAAATAAATAAATGATTTATTTATCTTTTTAAGGAAGTGGTTGAAGGATAATCAAATAAATAATGATTTTTTTAATTATTTGTGGGTGATTTGGTCATATTTAACAAGGAATATTATCTAAATAAGATTTAAATAATTATTCCTAGAAATTAATAAGATAAATAAAGGTTTATCTAATTAATTTCTTTGTTTTTGGGTTAAACATGAGTGGGAATAATAATTAAATTACGGTTTAATTAATTATTCCATGAGGAAAATCAAACAAATATAGGTTTGTTTAATATTTCCTTTTGGGGTTTCCTGTTTGGACCATAAACAACCTAATAAATATGGTTTATTAAGTTATTTAACATAGTGAAGGCAATTTTACTTAGGGTAAAATTGGTCTTACATGGTGTACTTGGGTCCATCTAATGATAATAGGTTAGATGACCAAAAAATGGTGTAACAGATTGCCCCCCAGCGTGCGAGTGTCAGGAGCAAAACGTATGACCGAAGTACGTTGTAAGAACTCAATCACTAGACAACAAAAGGGAAGTCAGAGAGAGAAATGCAAGGTAGATAGTGTGCTGAAGAACTAGACCCCGAGGAGACGAGACTCGCAGGTGCAACAAGTCTCTTTTTATGAGAGGGTACCTGTGCTGAAGGCGGCGGGGGAGGCATACCTATGCCCGCCGAGACAAAGTACAAAAGAATAGTGTGTCCGGTAAACAAGGGACCGAACCATAAAGTACAACTGGCATAAGCAGGAGCCAGATAAGAATACAATGAAGAGTTTCACATACATGCTGTGCCTGGGATAACAGCCAGGACTAGTACAATAATATCTGAGTACATGAGATAAATACAACCCACATGCCCCCTGTAAGTGGGGAAGGGCTCACAAAATCTGACTGATACATGCAAATCATAGAGGTGCTGCAAGTGGCTAAGGCCAACATCATCAAAATCTGGAGCGGCATCAAAGGCTGCAATGAAGAGGTCATCCGTGCATGTGGGGGGCTACCTGCAGGGCCACCCCCTCATGAGGGTTGAGACATCTCACACACACCCGGGAATCATCAAGAGCTGCTGCTGTATCACTAAACCATCAAGTATACGGATCTCGGTCATGCTGAAAGGAGCTGGAGTGGAGAAACAATCAAGTCAAAGGGAAATGAGAAATCCCTTTGCCTGATCCGAGGCACCGAACAAGAGTGGAAGCTGGAACCAAGGTACACCGCCCTCTAGACCTGGCTTCTGGAATGAATGAGCTGATGTCGACAGAAGGAGGTCCACCATAGGTGAGGCAATGAGATATCCGCACCTAAGGCACGAGAGAAAATAGTGGAGCGACGGACTGACTGACACTAATGATGATAGTGAAATGGAGGGGACTGAGTAGCGAATGGACAAATTCCATTGTTAGAGCATAAAGGGCATGAATGACATGGAAGCGACTGACACAATATCATAAGGGATAGGGGACAGGGGGACTTAAGGTCATAATATGCGACACAAGAGAGAGACCAAGAAATGAAGGATGGAGGGCTATAGCGGGGTACAAAGGGACTCGGGATAGACTCCATGAATGCAATGATGACTCAACTTGGATGCTCTAAACAAGGGGGACTCGATAGTGCAGCCACACAGTAAAGGCCCGATGGGGAAACACAGTAAAGGCCCGATGGGGGACCATGAAAACATGAGTACAAGGTGGGAACTCATGACGAAAATCGACACGAACATGGACAAGTATGGAGGCAAAGTGATGCCCCAAATACAAGTGTCATAAGTGAGGAAATTCGATTTAAAGTGGAGCTGAAGTGGTCCTTCTTGGACAAAATGGGTCCGGGTGAAGTAGCAAATCATAAACATGAAAAAATAGATGCTGGCTATCTAAAAGAAAATAAAACATGAATTTCAGAAGGGAAATGCTAAGGGTAATATTTCTTAAGATAGAGTGCATTGCGAGGATTAGGAAGGGGATGGCCTTCGAAATCCTCTAAGAGGTATGCCCCCTTACCGAGATCCTTACTAATGATGTAAGGGCCTAGCCATAATGAGTCAAAATTCCCATGACCAAGGACATCATGGGCCTGGTCATATACTAGAACAAGGTCACCTTCGTGAAAAGTGCGAGGCTGGACTTTTCGGTCATATTGAGCTTTGGTGCGCTTCTTGGCCGCTTCCATGGTTTGCAAGGCAATACGGCGGTCTTCGGAAGCGCAATCAAGCATGATAAGTCGTTGTTCTAGAGGTTGGGTGTCAGGGAGAAGTTCAACGGCCAGATGTAGGGAAGGAATTTCACACTCAATCGGTAAGACTGCCTCCTCTCCAAAAACTAGGTGGAAAGGAGTAAACCTGGTGGCGGTTTTAACAGAAGTTCGATAGGCCCATAAAGCGGGGAAGAGCATGAGATGCCAGTTGGTTTTGTGCTTATTCACCGTTCGTTGAAGCATAGTCTTGAGGATTTTGTTGACTGCTTCAACTTGGCCATTACCTTGGGGGTAATAGGAGGAGGAATATTGGTGCTCAAAACCCAACAGTGAGGATAGCTCACGCCATATCTCATTTTCAAAATGTCTGCCATGGTTAGAGACCAGTTGTTTGGGAACCCCGAATCGAGCTATAACGTGGTTAAAGAAAAAGAGGGCCGCGGTAGCTACCGTGTTGTTGAACGTTGGCATGGCCTCGGCCCATTTGGTGTAATAGTCGACCGCCACGATGATATACTTGTGGTTACCAACGGATGGCAGGCGACACTCCATAAAGTCGATGGCTCATTTACAGAAGGGACCAGTTGAGACGACCGGATGGAGGGGAGCTGGGGGAGCTCGCGCCTTGGGGGCGAAATGTTGGTAATTGGGACAGTGTTTGATTGCCTCAATGCAATCACTGAAGAGAGAAGGCCAAAAATACCCAGCGCGCATGACTTTCTGGGCAGTAGCAAGACCGGAGAGGTGGCCACTGCAAGCACCGCTATGGCAGGCATTAAGGATCTGCTTAGCTTCAGCGTGTGTGAGGCAACGACGAAGGACGGTATTAACCCCATGACGATAGAGGTCGTCACCGATAAGGAGGTATCGGGGGGCCTGGTGTCGGATACGTCGGCGAGCCTCACGATCAAGGTGAAGGGAAAAATTTTGGGTTCGAAAGTAAGTAAGAATGTCGCCATACCATGGGTCGGCGGCAGTAATGGCAAATAAGTGTTCATCAGGAAAATCATCATTAACTGGGGGGTCTTGCGCTTCGGTAGGTAATTCAGAAATGAGCTCAGTGAGGGCTAAGCCTTTCTTACTCTTTGGTGTGACAAATTCGAGGTTGAATTCTTGAAGAATAACGACCCAACGGGCATATTTCCCAGTGAGGATACGACGACTCAAGAGGAAAGCCATGGGGTTGGAATTAGTCACAACCTTGGTGGAGCGCATGAGGATATAATGACAAAGTTTTTGGACTGAGAACACGACAACCAGCGCTAATTTTTCTTCATATGAGTAGGAGACAGGAGGCCCTACAAGGTTCTTACTGACGTACTAAATCACATGCTCGATACCATTGTCATCTTCCTGAATAAGGACTCCAGCGACCGAATAGGTGGAAGCGGAGATATACAGGATGAAGTCTCGATCAAAGTCGGGAGGGCGGATTAAGGGAGCGGATGTGAGAGCCTGATTGAGGGCATCGAAAGACTCATGAGCATAGGTATCCCATACAAATGGGATATTAGATCGGAGGAGTCTAAGGAACCCATGTGCGGTGGTGGCATAGTCAGGGACGAACCGACGAAGAAAATTAGCTTTGCCTTGGAGACTTTGGAGTTGGCGTAGGGTACGCGGAATGGGCAGTTCAAGAATGGCTTGAACTTTCAATGGGTCAAGAGTGATACCATCCTTAGACACTATGAAGCCTAAGAGACGGCCGGCGGGAATGCAAAAGACGCATTTCAACGGGTTAAGGCGGATATTATACTTGCGACATCGGAGAAAAATGGTACGCAGATCATGTAGGTGCTGCGCCCGATGCTTAGAACGGGTAGTGAGGTCGTCTAAATAAGCAAGGATAATATGAGCTAAGTCATGGAAACAATAAGACATGGCCTGTTGAAAAGTGGCGCCGGTGTTTTTAAGGCCGAAAGGCATGACCCGGTAAGCAAAAGTTCCCCATAGACTAATGAACGCGGTTTTAAGTTGATCAGCAGGACGGATAACAATTTGGTTGTATCCGGAGAAACCATCCATGAAGGATAGAATCTCATGCCCCGCACACTCGTTAATGATTTGGTCAATGAACGGTGTGGGGAAGTTGTCTTTGGGACAAGCTTTGTTCAAGTTGCGAAAGTCTGTGCAGACACGGATGGTGCCTTGTTTCTTGAGAACGGGAATTGGGTTGGATACCCAAGTGGTGTATTCAATGAGGCCAGCCTGCTTGAGCTTATCTATTTTGGCTTTGATAGCGTCATGTCTGGAAGGATGAAAGGGTCTCAACTTTTGACGGACTGGTTTGGCATCAAGCCATGTGTCGATATGGTGTTCGACAATGGCGGGATCGAGTTCGGGCATTTCAGAATAGGACCAGGCGAAAATATCACGGAATTCTTTGAAAAGCTTGGTGTAAGCTTCGATTTCTTCCAGGGTGCATTGGGTGCCTAAGGTGATATATTCTTCGATACCTGGTGTGACTGAAATGTCAATTTTGACGGTAGGAGAGATATTGGCCATGTTTCCTTCTTCGAAAGAATCAGGTGCAGGGATGGGGTTTTTGAACCAATCGACTGCATTGGGGATGAATTCTTTGGTTTCCACAGCAAATTGGTCATGGGACTACTGTGGGAGGAAGTATGCGCGATGGTGCATATCATCCCATGGAAAGTCCGGGTTGGTCATGGCTTCCATAATGTCTTCATCGGACTGGAAGATGGGAAGACTGGAGGAAGAAAGGTTACCCAAGGAGGTAGTGATGTGTGACGGGTCATCAGGAGGAGAAGGGCTCAGATGTGTGATATCAACAGATCCAAGGTCGGCTGAGGAGCCAAGAGTATCTGCAGGTTGAAGGGCAGGTGAACTATATCGCAAGGATGATGATAGGTACAAAATGGTGGTTGACGGCTCTGATGGTTCGATAGTGGGAGGAGGAATG
Organism: Pinus albicaulis; assembly: GCA_034641835.2. NCBI lineage: Eukaryota > Viridiplantae > Streptophyta > Pinopsida > Pinales > Pinaceae > Pinus > Pinus albicaulis. Next base: position 775,514,775 of record CM076571.1, on the reverse strand, counting down.
TGAATGGGAGTAAGAGGATCCTCTGGTCCTATCGAAGTGGCCTTGAATCGGTGGTACATGTCCAAGGAGGAACGATATTCGTCAAGGCAGGGATAGAGGTGGGTGTAGTGGCCGTGGAAAGCGCACAAAGCACAAGGGTGGTTTGTGCGCAAGGTTTTGAGTTTCAGGATAGAGTCTGGGATAGTGACGTAGACTTCAGGGATGTCAGAGTCGGGAAACGTCTCGTTGAACAGAATCTTGAGGTGCGGCAATTCAGGACACATATGGGTGGTGTGCCGACGATATCACACAAAGCGCATTGGATAGCGGGCTTTGGCGGTCGTGGAGGGGTAGGGGTTGTTGGGGCGGCCTGGTCCTGATGGGTTGCCCCCTTACGAGCTTTTCCTTTCTTTCCGGGGGCTGGCACCGCAGGGGTAGGGTCCTGTGGAGGTGCTGGGGGCCCGGGGGAAGTAAGGGGGACCGGTTGAACTGGTGTCAAAGCAAGGTAAGGTTTGGGGTGACCGGGAGGGGTAGCGGCTGGAGGGTCAATGTACCAGATGGGTATGCCGAGGGTCAGGTTAGGGAGAGAGAGGGTGGCCATGACGGGGACAGAAAATACTCCGGGAGGGGGAGCTAGGAAAGGTATCTGCCCAGCAGGGTAATGACCAGGAGGTACGGAACCGAGGTGGTTAAGGCCTGGGGGAACCGTTCCAGGAGGATAAAGGGGTTCAGGGATACTAGCTGTAGGGGGAGGGCCAGAAGGAGGAGGTCCGACTGGCTAAGATGAATGGCTAGGAGCGGGGTGCGGAGGGCAAGGGGTAGGTTGCTGACTAGCCGAGGCAGGCCGCTTAAGGGTAGCCTGAGACGATTGCATCATGCAAACATTCGATAAGCTGGGATCAGTGATAGGAGGAGGGGGAAGATTAGGAAAAGTTCCAAGCAGGGAGGAATATTTGTAAATGCCGGGGGAGACACTGGTCAAGGAATTGACGGTTTGCTTGTTGGCTACGGAAGAGATGGTCGTCTCAGGTGAGGTCTGAGATTTTGGCTCATGATATGTCAGCTGGTCAATGGTGACTATCTTTCCATTATGGGGGAAAGACATCTTGCGGAAAACCACGGATGGGACAGCAGACATAGCATAGGTGTAGCTTCGCCCCAATAGAATGTTGTAATCTAGCGGGGCGTCGATGACTTCAACGTCAACGCAAACAGTCTTACCGGCGAGGATGATAGGACAATTACGAAACAAGCCAATGGGCTGGGAGGCATGTACGTCCCACGCTCGAAGGGTGATCGTGGAAGGGGCCAGCTCAGGAGATCTGAGTTGCTTCCAAATCAAAGCAGACATCACATAGGTTGATGCCCCCTCATCAATGATACACCGGGAAACGTTGGCGTTCCGGATTTTGACTGGGATTTGGAAGGTGACGGAAGCAGGAAGAGGAGGATAGTCCAATTGAGATGCGTCGAAAACAATCATTTGGTCATTAGCAGGATCTACAGCGCCCACGGCAGATAGTAGAGCCTTCTTTTGGGAAGGGCACGACTAGAGGAGTTCCAGTGTGGAAATGGCAGCAGGAGATTGCGCCAAATCATCTACTATGCTATACGAGTGAGCAGCTCGACCGGGAGCAGCGTTTCGACGTAATGGTCCCTTAGGAATCTTGGTATGAACCTCAACTTTCGGTTGAGGGATATGTAAGGGGTCGTTGGGTGTCGAAAGAGGCTCTGTAGAACCTGAAGAAGGAGGCTCGGGGGCAGACTGAGCAGGAGGCTTGGGGTACTAGTGAGACCGAGTTTGAAGGTGAAGGTCGACGGGTGGGGAAGGATCAGAGTGCATCATAAGGATCTGGTAATCAGAGGAACCAAAAATGGAAGGGGGAGTGGCGACCTGACTGTCAGGCGGTTGGGTAGCCACGAATCCTTGCTGAGGGAAAGGATCAGTAAACACAGCCGGTTGGGTAGTGGCCACATTAGGAGGAGCATGAGGGGAGGCGTGTTGTCCGCGCAATGTGGCTTGAGACTCCCACATCTGCCGCATCTGGGGTAAGAGGGGACAATCGTGGGTGTAATGAACATAAACAATGACAACTGATTTTAGAGTCTTTGCTAGGCGGTGTTAACCAGGCGCTTCTTCACTTAGGGTCAGTGTGTGGCGTGCGTTAATTTTAATTTTTAAACCCTTTCTGTTTTGAGAGCAAGAAAAAAGTGTGTTGCGTAACTGAAAATAAACCTACAGAGAACAGTATATAATGCTGAAATAACAGAAAATGAACAGTTACTTGTGCATCTATCTAACCCAAGAAGGCGGGTCTCTCAAAACTCAGCTAAAAAAGGGAAAAAATCTAGGCAAAACACACGGACAAGAGGCCAATAGATCTAAGGTCAAAAAGGGACAGGGATCTAGAGGATAAGGCTGCTGAAAAGAGGTGTAGATCACAGCCAAGAGACAGAGGCAAGGTGGCTGGAAAAAGGGAGGAAATCAGCAAAAAGCGGAAAGGACAGGGAGGAGGTCCTAAAGAGAGGTCCAAAGAAAACAACAAGAGGTTATTTGAAAGGAAGAGAGGTTGATTTAAAGGGATCTGAAAAGGAGGTAATAGATCTGGACAAGGGGGAGCTGAAATTCAGAAAAACAGAGGCTGAAACAGCTAAAAACTCTTCCACAAAAAAGTGGAGGGTACTGAAGCCCTAGGGGGCTAGGTTCCCACTTAGATGAGCTAAAAAAGATCAAAACTAGGTCAAAGTGCGCTAAAACAGACACTGGAAGACCCTGACAGAAGCTGCAGCAGAACCCAGAAAAATTGCAGAAAAATCACTGAAAATTGGCAGGTCGCAGGTACTGACCTGTTTTCAGTGCAGGTTGCAGAAAAGGGGCAGAAAAGTGCAACCTGGAGGTCCAGGTCGTAGGTTATGGGCCAAAAAGTGCGACCCCCCATTCCGGTTGTCTCGGCGGCAGATTTTTAGAAAAGTTGTCGTCTCAGTTGCGACTGGTGTCGCTTCCCTGCGCAATAGGGCCAGAAACACATGGAAGTTAGAAATTTTAATGTTTTAGGGTTTTATGTGAGAAAAATAACATAAAAATAGGAGAAATAAACGGCTGAAAAGAAACCCTAGGGTCTGAAGTAGCTGGATATGCAGGAATATGAAAAACGACAGCGGTCGTAAATTAAAACCCGTGTGGAGTCGCCATTTGTTAGTATGAATCCTTTGTCGAAGTGTATGAAAAAGGACCACTTTAGCTACGCATAACTAATAGCCCTAACAACAAAAGTGGCTGCCAGTATCTTCAGATCTGCGGTTAGTTGAACAAGAAAAGAGCTGCAAAAAACCAGATCTATGCATGGAAAGACATTAAGCAGTAAAAACAAGGGTTTGCTCCATATGCCAATAGACAAGACAAGAACAATTTTTGAAAGAATTTTTGTATTAATTGGGCACCTGGGAGGAAAACAAGAAGGCGTATCCAATTCTCCTCAGTGGGATGGGTTCTTGGAAGTCCTCAGCACTTCAGATCTAAAATCTCTCTCTCTTGTTGGTGTAGAAAACCCACACAAAGAATGGAACTCAAAAGGGAGCTCACACAGCAAATGGTAGAAAAATGTGACCAAGTGTATAGATCCAGAGTGATCTAATAGGCAACAAAAGGTGAAGAATGATGGGAAGAACCCTCCTATTTATAACAAAATATTGGGTCATTCTAGATCTTGGTGCATGATTAAAATAATGTTAACCAAATCTAGATCCACCTTTTATGGAATATTTTATTATATTTGTTGGAGGGAAAAGGTATTTGACTTGGGCCAAATCCCTTGATTAGTCAAAAATAAATAAATAAATGATTTATTTATCTTCTTAAGGAATTGGTTGGGAGATAATCAAATAAATAATGATTTATTTAATTATTTGTGGGTGATTTGGTCATATTTAACAAGGAATATTATCTAAATAAGATTTAAATAATTATTCCTAGAAATTAATAAGATAAATAAAGGTTTATCTAATTAATTTCTTTGTTTTTTGGTTAAACATGACTGAGAATAATAATTAAATTACGGTTTAATTAATTATTCCATGAGGAAAATCAAACAAATATAGGTTTGTTTAATATTTCCTTTTGGGGTTTCCTGTTTGGACCATAAACAACCTAATAAATATGGTTTATTAAGTTATTTGACATAGTGAAGGAAATTTTACTTAGGGTAAAATTGGTCTTACATGGTGTACTTGGGTCCATCTAATGATAATAGGTTAGATGACCAAAAAATGGTGTAACAGTATGCAGATTGAAGAAAGCTCTGTATGGGCTGAAACAAGAACCAAGAGCATGGTACAGTAGGATAGATGCCTATCTACTGGAAAATGGGTTTGAAAAAAGTGAAGGAGAACCCACATTATACATCAAAGAAAAATATGGTATGATGCTCATTATTGTTTTGTATGTTGATGACGTGAAATTCACAGGTAATGATGCTTACCTCATTGAGAATTTGAAGAAAATCATGAAGGATGAATTTGAGATGACTCATATGGGATTGTTGAAATACTTCTTAGGAATAGACGTAGAGAAAAATGGAAATAAGATTTTTATTTCTCAAGAAAAGTATGTCAAAGAAGTTTTGGAAAGATTTAACATGCAAGATTGCAAGGCAACAATTACTCCTATAGTGATGGGATTGAAACTGAGCAAGGAAGACAACAATAAGGATTTTGATCCAAGTTTGTACAAGAGCATAGTTGACAGCCTTATGTGTTTGACTGCGACTAGGCCTGATATTATGCATCCTGTGAGTTTAATTTTCAAATTCATTTTAAGGCCAAAGGAGGCACATTGGCAAAAAGAAAACAGAATTCTGAGGTATGTGAAAGGAACAAAAAGGTATGGAATTTTATACTCCACTTCATAAAATTTTGAATTGACTGGATATATTTATAGTGATTGGTATGGAAGTATAGATGACAGGAAAAACATATTTGGATATGTTTTCCATATGGGATCAGGAGCCATCTCATGGGCTTATAAGAAACGAATGATTGTGGCTTTATCAACAACAGAGGCAGAGTATGTGGCAACTACAATAGTAGCATGTCAAGTAGTATGGATGAGAATAATGTTGAGAAGTTTGTGTCATGAACATGTAAAATGCACAACAATTTATTGTGATAATAGCTCAGCAATAGCGTTATCAAAGAATTCAGTGTTTCATAAGAGAATCGATGAAAAATATCACTACATCAGAGAATTAGTGAGAAATGAAGAAATTGTTTTGCAACATTGTAAAACAGAAGAGCAGTTTGCTGATATATTAACAAAACCATTGGGGTATAAGAGTTTTAGTTATCTCAGAAAATGTCTGGGCATGGAAGAGAACAACAGTTGTAATTAAGAGGGAGTGTTGGAAAATAATTCCAACTGCCGCAGAATAGAAGAAGGACGAAAATTAAATTTTTGATAGGAGAGCAAAGCACTGCAACCGTATTTCCTGTTTTTTCTCCACAATCCACCACAACTTCCAAATTTTCAAATTGTGGTTCATATCCACGCAACCTCCCACCTTAACCATTCATCTACCCGCAAATAATCCTCCACCAACCACATTTTATTTGAATTAAACTCGTAGCCAGCTTCATTCCGACGACATACAAAAATGAGCTACGAGCATCGAAGTTGACCCACCGGAGGAGGTGACCATTAGGGGAATTTTGAGGTCTAAAATGGGCCTCCTAAGGAAATAATAAAATAATAGCTAAACCAATAAAATAATATTTATGAATTTTCAATTCACTTTTTGCACCACAATCCATGTAACCATAGTTAAATTCAATTAAAATTTGTACCAAAATAAAATTAATAAAAAAATTGTATTGATGTGACTATAAATAAGAATGAGATTTTCAAGAAAAAGTCATTATCATTGAACAACTAATGCATTTGTCCTTTGTACTTAAATAACTTAAAATAAAATATAAATATAAATTTTTAAAATTTTAATTATATTATATGCTAGTAATTAAAATTTATATTATTTAAATTGTATAATAACATGTAATTAATATACTATATAAAAATAATATAATATAATAAATGCATAGCGATATGCATTGTTTCTTTCAAGAAATATGAAATGACAATAATATATTTTTATTCAAAAGTGTGAAATGACATTTATTATGAGTATTTTTATTTGACCTAAAAGTACTTAGAGCACTACCATGGTTAACCATGAGTTTTTATCCACAATTGAGAATGTGATAAGTAAGTACATTTAACTCAAGAAATTCCGCCTCAACCATTAGGGATGATGTCACCCTCTAAAATGTGATTGGTTCTCGTAAAGTGAATTTTGATTGTACATTTTCCTTAGGAGGCCCATTTTAGACCTCAAAATTCCCCTAATGGTAATCACTCCTCCGGACCAATCACAGTAGTTCCGTGGGGCAAAGAAACATGCTTTTGCATAATATTTAAACTCCACAAAATGTATAAGGTTTAATGTTTTCATATTCACTACAATATATGTTTTAGTTTTTGGTTTTAAACTTAGATTATAGATGTTTTATAATATATATTGTAAATATATTATATTTAAAATATATATAAATATCGTAATGAAACGTGTAATGTAATACATATGCCGTGTGAATTTTTTTGGCTGTGTACGCAATATATGCCTGAAGGCAGAAGAAAAGGTGACAGAGAGCAATAGATTGTGTGTTAAGATAATGAATGAATGCTCGAAGGAAATAATAGATCATGTGCCCAAAATAGATAGAGAGAGAGAGTGTTGTGCTTTGTAGCAGCAAGAAGAAGTATTTTTTTTTTGTGAATCCAGAACACCATAGTTCTGAAGAAAAGGAATTTCATTTTTGTAACTGTTCGAGTTTTTTAATGAAATAGAATTTATATTTCATCTCTTTGTGTGTACAATTTTATTTCTATCTTCTCTGTGTTAGAAGAGGAACTTTTATTTCCTCTCTGATATTCGGAATATTTAGAAATTCCAACACTTCTCACAAAGTTTTGGGAAGACCATCACAAAAATTAGAGATATTTAGAGGATAAAAACAATCTCGATGAACTAAATTTAATCTTGATCAATATTGGAACTACCTTGGAATATTTTGTCATCAATGTTGTTTGGGCTCCAAGCAACCCATATAAGGTGGCCTCAAGGCATTATATTTGGTTTGAATACATTAGCAAGTTTCCTAACTTTATTATTGAGATCAGGACCTCGATAAGAATAGGAAGCAACATTTGGGCTCTCGCCATTATATGTCACAACTTGCCCATCCCCAATTATAGTTGTTGCTCCAAATCATACGTCATAGCCACTTTTATAGGGTTTGGTATTATTATTATAATATATCAATAGGTATGTTGAAGGAATTATTGTACCCCTATCAAATCCATAATTTTTACTTTAAAGATTCTAGTTACTAGTTTGGAAAGTTTATTAAAAGTTGCAAGTTTTGGTGTAACAACTAGCCTTTTATGGTATTAAAGCATGGACCTAAGTTATATTCCCATGAACTAAGTCTCACCACACCTCTATAGAATCAATAGTTTCCACCCAAAAAATCTTAACTACTGATTTAGAAATTTTACTAACACCTACTAGTTTTGATACTAAAACACACTAAAATAACCATATTAATTAAAATGATCTATAATCCAACCATACCATTTTTTGATTAATACAGGATAATAGGGACACTCCTAAAAGATAACAATCCAAACGCGGGTTCTACCATCATCACCAATCCCACGACACCCAATTTTTGAGCAGCGTCTGCGACCGACTATTAAAACGTTTCCTTCCACCAAGTTCTTGATGAAGGCTTCCAAAAACTAGCAAGTACTCACATCACGGTAAGAACTGCTCTTGTCAAAGGCATCCAGGGCAGTGACCATTCTGTAATACACTGACTCTTGTTTAGTGGGGTCCAATAAAAAATATTTTATTTCTCACATTAGATTTGAAGTTTTTTTTTACAGATTACCAACCACTATTACACCAAATATATTTTATAAAATATCACAAATATAACATTTGCAATATTTCTCTAAATTTATTTTATAAATATCACAAATATAACATTTACAATATTTCTCTAAAACTATAAATTTCTCTAAAAATCTAAATCGACACTATTGGGAAACTCACCAAACCTTTTATGGAGAATGTATACAATTACAGCACATTAAGAAAAACAAATGAATATACTTTGGTAAATCTACGTTATGCAATAACTAAACAAATTTAGTTAACTTACGAGAAAGACTAAGATCAACATATTTTTTCCCATTTCCTAGTTGAAGAAAGTTTCTATATGTTCTATCTGTGAGCAAAGCAATGATTGTGGAAATCCATGGACTGAAGGACAACACACTGCTGTTGACAAGCCCATTATTGCCAGTTTCTTGAACAATGAAAATGCCCACTTTTACCATGAAAAGGAGTTCAACTTCCAAGACATCAAAAAATGTTGAAACATCCGAGCTAATACTTGATGGACCTATTGACATACTCAGTATGTTTTCTTTTTCTTCTACTACGTGTAGAATTATTTTAATATCATAAGGTGCTAAGCTAACATTATCTTTTCTGAAAGGATAATGATAAAAAAACAATTTACCTGATCTACATGCTAGCAATTCTATTACAAATTGGAATTTTAATTAGGGTTTCAGAAGTGGAAGTTGAAATTAGTCGAAATTTTTTTAGAATATTTCCAAAATCACCAATTGAATTAAGTTCAATATTCACTCTCAAACATCTAACTTTTATATTAATTTAATTGTCCATTCTTTATACTAACAACTTATTTTTTATACTAAAAAAATTATTACAAATTAAAAATATGATGTAATATTTTATATTTTTAGCCAATTGGAATTGGGATCGTCTCTAATCCATGAAATTCCAATATTTCCGAAATCTATAATAAAAATAAGTAAACTTCCATATTTATCAGTACAATTTTTTTCTAAAACAAAGAAACAACTGTGAAATAACACATTTTAAAATAACCAATGTGGATGCCCTGACCTAACAAAATATGTGGGCATATGAAGTGAACTTGATCAATTGTAGCTACCACATCTTCCAAGCATCCTCCCATGTAATTTCTTTATAGACCAAAATATTGTAAATAAACCAACGATCATGTTATTATGGTCATCCACCAGGTCGAAAGATTCTGTGTCAAGGAAAATGAAAGTATCCATGTTTCTTATTGAGCCCCAAGTGCAATGTCGCTTGCTATCCGTAGCTGACACCATTTACAGTCACAGGAACTCCATGATTTCCAGCGGAATTTGAGGTTGTATGGCTATTCACTGAAAATGATGAAGGCATAAGTTATATATACTATAAAATTCCAATTGATAAAAACAATTGGTCTTTGTATACGTTCAAAAAACTAGTTCAGGTTGAAATACTTGAGTGTGTTTCATTGTAAATTTTAGAATATTTCAAAAATTCTAAGACATGAGTGAAGTTAAATTGTTGATTTTGTCCATGCTATCCAATTTTCCAAATATTTTAGAATTTACAATCTATATGAATTTTAAAAATAAAAATTATGGCCTGGAATCTAAAGACATCTATGTCTTCTACTAGAATACAATTTATTATTGGAATATTACAAAAATCAACTATTTAATTACCTTCTTGTTTGTTAGAATCAAATATTCTCAAATGTGCAAGGAATTAGGTTGGAATTAGACTAAGAAAATATACTACTTAGAGATAGACTGAAAATGTTACCTTCCATGGCCACCAATATCAAAAGGAGAAGCAAAATTCAGTGTAACATTGAATTGGATTATTGCTTTTATTGATAAATCAAAATGTTGCACACCTACGATTTTCCCATTGCAAGGAATTTTTGGGAATTATTTGGCCACCTTGTATTTACCAATGTAATTCCCATGTATGTTCTTGGGATTATTGTATCCCTTGGAAAGGGCTCCTTCACTAAACTGAGAGTTGGAGAAGCTTGGATGAATGGGGTTGATACCAATGTCAATCATCCCAATCACCACTCCTTCCACTAAGTTGTGAGCACCACCAAGTAGGTGCCACACATGAGATGAAAGACTTAGCAAGCTAGGGACGTGGGTGGTAATTTTTTGAGCCTTCCTGTGTTTTTGAATGCACCTTACCCTTTAGCCATTCCCAAGCATTCTTTTACCTACATCAAAATCCATATTTTAGTAATGTGGCACAACGAAAAATATATAATAAGCAATAGGAAAAAACTAAAAAATGAGAAGTCACCTACCTTAATCGAATTAGTCTCCACAGAAAAACCATTGACAAGGTGATAAAATATACAATTTACGGTATGTGCCCTTTTTTAGAGTCTTATGGGGTAACATATTTTTGATCAAATAGTTATGGTATAACTCTACATAGTGGGTTCCAACCACCATTATCTATAAAAAATAATTTTGGAACACATTTTATAAGAATATTGATCACATAAATTATAGACCTAGTGATATCCACCTCCTTAGAATGAACCATATCCTGGAATTGAACCCTTGTAAGGAACAACATGTTCATATCTTATCAATACCACATAAACATCCCCTCTCAAGGGTTCAAGAAACAATCCCAAAACCTGTATTGACAAAAAAAATAAATCTTGAAGGCATAGTTATCAATAATGACTCAATACAAGTGGTCGGTTCACTTTATTGATGAGAGTTGAGTTGAGGAAAATTCCAATGCAAAGACTTCATTGTACAACCTAAGTACACATATATTTCTCGATGCTTTCACCATACCATACACCATAGATAAAATAACACAACCGTAAAAAAAACCTAGGTTTTGCAGACAGAATTTCATGCAACTCTAAAATTGGGACAACGGAATGGATACCAAAAGCATAATAAAGATCCACTAGATAACATAAATGGAAAAAAAAACACAAAGGCCATAATATCAATGGGTTTGAAGAAAATAAAGTCCTTGGGATCCATTAAAAGTTGGTGGTGGGTTACATACCTTTGAGAGGTTGACATAAAAGTAGAACAACTTCTTGGTATTGGAGACTTGAATCTTGTTCTCCTTGGAAACATCATTCATATTCATGATTCCAACTCACTTAGTATTTATACCGTGGCCATCATTCCTCTACTTTGTTATTCAGGAAATCTGCCCCGATCTTTAGAAAAAATATATATATCTAAAAATCATATATCTAGTCCTTGGAACCCATGGAAAGAATTTCATTAGCTTCATATAGCACAAACATCTTTATTTAATTAGGGTGAAGAGAGTGCCTATGTAAAATTTCAAACACACGGCCTATAATTCCAACAACAACATGAACTCCACTCATGAGGATACATTGATCATCAGGAACAATGGACGTTCCAGCTATGAAACCATGCACTTTAATCTGCAAGTAATCCTTGAGAGTGTGCATGAAATTTTATATTTATCATGCAAGCTCTCAAGTGGGGGTGATAACCAAAGCTTGACATTCCAGCAAGCCATAGTTAAGTTTTTGCAGAATTCCGAAACTAAAAGTCTTTGTCTTGCCTGTTCCAGACTAGGCCTCTTGTATCACATCAAGACCCTTACAAAACAATACTATTCACCTATGTTAAATTTAAAACCACTTATCAAACCCATAGGCATAAAATGACTAATAATATTTTTATCTAGGTCAATTTTGTTGAAGCTCTCGTGAACTTCAATGTAGATTGCAAAGAGATTGTGTCCTTCTTTTTAGGAAAAATAGTGAGAGGGGAGGGGGGCAGGGGAGTGGGGTGATGTATTTAATTCAATTTAACTTTTCATTTCATATTCTAAATTATGTACAATATTTTTCTTTATGCAACCAACGTGTGTATGTGACTTCAGTGAAGGAAAACAACGTATATCCAATTTACTTATTTTTCATACTTTCCATCTGATGTTTAACTTTACCATTGCATTATTAATTTCATCACTCATTCATTAGGGAAATTTTGGGGTCTAAAATGGGCCTCCTAAGGAAATTGTAAAATAAGAGTGAAAATAATAAAATAATAATTGAATACATCATCAAATTTTACACGAAAAAAAGAAAAAACTATTTTTTCAACTTATATTTTCAACTTATATCCCTATGGGTTTAATAAAATTTCGAGCAGAAAAAATCATTCGATGTATAATTTTATTCTTCATCCAAGGAATACCCATGCTGCATACTTTTGATGGACCGTGCTACACAAAAAAATGAGAAATACATGAAAAAACATGAACATGATTGCAGTCACGTTTTTCATGTATTTCTCATTTTTTGTGTAGCACGATCCATAAAAAGTATGCAACATGGGTACCCCTTGTATGAGGAATCAATTTTTTTATGCAAAGTATACTCTCACTCGAAATTTGAGTAAACCCTTAGGGAGATAAGTTTAAAATGCGAGTTGAAAAAGTAGTTTTATTATTTTATTATTTTTTATTATTTTTACTTTTTTACTCAAAAAATGTTGAATCATCCCCCATGGTTGACATCATCATATTGAATCCTATTGGTTCTTATAAATTTTATTTTGGTTGTACATTTTTCTTAGGAGGCCCATTTTAGACTTCAAAATTCCCCTAATGTTAGTATGTAGTAAAGAGAAGATAAATCACATCACATTAGAAACACATCAACACATATGAATGACACGATTTTAGGTGGAAACCCAATGTGGGAGAAAACCATCGCGTACAATCTTCTTTGTTGCATTTCTTATTATATAAAGAAAGTATTCATTACATTATGTACTAGTGTAGAGTCTTACCAACACACAGACACACACCTTCAGGAGGCTACAACCTCTACTCGTTCTCTAGCACCCCCTCGAAGGGAGCTATAACCCTCATAATCTTGTTTACCGTCTCCTATAAGAAGGGATCTCCTACCCCTTCACTAAATTTTGCAACCATCAACAGCTTGTGGACCATGCTCCATAATATTTTAGACTGGATCCACTTGTCTGAATCATAAAAATTTGTAGGTCACCTTTTATCATATTTTCAAAGTGGACCCACATCAATAATAATACAAAACCAATATGCCAATGTGAAATAATGAATCTCAAAATATGAATCATTGAAGCACTGTAAACCAACTGAATCATTAAAGCATCAAAACACTAAATATTGAATCAAACTAATCACTTAATTGATCCTCAACTAACCATTCCAACTAGATCAAATCAATGCATAACCAATCCAATCAAGACTTTCAGATATAGACAGACATCATTGACGAAAAAATAAATAGAACATAACTTTTCATCATTAAGAAACACTACAAACTCTGACCATATATTAACTTCATAATATACACAACAATTAAGTATAACAACATATGTACACGCTTCCTTTAAATACAACCTGCATACATATCTCAAATCACTGAATGCAAAAAATGAATCACTATACCATTCTTTGAGTTACTCTCATATTGAGTTACAATGGAAACTTAATCACAGATCAAAATCTTGTAACATCATCACTAACCAATATTCCAATCCACAATCAAATCAACCCATTCAACAGTGCTAGATATAGACTATGCATATCAAGACATCATAATAGACAACAACAAATAGAATGTATATCATCAACTATCATCACTAGGTGGGAATTGAAAAACCCTAGTACATAGACAAGACTTCCATAAAATAGATATGTGTGCATACACGACTACCATGCATAACACCCGCATATATATTCCAACATACTGAATAAAATGTCACAAAATCTATATGCAATCGTGTTGAACCAAATATGTGTGTGTATGTGCCACGTCTTGTTTACGTAAACACATCATACATGTGTTATATAGAGGGTATAGTGTTGTTAATTTTAATACTGCATCAGGAATGGAAATAATATTTTTTAGAACCGGGGGGTGTTAGTTCTATGAAAACACTCATGCTTTAAAAAGTTACAATTCACTAGAGAATTAATTAAAAATAATATCGGTGCTTGAAGACCTGAAAGCCGGATGCTGTCATTTTCCTAAATGGTACCCATTATGCTAAAATATGATGTCACAATGCTTGTATTTAAAGTAAAGCACCTATGCATTGTTATGTTATAGACGCATCAGTGTTTTTGTATCAGATTTTCTCCTTTTGGAGACATCTACCTGTGATAGTGCAATTATTGTAATTTTTAAAATTCATTATTCATTGAGAAATCAGAATATATATTATAACAATATTCATATTAAATAATACTTTATTAGTACATTTGTATATAATGTTTGGATTAATTTGTTTTATTATAAAAAATCTCATCTCTTCATTATAATATTTAATCATTCATATATTTAATCAATGGTGTAACATTTCATAGCGACATCGGATAACACAATAGAATAAATTAAATATATTTTATTATATATCAAGAAGAGTTTGTTTTTCTTACAAAATGGGATTGTTATTGGTAATCCCTTTTCTTTCAATTGGGACACTATGTCCATAATTACATTAAACAAAATATCTGATTTTCATAGACATTTATTTCAAAAAATACAATAGGTCACTCGAACTGTTGTTCATGCTCGAGTTACTTCCATGAATTGAGTTATTTGGAAGAATGTTTTGTTGATTGCATCAATTTTTTTCACATTATTGATAATGTTCTATCTGGAAACATAAAAATAAAGTGTAATGAGTGTATCTAGATTAGTGAGAATAATAAAATTGAAATAAATAATATACATCAATGTAAATAAAAAAACAATGTACCATAGCAAGAAGTAACTCGTGAATTATATACATTCTTTGAAAACCAAATCTCATGCCTCCTTTCAACAACTCTTTTGTTGGCGTAGTTACATACTTTGTTTCCTGCAAGTTTTATACCCCATAATAAATCATATGTTTAATATAAAGGATTTATTTATTATATTAATTATAAACTCATATAAGTAAAACAACATAGATACTTACAACTTCCATAATTAATTTTTGATATGCCAACATATACTCACAACCATTATTTAACCCTATGTCAATCAATTCTTCTTTGTATATTAGCACCTATTTGAAGACATTCAAGGATGGTTGTTGTAAAAAAACTTAAAATGAAAAAATGAAACCTGCAGTTGTTATAAGGAATTCTTAGCAATTACTCACAAACTTTGAAATCAATCATTTTCTTCCTTGTCATTCTATTTTATGTGTTGAATAAGTTCCATCTTATTTTATTTTCTGCAAGAAAATACTTGGAAATTAATATTTAATGATAAATTATTTTTTTATATGTACAATGTCAATCATGATTACATACATTTGAAGCACGTTGTTGTTGATATGACCGTTCATGTGATGCAATTATGTCCGTTTCTTTGACAATATCCTTATATACATTTTTGTACATTCCTACTGGCATGTTTCGTATATCAATGCATTGATCATTTTGGATTTTCATAATCTTCCTGGAAAAGGTAATAACTATTTTTATAATGATATATACAAACTAAATATAAAAAAATAAATATTAATAAATATATGGTTTGTAGTAATATATACATAATTTTAGAAAATAATTTTACACAATTAGGAATATTACCTTTCGAAGGATTCTTTTTTTTGTTGTATGTTTTTGCTATTGTAAGTGTGACATGTGTCATTGACCACTGCTCTAGAAACCCTTTATGTAATTAAGATATAATTTCATTCTTAGAATCATTGCATTGATTTTTGTATTGTAAGTAGTGGAAAGTACATCTATACGTTCATTCTACTATATCCCTCATAGCTATGTAAAACAAATCCCCCTTTCATTAACCTACAACACCACTTTAGATGAGCTAAGGAACAATTCATCGTTATTTACATGTTCCATAACTTTTATTTTCTTAGAATGACATTGGTATTTTCCTTCATTGTTTCTACCTGTAGAAAATTAAACATATATGAATTAATATAATATTTTAAACATGTTATATAATATTCTTAAGTATATTACTAATGAAAATTCAAAAAAAAAACTCATATTGAATAGTATTTTTTCATTCACTTGATTCATGTCATTCTGCAATTTTTCTATCAGGATTTTACACTCTTTTTCACTTGGATTAGAAATAATATTATCAAACTTGTTAATTTTGTGGCTCTGCGTGATACACACCAACTAATACATATTAGTTAAAATTAGATATAGTTCAAACATATTAATTTTGTAAAGAATTTACAAAGAACTTTCCTTCTCTGATTTTTTGATGTGTTGTCATTGTGTTGATCAATTTTTTTGTTACTTGATACCTTTTGAGACATTTTTTTATCAATATACAAAATGTATCATTCAACACAAAATCCATTAGATATATTTTACAAATAAATAAAATAATTTTTAGCCCAAAAAAGTTATGGTAGTCGGTTTGTTTATTTAGTTATAAGATTAAATGCATCAAGATTTTAATTGTTGAGAACGGTCGTGGAAAATTAATTTTTAAAAATAATTTTAGATTAGGACAGTGTGATTTGTAAGGATAAACAAAATGTAATGATTTAATGTTGTTATTAGTAATAGGCATAGAGGTGCGTTATATTACGCCGTGAGAAATGATGAACAGAATAGACAAAATCGAAACTATTATAATATACCAATGCATTGAAGTAATTAGGTAGTCCTAGTGTGTTATGTTACATAGGGTGCCCCATGAAACATATAGTCATTTTTTAAAAATAAAAAAGGGTTGACGATGCAATTTATAAGGCTCAACGCACTACAATGATTTAACAGAGCTATTAGGAACTCGCATGTTAACTTGCGTTATATTACATCAGGGGCAGCGAAGAACATACTAAATAGAATAATTTTTTTTAATGATTTACTAGTGCATTTTATTAATCAGGTAGACATATGGCGCACCATTCAACATATAACTGTTTAAAAAAAATAAACGGAGAGGGCCGACAAGGTTTGGATCTAATTCAATAAGTGATTCTCCTTCTTTATATCTCAAACACCCTATATATAGTAAGTACACAAACCCCTTAAATATAAAATCCTTAAATTGAAAAACCATAATTGAGAAGTCGTAGAGAAATTTAAACCCTTATAGTGATTGTAAAAAAATTGACTAGCAAAATCTATAGTAAATTTTTTATTATACAAGGTTTTTAATTTTGTTTTTTCCTGAATTGTGAATAAATCTAACAAAAGTTGTAAAATATTTTAACAATAAAATTTAATATTATTTTTATCGAGGGTTTTGAGTGAACCATCATACCTTTCAATTTCTGATCCTTTGGTAGATCCAAAATATTTTGCAACTATGATCTAATCTTCTGTTGCAAATGATCTCTCTTTTAATTAAACCTTAAAAAAAATTGTAATTTTTTAATTAGTAAAATAAACAATAAAATTTGAAACTTAATATGCAGGCTTTTGAGTGAATCACCATACCTTTTAGCTTATGATACTTTGAATAATTTTTAGGCCCTAAAGTGTTCTACTGTTATTGCACAATGCTCTTGTTATATCTCTCTTACAAATCACTCCCTTGAAATTTTGGGTAAAATAATAAAATAATGAACATATTTTTACTATTTAAAATACTATATGAAGTTATATTTTGAAAAATCAATTGGCGTTGATTTTTCAATTTAAAAAAATAGTTTTTTTTTTATTCAATTTCTCCGCACATCGGTGCATTCGATAGTCAAACACACCAGTATATTTATATAAAAGGTGCACCGACATTTCCAGGGAACCATATTTTTTCAACACCGACATGATTCAATTTTTTTTTCATTTTGAAATTCTGAAATGGTGTGATTGTTATTTTTAACACAATGGTGCGGTTTATATTTAAATATCACCAAGACCGTTGGATTCATTTTTTTTCTAAATTCTAGAAATAGTTGCATATCGGTGTTGGTTTTTATTTAAACGTATCGGTGTGTTTTTATCTAAAGGAGAACTCATATGATAAATTATTTTTTATTTTCTTGAAATGTCCATATCTGGTGCAGATACTATTTAAATTCCCACACGTTATTATTATTATACAGACCAATGCTCTTTATTCTGATTAGTGCACCGGTGGGATTTAAAAGCTATCTGAAATTTTATTTTCACATAAAATGGCATATTAATCTCAAATTATCCTTTAGAACACATCCACATGAATTCAGGTAGTTCATAGTATATATTTTCTGCATAAAGTTGTATTTTTATTTAAAATTGGTTTGAAAATTATATTGAAATTCACATTGTGGTTATATGGTTATCGAGATTAATTTTAGATATTCACAAAGGATTTTTTTTCTAATTTTTCTCATATACAAGGTTAAAATCTTAATAATATCAAATATCCAATTCTTCAAATTCTAGCACATTACATATAGTTAATATCAAATATCCAATTCTCGAGTAAGTTCATATTTTATCTATATTTTTATTACCTAATTGATTTTTTTAATCCATGTCAATTTGAATATAAATGTATGAAAAAAATTTGTAGGATAGAGATTTAGAATCAAGTTCAGATGCAAAAAATATTAATCCATATTATTTTAAAAAACATCAGAAGCTCTTATTTGGAGCAACATAATGCAAATAGTTGGTAGATGAAAATGGAAAGCCTCTTCACCCTGCTAATTGGAACATGTCATATTCTAGCCGCAATATTGGATTAATGATGGTAATAATCATTTGGTATACTGAAATTTCGACAAACCAATTGCATTAATGTGCTTACTAATATCATTGATATTATACTAATGATGTTAATTTTTTTTTAAAATTAGGATTCTAGTGTAGGGAAAATTTTAGCGTCTAATATTCACAGCAGGGCTATTTGTCCATGTTTTTTCCAAAAAATATATTTGCCAATTTTCGTTTTTTCTAAAAATGATCCGCCCACAGTTTAAAGAATAATATTAATTTACTATAAAAATTTCCAAAATTTTATATAGACTAATATAAAATCATTATAAATCTAAATATTTTTACAAAAATATTACCATACATTTTACAATTTTCATATTAGGGACTAGTAAGATTCGCCGAGATTTTTAAACTTTAAGAAAAACCTCCATCCTTAAATTTTTCCTTGTTATACTGATGATGAGTGACCCACCTACCATCTTCTCGTGCACCCCACTACAACGTCAAATTGAGAGAAGGTTGCATTAAGAGAAAGAGTCAGAGAGGAAGCATACTAATAACGGTTGAATCAACCACCTACTCAATTCACACTACCTCCATATTCACCAAATAGGAATGACTACAATGATAATAGTTCTTCATCACAAGTTTCCAATGGAGGAAATCAAATGGAGGTTGACTCGGATGATTACTTACGAGATACAACTACCATGGAGGCAATGTTGTTAGATGCATTCTAGAATGATCAACCAAGGCATGGTGCTAATATCAATGATACCTTATTCGAAATTCTGAAACCTGCTTTCATCGCCCCTCTCTTTGGACTTGGAGGCAAGTCAAATTCTACTCAGCTGGGGACATCGATGTTGTTGTACAACTTGAATTTAAAGTTTGGCATGTTGAAGATTCCGATCCAAAGCATCCAACTCAAGATACTTTGTTTCTTCAGTTTAATACCCAATACTCATAACTCACAAACTACCAGATCTTCACAAGTGAAGAATAATTAAAACAATTGGGTTAAGAAAAAGAAATTTTTTAGTTCTAAACTCTTTCAAGCGATGGAATTGCAATAAACAAGAAGAGAAAGATTTACCTCATTCTTGATTACCAGTTAAGAATGACTCATCTCCAACATCCACTTCCACAGAATATTTATTAATATCTAAAGAATTTTTACTTCATAAATAGTAAATGAAATGATAACCACACATCCACTGATATCACTATTGGAAAACTTCTAGTAAGTGTCAGTTTCCAAGCATTCTTGGGGTCAATCAAATCAATCAAATTTAAATAAATTTTCTTGCCTTATATAAATTTAACTGGATCTCTAATACTCTCACTAAACTTGATGTTTCATGTAATACTATAATTAATCATACCCTCAATTTTCTAAAAATGAACTTAAATAAAATGCTTATTCCCATAAATAATTTTATGCTAAATATCATCTAGTGAATAACAATCACTGGAGTCTTATTTTGATATCGTTGTCATTATTTTCAATTTAGCATGTGTAATCTATAAATTATTGTAGTCCTATTATGATATGGTTGTAAATATTTTAAATTTAACATCTTTAATCTATAAATTAGACTTATTTTTTTCATGTACATGCATGTGTCTATTTGTTTTTTCCATGTTTATTTATCTCTTTTTTTCTTTAATTATAGATAACTCTTTAATGATTCTAATTATATAGATCAATTTGAAATTATAAATATAATATTATACATTGTAATGTAACCTATATAGATAAATAAAAAAGGATAAGAAATCATGGCTGATAAATTTTAGGCTTAATAGTTGACAACTGTTATCTTTATATGTATTGTAGATTTTGATATTTATGAGTTGTGATGAGTGATTCCTTAAAATTGGTTGGATTTTGAATAAGAAATGTGCAGAGTTTGAGCAACATCCCCAGAAGCTGGATAAATCAAAATTTCATAGGAATATGGATTTGTCTCAAAGTTTGGTTTATCCGATAGGTTATTTTGATGGCGTAGCTCAGTGTGGTTGTTGTGGCCATGGAGTGATCTTAATGATGAACCCAAATGACCAATTTCACTTGTTATGGTATGGTGGAAAGGGATCCAATACAAGAAATCAAGTCATTTAATTGTGGGGCTTGATGCACTTTGGCAGAAGGCTAAATCTATTGTAGATCAACATTTGTGGTGATTCAAAGTTCATCATTGAATGGACACATGGTATGGAAAATATTAGTGCTTGTGTTCTAGAAAATTAGATGACGCCCATTGAGCACCACAGGAATTCTTTTATAAGCATATCCTTGAAACATATATTCAAAGAGGTTAATGAAGTCTCATATTCTTTATAAAGAAAGGAATCTATTGAGGGGATAGTACATTATAACTGTTATCAACTAAGGTAATAGAATGGTGCTAATTTACAATTTTTTTTTTTTTAGGAGTGTTTTCATGGTCTATAGTCACTTTCCTTTATTAAATTTTGTTGGTATTTAGATGACATACATTATTACATGGATGCCTAGATGAGCATATTTTGTACTATTTTAAAACAACTAAGATTTTATGTTATGATGTACATTAGGATAAGATTTTATATGTTATTTCTATACGCAATGGGTTCCTTCTTGAGACTCCATATAGAGCATATTATATATACATTCTTATATATGTATTGGTATTTTTCATACTAAAACAAAAGTCATCCAAGGCATGAAAATACAATCAACAAAAATAGAAAGATTGGGCTTCATTCATGATTTTAGAATGGTTTTGGAATTTTTTTCAAGGCAATCCAAATAAGAATGAGTCATCCCCAACATCTACATTTTCTGAAAAATAATATACTTATTAATGGGTTAGTTTAACTTATAAAGAAAATGGTAATTTTCACTTGAATATGGGTATACAATTTCAAGTAGGATTGTGATTTCTTGATGTTTAAAACAATTTTTTTAATATATAAACAGATTCAGCACCATAAAAAACTTTTGGGACACTCAAATTCTACTAATTAAACAACTTAAAGACAAGCATTAAAAAAATTGTATCATATTTTTGTTAAAATTAACCAGAAAAATATTGTGAAAAACATATTTGTTATTAATAAATAGATAGTTTAGATATCTCATCAGGTAACACCTGATTGACAGAACCCTTTGATTAAAAATATCAACATTAAACATGATTTCCAACAACTACCATTTTTTGGAATCTCTCTAATGCCTGAAAGTGCCAATAAACGACCATTGCAATGTATTAAAAACCAGGTTTTTTTCTTCAATGCTGCTTCAAGCTTCATCATTGTTCTATAATCATTGCACTAAGGGAAATTATATATATATAAAAAATTAGTATAACTATCATAATTTTCATATCATTTTGTTTCTTAATTTGCTAATTTCAGTTATCCACTTGTGTAGGTCCACCAAACCCACTAAGATATTTCCTTTGCCACCATAACTTCTTATTTGGGTGACTAGTGAGAAAGAGTGTAAATGTGATATCCAACTGTTCATTTTAAAGCTAATCCATAGGTATGCACTTAGAATTTATTTGTTTAATAAAAATAAGAGATAAAGTCAATTATTGGCCTCCAAAGAGAAATTGCCTAGAAACTTTGAATCTAGACAACCTCCTGCTTGAATTGATATGATTTTCCAATCCAATTTTACACTTGTTTTCAACATGGATTTAAATGAACCCATTTTATATATGGAATTAAAACCTCTAAAGTTTAATCATATTACTATCATTTTAGTTTGTTCTCTATTAGCATTAAAATTATGCTAAACTTGATAGTGTGTCCCCGGGAACTCAAGGTGAAGGGCTTACATGTCTTCGACTATAATGATATAGACTAGATATGATAAAAAAATAATTTTAATTATTTACGTAAAGACCTAAAAAATTTTAATTAATCCTACACCATGTGCAAGGCAGGGACCACACACTAGTAGAAAATGAGAAATTAGTGACTAGGTGACTAAGAACATTAGTCACCGCAACTTTTTAAAGTGGAATACTACCAATAATGAGTAATATTAAGTGACCCAACTAAAAACGACTAACCTAAATGACTAATTTAGTCTTAGGTTAAAATATATGACTAACAAATAAGTAATACAAATAAAAACGACTAACATGAACGCTTAATTAAGTCTAAGATAAACAATATGACTACCTAACAAGTGCTACAATAATACACACTACAAAAAAAAAGGCCATTGGTAAGGTTCATGCATATGATGGATCTTTAAAGTTCATCACCAATGTTACATATGGTGACAGTCCTTTAAAAAAAAGTTGTTGTAAGTGCTATAGTGGCAATCCTTTAAGGCTTGTCACCAAAGCCATTTTCAATGGCACTTTTGGTGAGGGTTGTTAAAGTCCCATCACTAATTCTCTCTTTGGTGACACTTCTAGTGACGATATTTTATTGACCCTGAACAATTCTCTTTTTATTTTCTTTTGGTGGCAATAATTTTTTTTTGTCATAATTTATTATTCCAATGAGTTTTGATGATGATATGTGTCTGTTTCTATATTTTTTGTCCAAAGATAATGATTTAAGACCATTCTTATGGAGTCTTTTTCATTATGTGTCTGAGGCCATAGTGGTTAGAGTTAATAAATTTGTTAATAAATAATTAGTGTGTATCATTTCCCTCAAGAAATGGTAATATAGTTTTTGTGTGAGTCAATGTATGATTCATCTATGTTAGGTTTATTATCTATAAAATTCCCTATCAATGAAGTTTCACTAGCGTGCGTAGGAACCATAATATATAATACATAATCAATCTCGATCAATTCTATTAATGATACATACCTAACACTCCTCAATATTCATTCATTTACATGATTTTTTTACCTAGTACTCCCTTGTGTTACCCTAATACTCCTTAAGGCTCCTTGGTATGCATTGGCACTCTTTGGCCCACCTTAGCACTCTTCGACATGCCCTTCCACTCCATAGCATGTGTAACACTCCCTGACGCACATTGGCACTTGGAAATTATTAGCATGGCTAAAATGTGTGGAGATGCCTTGGTATTCTTTCCATGTGTTGGCATATTTTAGAATGCTTTAAGACTAAATTTATTCGAGATCAATTATTAGAAAGTAGGAGAGAATTAACATAGGAATATTTGGCACATAGAATCCACTAACACTTGGAACTTGGCACGTATTGAAACTTGTGCAACTACAAAAATTCCTTTGGGGGTGGTTTGGCTTGCGAGAATATTGACAAAACCACCTCTAAAAGTGTTTTTAGGGATTTAGGGGTAGTTTTGAAACTCTCCTGAAAGTCATGAAAAAATGAATTTTTTCAGGCCCGCTTCCTAACAACTACCTCAAAAAGTGATCTCTCATGCATTTTGGAGGGGTATTTTAAATTATTTCCCCTAAATATAGTCTTCATTACTTTTTCCCTTATATTTTAAATTATTGTCACAATAATTTAATTAACTTACATTCATGTGCAACACATGTAAATAATTTACATCATTAACAACATCATCATCCCAATACACAATTTGCATGAAACAAACCTTCAACCTTCTACTTTTATTAAACAATGTAAAACTTCTTTACTTGAGGGTCCAATACAAAGGCTTAACCCTTAATACAACAAATAAGCCAACAAAACATTTACTTTCCTAGAAACTTGTGTTGCTTAGCTTAATTGACCTAATGAGTCATTTATACCCTACTCATGGATCCCTTTAGTTCCTTCTCGACTTGGTTTTTTTTTTTGCCAAGTGAAAACTCACCCGAGCTCCCTTGGTCTTGGTTTTTCTGCCTTGACTTGTCTTTGTCTCTTAATGCTTGGTTTCTCCTCTTCTCTTACAACTTTCCTAATTTTCCATTGACTTGTATATTTTATGTGTTTTTCTTCTCCCCGTTCATCATGTGTGTCCTTTATATATATGCGATTTCACCCTTTTTAGTTAGCTTATGCCTTGTGACCCTTCCATTCAAATGGGTCATATGGTCTCTACTAATGTATCTTCCACACCACTACTTTGGTTTTGGGGGACCTCCAATGTTAAACCCGTTTCATGTTTGTCCACCCTTTTTTTCCAACCACAATTGCTTCACCTTACATTAGATCCATTGGCACTATGTTCAACTCATTTAGACTTGTTGTTGGGGGTGTGCCCCTTAGTTCTATCATGCCTTTGTGGCACCTGTGCCATCGAGTTCACGTGTTCTATAACCCACCTTAGTTATTCCTTGCTTGGTAAAGTTGGGATGGTTGGTCATGTCGCATCCTTCCTGACACTTGTTCACCAATCCATCCTTGTACAGAACCAATGTGCCTAAGTGGAAACTCCAAATGTATATTTTCCCCATTGTATTGGCTTCATTGAAGCCTTGGCCCACTGCTCAACCATCTACCAAATCCTACATAACATTGTATTTTTTGTGATATAAACATCACAAATGGTGCAGTAAGGATGTCACCTTGCCTTGATTAAAGGCACCCCCAACTTAAGCCCTAATAAGAACCCTCAATGGAATTAAACATTACTCGATCCTAAAAATTTCCTCATCATTTTATCATTAAATCAGAATTTTTCTATAATAATAAAACTCTTGCTTTCACTTTTAAATACATCTCTTTAATTAAATTTTCATTAAACATTCATAATAATAAAATTAATCTAAATTCCCACATGAAGTTATATATCTATATTATTATTGTTTACCATATAGTTTAAATTAAATAAAAATCTTCAAAATGTGTCTTTCATTCTCAATGAAAGAATATAAATAGATAAAATACAAAACCAAAGCTTCATCGAACCTAAATCTCCCGCCATGAGCTAATTTTTCAATACGAAAAACTATCAAACCTGTTCCAATTTTCAAAGCTTGTAGACCGGTTTTAGATCGATGTCGATATGATCAATAGTGTTTTTAAATCTCCAATTAAATTTTTTCTTCTTTTCCAAATCTAGAAAATTTTACTGATTTGTGTTTTGTTTTGCTAAACATTACATTCAAAATATAGATATCCACATTGTCGTGTAAAATCCATGGTGGAACCGCTAATGAATTTAATGGGAAATTCTTTTTATACATAACATCATATACTAGAAAGAAACCAAAAAATAATTTGAGGTTTAATCTATTGTATGAGGTGAAAACAAGTTCAAATTCGAACATTAGAAATATTCGAAACGCTATGGTACTCAAGGTTGCCAAAGCATTTCAATCAGCTAGTAAGGGAAAGTCTGAATCATTTGATTCTTGGGCATTCATGTTAATGTATATAATTATTCTTAATCAATCATTATTAAATATTGATAAAAACTAGATCATGGACCTAAGTAATAGCTCAAAATTAAAAGTGTTCAGAAGTATGTTGAACTAGAGTGACCAGATAGACCTCATCTTCCTGATTCTGATGCCAGGAACGGTTCGAAAAACCGACACCGTATGTAGAAGTTATCACAGTTTGAAAAGTCCAGTAAACTGCAATTTTTGGACTTTGACCAAGTTTGACTTGGATCTTGGAAAATTAAAAAAATAATATTCTAGGGAATCTTCTTTGAATATTCCTCGAAATATTCCCCAAAATATTCCATTGGGACCAGTCGAATGTCGACAACTAGCCTTGTTTAATTTAGTAATCGATTTGACTTGTTTTGAAGTCGGCCAATTAGGAGTTGCCACATGGCAAGCCCAGAGGGCAACACGTGGCCCTGGAATGGTCTATTAAATTTTTTTAGCAAACCAGGTTCAATCGCGAAACCTCTCACCTATGGCGCCAGAGTCTTACCATTGGGCTATGCCATAATTTCTTAACATCAGTGCGGCGTAGGTTTTATTTATGGTGATAAGGTTTCATATTTGGGGCTCAGAGGGGGGCAGCCCCGAGGACCAGCCCCCCCATAGGACCTCCAGCCCATGACCTAGGGCCAAATTACATATCCGCCAGCAGTTACGGCTTGTTGAAACCTGTGACATGCCGACAGTTACCATGTTTGGTTAGCATTATACCTCCAGCCCGCAAACTCACCGAACTCTTTGTAACATTCACATGTGATGGT
This sequence comes from Pinus albicaulis, assembly GCA_034641835.2. NCBI lineage: Eukaryota > Viridiplantae > Streptophyta > Pinopsida > Pinales > Pinaceae > Pinus > Pinus albicaulis. Next base: position 775,488,102 of record CM076571.1, on the reverse strand, counting down.
TTTAAATCATTTATGGCCATATTTATTTTGGTGGTTTAAATGGAGTTCCCACCATTTTTGGTGGAATTTCCAAATCTAACTGGAGTTAAGTCCAGTTCTCCACAATTAGTGGAGCTTTTTTGGGTGTCATTGGGCAAAATTTGTTCAAGCTCTATCTTGAGCTAGATTGGACCAATTTTGGAGTGAAAATAGTCAATTTCGACTATATCCAACATTCCAGAGTCATTGGTGAGGGGTTCAGAACCATCAGAGGATTCTTGAGCCATTGTTTTGTTGAGTGAAGTTCTAGGGGCCATTACGGCCACCATGGGCTAGCAGCAGTTTGAGGCCTAGCCAGTACAACTAGAGGCCTTATTTAGGGATCCAATAGTCTATTTTAGATGTTTCACATGTTATGGAACTAATGGTGTCGTTAGAAGAGTCTGTAGAGGACTTTTGAAGGCTGATATGCTTTAGTGAAGTTCCAGTGGCCAGCAGGGCCAGCAAGTGCCAGCAGCAGTTCAGGGCCTAGCCAGGGCATCTAGAGGCCTTATTCAACAAACCAATAGTCATTTCTGGCTATTTTTATACTTTATAATCCATTGGTGGAGGTTGAAAAATATTTTTAGGACTTATAGATTTTGATAACCGATCAGAGAAGTTTTCAGTGACCCTAGTGCCAGGGGGTGTCGAAAGGTGTTGGAGGCGAAACCGGAGCAGGAAGAGGCTGATTTTATTGAACCAATAGTATATAATAACTATTTTTGGCATTATTAATCCAATTAAGGGATTTCCAGAGCCATTTGAAGACTTTTAGATCTTGAGAAGCTACAGGGAAGTTTTGGGCAACCTAGGGTAAACCGTGGAGGAAGGCCTAGTTTGCGGATCTAGTGCTCATTTTTGAGAAAAATATTAGTCTAATTTTGGTGTTTGATGTGTGATGGAGACAGTAGGTGAGGTTTCATGGAAAATAAAATAATTCTAAAGGAGTTAGTGCCATAGAAAAGCTCAATGTACATCTTAGAGCACCAACAAAAAGAATCAAGTCTAAGGAGGCCTAGATCCATTTACAGAGTGATGAAAGACATGAAAGGGATATATATGGTATTATAAGCCCATTGGTTCAATTCAGTAGCAATTGGAGTTAAGTGTGGAACTTGTAAAATAATTTTTTCCATAATCTCAAAGAGCCAAGTCAAGGTGACATAAGCTCAAGGAGAGGTAGCCCACGATATTCAGGTGAACTCCTAGATTAAATTTGATATTATGTGTGGATTTTTATTTGTTGCATTATATTTTTGTTACACATGTTTAATTTCAGTAAAAAAAAATGGACTTAAGACACTTAAACAGTTAAAACAACATACACCTATTTCAAGTATAAATTCCGCAAAAGTCAAGTACAAGCTAGATATTCTATTTGTTTAACTGAGTGGGAGGTTATTGAAAAGAATAGCAATTTATCCAACCCATTTTGAGATTAGGTTGGTATCGGAGCACTTGGTTTCTTGATTGACAGAGTAATTGCTTGCTTGTTTGAATTAAAAAGTGTTTAAATAGTGCAAAGAATTTGACTGTATTACTATTTCCAAACTGACTGTTGCTTTAGTTTGCTAGAGGTGAAGGGAGAGATACTGATAGCTAAGTCTAGGAGAGGAAAAGAAGGAAGAAATGCTAAAGGAATATTCCTTACCCAAAGCACATCAAGGCCACCCTTGAAGCACAAAACCTTTTCTTGATTTTTTGTTTGTAAAACACTGCTTGAATAAGAGCTTGACTCTACAACCATTTTGTTCAAAAGCTTTATCATTTGTTTTGAAAGCTTTGTGAATTTTTTTAAAGTTCTTTTGTTCATTTTCATGATGACAACTTCTTCAAGTGAGGTTTCAAAATCCTTCTCCTTCACAAGATTCTTCAATGAAGACATGAAGCCTGACTTCTACAGATTGAAGGACATGGTGCAAATTTTGTTTGAAGATAGAAGAGAAAGCACTGGACTTCATGAGAAATTGTTTTCTATGGAACAAGAGAAGGAAGAAATTATCCAAATATTGCATGAGATGGAGATGCAGCTCCATCAAGCCTAAGAGGCTTTAAGCAAGAACATGCGTGAAAGCAGAGGTAAATCACTCTAATTTGTCTTCAATTTCCTCTTCAAATACATGTGTTGGTTCATTTGAAAAGCACACTAGAGGTATATGGTCCAAGTTGATGTTTAAAATTGGCTATGAAGGCAAGGGTTTAGGCAAGCATGCACAAGACATGACTGATCCGGTTGAGGAATGACCTAAGAAATTTGGTCTTGGTTATGTTCAGTATTATGGCGAAAACTCTAAAGCCATGAAGGCATGTGAGGAAACTTCAAAGAGAAATTTTGTGGCAAGTTCTAAACCAAAAACATGTCAAGTTTTTTTGCAAGTTTATTTCCATTTTTTGAAGCCTATGTTTTAGCAAGAATATTGTAGACATGCAACTTATGGCATGCATGCGAGTTCGGATAGGTTTTAAGAAATAAACACTGATGCTAGTCTTCAAAGAAAAGTTAGAACCTCTACTAGTTCATCTCCTCAAGAAGGAAAAAAGGATGGACATGCAAGGCAGAATTTGAGGTATAATTCTTCCCATAGTAAAGTTTATTATGTTTCTACAAGGCATGACAATTATACATGCTTGAAAGGAAGAAAGAGTTGTTGTGCATATTGTGGTTTGTGTAAGCATGATGTTTTGAAATGCTGGAAGAGGATGAAGGTATACAGGAAGCAGTTGAGGCACAGGCAACTTGCAAAGAATGTGCATAAGACTTGCACACATTCCCAGAGAAAGGGACATTTTGTTTCCCAATGTTGGACATTGCATCCAACTAATTGTCCCAAGAATTTGAGGCAAGAGGACATAAATATTGGCGAAATTGGAACCAAGGATTCCATCATTGATGTGAGAATGGATGTTTCACATGAAGAAGATTTGTAGCAGCAAAAGTCGTCGTGGCAGTGGCTTGGTCAGAAGTGGTTTGACTTCTTGACATGGTAAGACATACACTCATTTGTACATATGAAAATTTCAGTTATGTATGCATGTTTTATGTTGTGATCTCTTTTTTTTTTAGTCACCTTTGATCGATGATTAAGGAAGTGATGTTTAGCTACCTTCTATAAATTTCTCGCCAGAAATGTCTGAGTGAGTGCAAGGAAGACAATTCTTAACAAAAGTACAAGCACATCCAATAAGGGAAGTGTCGACTACCTTCATGTTATGGTTCAAAGGCACTATCCATGCAAGGCAAGTGTATGGAAGCTAAAGAGAAGAGGGTGTTGTACTCTCATCTACTATACAGATTAGTATATCAGTATTTTGGGGTCCAAAAGATTCCTAATGGGGAGGTGTGATTAGAACTGGATCATGGACCTAAGTGATAGCTTAAAATTCAAAGTTTTTTAAAATGTACCGAAGCTAAGTGATTTTATAGAACTTTTCTTCCTGATTCTGACGCCGTAAATGGTTTGAAAAACCGACACCATATGAAGAAGTTATCGCAGTTTGAAAAGTCCAATAAACTACAATTTTTGGACTTTGACCAAGTTTGAATTGGATTTAGGGAAATTAAAAGAATATTCCAGGGAATATTCCTCAAAATATTACCCAAAATATTCCAGTGGTACTAGTCGAATCATAGACAAGTGGCCTTATTTAATTCGATAATGGATTGACTAGTTTTAAAGTCGGCCAATTAGGAGCTGCCACGTGGCAGGCCCAGAGGCCACCAAGTGGCCTTGGAATGGTTTATTAAAATTTTGGAGCTGGCTAGGTTCAATCGCGAGACCTCTCACCTGCAGCGCCGGAGTCTTACCGTTGGGCTATACCATAAGTTCTTAACATCGGTGCGGCACAGGTTTTATTTATGGTGATAAGGTTTCGTATTTGGGGCTTGGAGGGGGGCCAGCCCCCCGATAGGACTGCCAGCCCATGACCTAGGGCCAAACAACATATCTACCAATAGTTACGTCTTGTTGAAACCTATCACATGCCGATAGTTACAATTTTTGGTTAACATTAAGCCTCAAGCCCACAAAACCACCGACCTCTTCGTAACGTTCACATGCAACAGTTTTAAAAACTTTATTGCCACGATTATTCTGGCATTTTAACTCGAGTTCCCACCATTTTAGGTGGAATTTCCTAATCTAAATGGAGTTAGGTCCAGTTCTCCACAATTATTGGAGCTTTTTTTAGTATCATTGGGCAAAATGAGTTCAGGCTCTATCTTGAGCTAGATTGGACCAATTTTGGAGTGTCGATAGTCGATTTAAACTATATCCAAGATTCCAGACTCATTGGTGAGGGTTATAGATCCATCATAGTATTTTTGAGTAGGTTTTTTCTTCAATGAAGTTCTATGGGCCACCAAGGCCACCATGGACTAGTAGCAGTTTGAGGCCTAGCTAGTACAACTAGAGGCCTTATTCAGGGATCCAATAGTCAATTTTGGATTTTGCAAATGTTCTAGAACTAATGGTGTGGTTTTTAGATCTTTTAGAGTATTTTTTAAGGCTGAGATGCTTTAGTGAGGTTCCAGGGGCCATTAGGGCCAACAAGTGCCAGCAGCAGTTCGGGGCCTAGCCAAGGCAGCTAGATGCCTTATGCAGCGAACCAATAGTCATTTATGAATTTTTTGATACTTCTAAATCCATTGATGGAGGTTGTAGAATATTTTGAGGACTTATAAAGGTTGAGAATGCATCAGAGAATTTTTTAGTGACCCTAGTGCCAAGGGATGCCGATAGGTGTTGGAGGCAAAACTAGAGCAGCGAGAGGCCGATTTTATTGACCAAATAGTCTATCCTAAATATTTTTGGCATTCTAAATCCAATGAAAGTATTTTCAGAGAATTGTGAAGACTTATAGAACTAGAGAATCTACAGTGAAGCTTTGGGTAGCCTAGTGAAAACCATGGAGGAAGGCCTAGTTTGGGCACGAGTGCTCATTTTGAGCAAATGATCAGTCTACTTTTGATGTCTGGTGTGTGTTGGAGATAGTAGGTGAGGTTTTAGGACAATAAAATAATTCTGAAAGAGTTAGTTCCATATATAAGCTCAGTGTAGCTCAGAGCACCGATAGAAAGAATCAAGTCTAAGAAAGCCTAGATCTGTTCACAGAATGATGACAGCCATGACAGGGATATAGATGGTATTATAAGCCCATTGGTTCATTTCATTAACAATTGGAGTTAAGTGTGGAACTTGTAAAAGAAATTTTTTCATAATCCCAAAGAGCCAAGTCACATATGACATAAGCTCAAGGAGATGTAGCCCATGATATTCGGGTGAAATCCTAGATTAAATTTGCTGTTATGCGTGGATGTTTATTTGTTGCATTATATTGCTGTTACACATGTTTAATTTTGGCAAAAAAAAATGGACTAAGACACTTAAATAGTTAAAAAACATACACCTATTTCAATTATAAATTCTACAAAAGTCAAGTACAAGCTAGATATTTTATCTTTCTAATTGAGCGGGAGGTTCTTGAAAAGCATACAAGTTATCCAACCCATTTTTAGATCACATATTCTAGCATTTACATAGGTGCGAGGTTTTATTGGCAAATAAGACATTTTGTTTTTAAATATTTATATAATTTTTTTATTGGACAACGTGAACTATTTTTGGTGGAAATAGAGGCCCCCATGTGGGTGGATTTACCTCTAGAGGGAAGATCCAACAAATAAGATCAGTAAAAACCCTTTTCAATTTCATTAAAATTATCATCTACCATCTAAATTTTGGCACTAAATGATAAGGGAGGATAGTTGGTTCCACTTTATGAATCTATAAGACCCTACTCTCTTTAACCTTTAACCTTTGCAATATAAACATTTTAAATCTTGAGTAAGTTAGAATGGATGTGGATTGTACTATGTAATTGTATTCAGTGTTGATTTGAGACATTAATTTGGCATAATTGTGATGATTTAAATTTCTCTCAGGCTTTATAAACAATCCTTCCGTGACCTGGTAATGTCTTCTCCAATTTTTGTTAAATTGAAGGGTAGGTCCCAAATTCATTTCATGTTTCTCCAAACCTTATGAATTTGATCTAAAAATCAATGGGTTATCCCTGTGAAAACCACAATTAATCAAGGAGAAAACCTGAACAACTCCAATTGAACATAAAAAAGTTTAGTTCTTTGTGGGATCCTTTCAACTGGTAGAGATAGTAAAATGAAATAAGTAATTAGGAATAAACAACAAAGCATGGTCATGAATGAGTTTTGAATTTGTGTTAACATGAAATTCAAAGAGCTTATAGGGATAAAAGGTGTTTTCACCATGTGGATTGAAAATTCGAAAATAGTTGATACAGTTAATGGCTATTCAGTAATTACTATCGCAGATGGGATTTCAACACTGGTTTTTTTATTCTAGATTCATCAAGCCCCCACTTGCTGAAATGTATCCCTAGAGATGTCGAGGTTCTTTTCCTCGTCCAAGGTGTCAGGATTGTTGCGAATGGAGCGGGGAAACCAAATTTGGGGAGTCTAGTTTTCAAATACTATCCATATCTGGTTGAAAAAAGTGATTCTTATGTGGTTGTGGCTAAACATGGGAAGTTGGATCTTTACCACAAGGTGATTGACTTCCAAGTTAACTCCACTTCTCTTGCAACTACAGGGAATTATATTATTGCAAATGAGAACGAGGCGAAGTTTGTATTTGTCGCCACTAAATTAAAGGTACTTATTTTTTATGTTTACTTCTACAAAATAATATGTTGGAACAAGAATATAGTTAACATAAGAAATATCAAAATTAGCGCTAGGTTTTTCATATATCTCCCATATTGCATTTACACTAGATTCATTGTTTTTAGTCCCATTGACCTGCTTTGTGGAGCATTGTTGGATATGAATAAAATTATCTTAACATATCTCGTCTGATACTTGAGAATAATCCTTTCTTAAATTAACTTATATGAATTGAATAAATGGCGCAACTTCCATACCAAGTGTTACACCATTTTTTGGTCATCTAACCTATTATCATTAGATGGACTCAAGTACATCATGTAAGACCAATTTTACCCCAAGTAAAATTTCTTTCACTATGAAAATAACTTAGTAAATCACCTTTATTAAGTTGTTTATGGTCTAAACAGGAAACCCCATGAGGAAATATTAAATAAATAAATATTTGTTTGAATTTCCTCAAAAAATAATTAGTTAAACAGTAGTTTAATTAATATTTCTAGTTATGTTTAACCCAAAACAAAGAAATTAATTAGATAAATCATTATTTATCTTATTATTTTCTAAAGAATAATTGCTTAAATCTTATTTAAATAATATTCTTTGTTAAATATGACTAATTCACCCTTAAATAATTAAATAATTATTTATTTGATTATTACTCAACCATATACTTAAAATGATAAATAAATCATTTATTTATTTATTATTACTTAATCACATCCTTAAAATGATAAATAAATCATTTATTTATTTATTATTTACAAATAAGGGGATTTGACTCAAGTCAAATTCCTTTTCCCTCCAACAAATATAATAAAATATTCCATAAAAGTTGGATCTAGATTTGGTTAATAATATTTTAGTTATCCACCAATCTCTAGACTAACTGAGTATTTTGTTATAAATAGAAGGGTTTTCCCATTCATTTGTCACCTTTTGTTGCCTAAAGATCACTCTGGATCTCAACACTTGGTCTGGCTATTCATCCATAATCATAAACATACTTTTCCATTTTTGTCTAGGTTTTCTACACCATCAAGAGAGAGAAGTTATAAATCTGAAGTGCTAAGGACTCACAAGAACCCTTCCCATTGAGGAGAACAGGGAACACCCTCTTGTGTTTTCCCCCTAGGTGCCATTAATAAAATTATTCATTGGATATATTCTTGTCTTATCTATTGGATCTATGGAGTAAATCTTATTTTTATACTGTTTAATGTCTTCTAATGCATAGATCTAGATTTTTGCAGCATTTGTCTTGATCATCTAATTGTAGATTTGAAGATATTAGCAGTCATTTTTTCTGTTAGGGCTATAATTTATTTGTAGCTAAAGTGGTCTTTTTTCGTACACTTCGAATAAAGATTCATACTAACAACTGGCGACTCCACAGGGGTTTACCTTTACGACCACTGTCATTTTTCTGATCCTTGCATATCCAGCTGCTTCAAAATCTAGGATTTCTCTTTAGCCCCTTGTTTTTATTATTCTTGATGTTGTTTTTAATCCATGAAACCCTAAAACGATAAAAATTCTAACTTCCGCATGTTTTCAGACCCATTCTGCAGGTGAGCGACATTAACCGCAGCTGCGATGACAAATTTTTTTGAAACCTACAACCAAGAGTGTTGGAAGTGTAGGTCACACTTTTCTGCCCAAAACCTGCGACCTGGACCTCTAGGGCGCACTTTACAGCCCAAAAAGTGTGACCTCTGCTAAAAACAGGTCAAAAACTGCGACCTGGACTTTCTGTAGGATTTTTTCTAAAAGTTTTCTGGGTTTTGCTGAGCCTCTGTTCAGGGTTGTCTAGCCTTCATATCTGCCCGTTTTGGACCTGTACTTGTTCTTTTTTGCTTAACTGAGTGGGAACCTAGCCCCCTAGGGCTTCAATACCCCCCACTTTTTGTGGAAGAGCGTTTGCTGTTGCAGGTTGTCTGAAATTTCAGAGTCTTCAGCCATTTTTTCAGATCTAATACCTCATCTTCAGATCCACTTCAGATCAACTTGTTATCCATCCAAATCTTCCCATATAGCTTTGTTTAGGTTTTCCATTTGGGGGCACTCTGCCTCCTGGAGATAGCCTTTCGCCACCTCTTTTTACAACAATTTTCCTTTGATTGTTATTTTCTGCACCACTTACCAGCAGATTTTGTCTTCTAGATCTCCGTCCCTCTTGACCCAAGGTCTATTAGCCTTTTTTATTGTGTTTAAATTAGTTTTTTGCTCACCTATAGACTAATTTTTGAGAGACCCGCCTCCTCAGGTTTAGATTATTGCATTGTTAGCTGTTTATTTTCTGTTTTGCAGGCCTATATACTGTCATTTGCAGGTTTATTCACAGCTCTACATCACATTTTTTCTTTTCTCCACAAATTTCTGGGTTTAAAATTAAAATTTACACACTTTTGCACACACACCCTATGTGAAAAAGGGCTTGGTTAACACTGCCAAGAAAAGACTCTAAAACATTGAAATCAATTGATCCTGCACCTCTTTGCCCTTGTTTCCACATTGTAATCATTTGATCCTGCACTATCCTGCCCTTGTTGGTCTCTTTTTCCCTTGTGTCGTGTTTGTGTCATCACCATTGCACCACCAAGGCGTTCATCCCGGAGACTTATTGGCCTTCATCCTCAATTTCCGGTAGGGAGACTCACTCCTTCGCAGAGGATTCGAGTTAGTCCTCAACCAAGTCTGCACACCGACTCTTCTTCTAGTCCTTTGGGTTTTCCTTCTCGTCCCGCCTCAGGTTCTCCCCCTGACACCTTCACTATGTCTGGTGCACGACCTAACGTTAGTGGTAACCCCAACCTTCCTGCCGAAAATACCACTTATGGGACCGCCACAAACACTACCCCGGCAGCACCCTTGCTCCCTTTCATGGCATGCCTCAGCCTCCTCGATTTCGACTAGTTGATAAATGACCCTATACACCATGATGCTAAGTGGCTTGCTATGCCAATCAAGCTCCCTTTAGAAATCCCAAATTTTGAAGGTCTTGCTGGAGAAGATCCTTCAAATCATGTTCGATCTTTCCACATGTGGTGTTCGTCTAATTCCATTACCGATGACTCTTTTCATCTTCAGTTGTTCCAACGAACGCTTACAGGTGAAGCTTCTAAGTGGTATGTTGATCAATCCCCTTCTTCTCATACCTCCTTTGTGACTCTAGCCTAGGATTTTTTTGTCATATTTCCAGCTTCCCCTTCATTACGACACTGGTACTGAGCTCTTGACCTCTTTCCGTCAATCATCTGTGACCCGCCTATCCGAATATGTTCAGGAATGGCGGAGAAGAAGGAGCCTATGTCGAGCCCTTACTTTCAAAGACCATGTCTACATGGACTAGTTCCTTAGGACGCTCTTGCCGCCTATCGAAAAAGACGTCGCATCGCAATTTCCTCAAACCAAAGAAGCCACTCTCCAAATTACATTAAAATATGACCTGATCTACGCTCAGTCAGGTTATGTTTATACCGTCCTACTCGATCTTCCCAGACTTGGTGGTGCCAACGCACTGGGGGCATCTCACGCCGTCGACGGTATTGTTGGAGCTCTCTTTCATCCGTATGCTCAACCTCCCGTGGGCTATGGTTTCTCTCAGTGAGGGGCCAGCTCCACCGGCACTTTTCCCCCTCCCAATAGCACGTATCTAGGATATGGCATGCCTCCTCCTTTTGCCCAACCTCCTGTTTACCACACTGCTACCCAACCTCCCTATTATCTGTATCCACAGCTTGGTGCTCCAGCCCCTACAGCATTAGCACCTCCTCCTCCCTTGCCTTCTCAACCCTTGCAATAGCAACCACCACCCCCTCTAGGGTAGGTGTACGCACAGTAGGGCACGACTAATCCTCCTAGCTCAAAAAGGAAGAGGAAAGGCAATCAAAATCAAGCTACCTCTGGTAATCCTAGACCTAATCAAGGTAATGCTCCTAACACTACTTAGCCCAAGCAGGATAGGCCTCTTTGTACGAACAAGCCCTATTCTTGTTGTGGTGTTTATGGTCATTATAAGCATGATTGTCCTCTTCTGCCATAAATGTGAAAACTATGGGAATATCAAGAAACATTGATAGGACAGAAAGCCATCCCTTCCATTCCTCCTAGTCCTACACCTAGTCAGCTGGTTGTACTTACAGATCCTTTCCCTCAATAGGGATTTGTGGCTACCCAACCACCTGAAGGACAGGTGGCCACTCAATATCTTCCATCTGGTTCCCCTGATTACCAAATTTTCATGATGTCCTCTGATCAGCCTTCTGAACCTTCTTCTCCGGGCCCTTTCTCTTCAGCTGGTACTCATGAGCACCTCTATCCTTCGGGAATGGTTCCTCCAGGCCTCAACCATCTTGGAGCCATCCCGCCTGGTCATTACCCCTCTGGTCAGATACCATTCCTTGCTCCCCCACCAGGAGTGTACACTGTACCTATTATGGCCACCCTCTCTCTTCCTAACCTGACTCTTGGGATTCCCGTCTGGTACCTCGATCCTCCAGCCACCACCCCGCCCGGTCAGCCTAAACCTTCTCTTGCTTTGACCCCGGTTCAACCGATCCCTATGACTTCTCTTGTTGCAATAGTGCCTCATTCACCTCAACAGGAACCACCTCCCATTGCAACCGCTTCGGGTAAGAAGGGAAAAGATCGTAAGAGGGCATCAAAGGACAAGGCCACCTCGACAAACCCTGCCCTTCTTGGCCTCCATAGCATATCACCGAGTGTGCTTTATGTGATGTTGTCAGCCACGCCACCCATACCTGTCCAGAGTTGCCTCACCTCAAGTCCATGGTCAACGAGATGTTTCCGGAATCTGATATCCCAGAGGTATTTTTCACTATACCTGATTCAATCCCGAAACTCAAACCTTTGCGCACAAATCACCCTTGTGCTTTGTGTGATTTCCATGGCCACTACACTCACTTTTTCCCTTGCCTCGAAGAGTATCGTTCCTCTTTAGATGCCTTACGCCAATTAGAGGTCGACCGCAATGAGTCAACCGCTCCCTTATTCTCGCATCTTGCTTTGGCAACACTAGAAGACACATATGCTCCCATTCGCATTCAACCTTATGATGTTGAGATCACGGGTCCTTGGTTGGAAGTCCCCAATGAAACCTCCCCTGATGTTTCACCTGACCTCCCCTCAGCACCCTCCCTAGTCTCAACATCGGCAGATCCTTTGTCTGCTTCCTCCTCTGTCACCCCTAGTGACAATGCACATGCAAACCTCTCCTCTCATAAGGAGGAGTAATGTCACTTCACCACGCTAGGTGGTCTTTCTTCCAGCAGTCACCCAATCTTCTATTAAAATGATGACATTATGGAAGTAGCCACCACTCTTGACTTTATCTATTCCCCCTTACATTGAATTCATGCATTCGAATCACATGCACCTTGTGGCCATTACATTGACACCCAATGTTTGGGTAAGGGGGGAAACCATATTAGAGATCCCAAGAGAATCAGTTCTCCACCACTCTCCTAGTGAATCTAGTTGTGACGACTCTTGTCCCATTATTCTTCCACATTTAGAAGAACCTATAGAGTCCCATATCATTTCAATATCACTCTAGGAATGAGACCCCTCATCATTCCTTCATATTTCATCAGCAACCCAGTCTCATAGACAGTGGGGTTGACCAACCTATCAATTTTCTGGGCGAACATCAGTTCATCATGTCAAAATCCTCTCTTTGGGATAGTAACACCATGTATGCCAACCCGAAAATTTAAAAATCCATTTGATTCATATATGCAGTACCAAAAGAGATTGGAAATTATCTATTTCCTCTCTCAAACTGCATAACCACACTAAGAAAAAATGGCACACCACATCATCAAAATGTGTTTAGATTCCCCTTTTTTCTAAATACATTTTTGCATGCCCACAGCATGCTTGGGGGCACCTATGCCCCTCAACCATAAAAATCCCAGATCTTAACCAAAAACAACACTGAAACCCCCTTTTTCTGACAGGTCGCACTGTTCAGGTTATTTCCTAGGACAGGTCACATTTTTCTGCCCAAAACCTGCTACCCAGGTCGCAGAATAGACCCCAAAAAGTGCGACTTGGCCTGTTCATGAGCTATGGGTACCTAAACTTAACTTTCAATCCACTAAAATGAAAGAGTAGGATTAGGCCTCTTACCTACAACTGATAGATCTCAAATTCCAATGGTTGGTTTATCTACTACAATTGTCACAAGATTTAAGGCCTCCTCTCCTCACGACATTCACCACAGCTCCACCGGCAACTAAGTGAATTTGGAAGGAAAATACCTTATTAAAAGAAAACCCCTGATTTTTCTTTCGCTTACTGTGACCAAAACGTAGCTCAATTTGACGAACCACATATACCATTGGAAAGATCTCACCAAGCCCTCAAATGGGTATCTATTAGCTTTTTTTTATTTGAGACTTCACTAGGACAGATTTTGTCCAAGAAGTGCCTATTCACCCTTCCTCAAAATCGAAGTTCTTCACTTGCAACACTCGTACTAGGGGCATCATGTTTCCTCCATACTTGTCCACACTCGTGTCGACTTTCATCGTGAATTACCATCTTGTACTCATGCTTTTATGGTCCCCATTGGACCCTTTACATATGTGGCAGCACCATCGAGTCACCCTTGTTTAGAGCATCCGAGTGGAGTCATCATTACTTCCGTGGAGTCTATCCCAAGTCCCTTTACATCTCGCCATAGTCCTCCATCATTCATTGCTTGGTCCCTCTCTCGTGTTGCTCATTTTTGCCTTCAATCCCACTGCCCCCTATCCCCCATGATATTGTGTCAGTCGCTGCCAGGTCATCCATGCTATTTATGCTCTAACAAGGGAAGTCATCCGCTCGCTACTCATTTCCCCCTATTTCATCATCATCATTGGTGTCAGTCTGTCAGTCACTCTACTATTTTCCCTCGCACCTTAGGTGAGGATCCCTTATTACCTCACCTATGGCAAACCTCCTTTTGTCGACATCAACTCATTCATTCTAGAAGACAGGTCTAGAGAGCGATGTACCTTGGTTCCAGCTTCCACTCTTGTTTGGTGCCTCAGATCAGGCAAAGGGACTCCTTATTGATGTTTGACTTGATTGTTTCTCAGCTCCAACTCCTTTCAGCATGATCGAGATCTGTATACTCGATGGTTCAGTGATGCCGCAGCTAACATCGGTGATTCCCGAGTGTGTGTGGGATGTCTCAATCCTCATGAGGGGGTGGCCCTACAGGTAGCCCCCCACACACTCAGATGACATCTTCATTACAACCTTCGATGCAACTCCACACATTTGATGATGTTGGCCTCAGCCGCTTGCAACGCCTTTTTGTTTGCATGTATTAGTCAGATTTTTAGAGCCCTTTCCTATTTTCAGGGGCATCTGGGTTGTATTTATATCTCATGTACTCAGATATTATTGTACAAGTCCTGGTTGTTATCCCAGGCACAATATGTATGTGGGATTCTTTATCGTGTTATTTATTTGGCTCATGTTTAGGCTAGCATATGCTTTATTATTGCATTCCGTGGTTTTCTGAGCACCTTATTGTTTGTACTATTGCCTCGGCAGGCATAGGTATGCCTCCCCTGCCACCTATAGCAAGTACTCACTCATCAAAAAGACTTGTCACACCTGCAAGTCACCTCCTCAGGGTCTAGTTCTTTCAGCACTTTGGTTTACCTTATACTTCTCTCTCTTTGACCTCCCCTTCGATGTCTAGTGATTGAGTTCTTACAACGTACTTCAGTCATACGATTAGTTCTTAACACTCACATGCTGGGGGGGAATCTGTTACACCATTTTTTGGTCATCTAACCTATTATCATTAGATGGACCCAAGTACATCATGTAAGACCAATTTTACCCCAAGTAAAATTGCTTTCACTATGAAAATAACTTAGTCAATCACCTTTATTAAGTTGTTTATGGTCTAAATAGGAAACCCCATAAGGAAATATTAAATAAATATATATTTGTTTGATTTTCCTCAAAAAATAATTAGTTAAACAGTATTTTAATTAATATTTCTAGTTATGTTTAACCCAAAACAAAGAAATTAATTAGATAAATCATTATTTATCTTATTATTTTCTAAAGAATAATTGCTTAAATCTTATTTAAATAATATTCTTTGTTAAATATGACTAATTCACCCTTAAATAATTAAATAAATCATTATTTATTTGATTATTACTCAACCATATCCTTAAAATGATAAATAAATCATTTATTTATTTATCATTACTTAATCACATCTTTAAAATGATAAATAAATCATTTATTTATTTATTATTTACAAATAAGGGGATTTGACTCAAGTCAAATTCCTTTTCCCTCCAACAAATATAATAAAATATTCCATAAAAGTTGGATCTAGATTTGGTTAATAATATTTTAATTATGCACCAATCTCTAGACTAACTGAATATTGTGTTATAAATAGAATGATTTTCCCATTCATTTGTCACCTTTTGTTGCCTAAAGATCACTCTGGATCTCAACACTTGGTCTGGCTATTGATCCATAATCATAGCCATACTTTTCCATTTTTGTCTGGGTTTTCTACACCATCAAGAGAGAGAAGTTCTAAATTTGAAGTGTTGAGGACTCATAAGAACCCATCCCATTGAGGAGAACAGGGAACACCCTCTTGTGTTTTCCACCCAAGTGCCATTAATAAAATTATTCATTAGATATATTCTTGCCTTGTCTATTGGATCTATGGAGTAAATCTTATTTTTCTACTATTTAATGTCTTCTAATGCATAGATCTAGATTTTTGCAGCATCTGTCTTGATCATCTAATTGTAGATTTGAAGATATTAGCAGTCATTTCTGCTGTTAGGGCTATAATTTATGCGTAGCTAAAGTGGTATTTTTTCGTACACTTCGAACAAAGATTCATACTAACACCAGGTGTAGTGCAGTAATATCTCCCTATTAGCTATATTATCAAGTCATTTTTATGCAATTGTGTTTATATTAGGTAATTTATTCAATGTTTATTTCATCCACATTATAGGAAATCATGAGAAAAACCATTATCACTCAATTCAAACAATAATTCTAACGAGGGTTTGACTACTTCCTTACATAATCTTGATGATGACAATGAGACACAAGCGACCTTGCACAAATACAATACTGAGACCATGTCACAAGCTTCTATTTTTCTTGGAAATGTTCACTATCAATCAACAATTTTGGAACTCGCTGCAATGCCTAAAAAATTTGGGTTGTTACACATGCTTAAAATGTTTAGTATGAGAAGAAGTGTTGGAACTCATCCACTGAGGGTTGAAGTGAAAGATGAGAAGCGGCCAATTATAGGATGCCTTCTTCAAAGAGCATCAAAAATGGATCTTTGATTATGACAAACAGGGAAACATCTAGCATAAGGTCATCTAATGGAAATTCACATAATATGAAGAATGAAAGAAAGATATTGAAGGCAAAAATTCAAGCTCAGAATAACACTATCTCTCCTAATGCGAACAACCGGAAAAACTTAAGCATTGGTTCATCCAATATTGTTGAAGAGAAGAAAAAGAAAGATAGTGAAGCTGCAAATGCCACATATAAAGTTGATAGAGATTCAACAAAAATAATAAGGATGCAAGGGCGACCTTCAATAGAATTCATAAAAAAGTAGGAGAAATTGATCAATGGAAGAAAACGTTATGAAGTTGTTGAAGCTGTAAGGAAACATTCTTTCCAATAATATTCCAATTTTGAAAAAAATTAAGCATATTTTGATTAATGAATGCTCTCTTCTAGATTTTAGACATGATGGCAGTTGTATGATATAGCTACAGTAAGAGACATTTAGATGCCCTTTTTATATTTTTCCATTTGTAGTATCATTTATTTAAGAATTTGTTCACTAAAATGATATTCAGTTTTACGTTATATGTAACTTTGTATTGCATTTATAGTAGGATTTAGGGATACCTTCATGAAAAGTGAGTAATGTTTGTCTATGTCAACATAATACTACCACAATTCATCCTCAGAGATTCAATTGTGAAAATAACAGTCATATAGGAGTTTCTCATCATTAGAAATCACTAACAGTCACTGAGGACATCATTGGTTGTCTAGTGAGTCCAGTAACATTCATAGCCTTCATTTATGTGTGTGTGTATAAATTTATTTTGATTAGGTGATTTTTAATTTGGTTCCAATGACTTAAATAAACATTTGAATTTGAAACTTATGTATTTGAGATATTGTTATTCAAAATATTGTGAATTTTGAATGTGACTTGCACTTTTATAGCAGGATTAAAGGCTACATTTGCAGAAATTAAGGCAGGTTGAAAAACATCAGGAATCTCTGACAAGCATCAAGGACATTGTTGGTGTTGGACATGGGATCTCCCCGAAGAAAGAAGATAGAAAATACTTTTCAAATCAAGGAGTGGATCACGCAACACTGAGTCCATTTTGAGTCTTAGGGGATTTGGGGTGGGTCAAAGCCCCTTGTTTTGTAATGGGATGGGATTATTTTGTGAATGTGTTGTGAATCCAACTCGAAAAATAGAAGAAAAGAGATGTCAACGCCTTAGAAATAAGCCACTTCGAGGGGGCAACCTCCAATACATTACATGAATGAACAATTCTTGGATGATACAAATTACAAAACCTCCTTTCTATATATAGGAGTCCATGGGGCCATATTGTAATCCTAGTGGGGCCACAATGTAATCCTAGCCGACCTAACAATAATAATTTAATGGCACAATAATAACAATATGGGGGTTACAGGGGTACAATAATAACAATAAGGGGGTTACACTAACAACAATAAGGGACTATACTAGTAATATAGGGACCTAACATGCCCTCTCCTTCAAAAAAGTGTTGTCCTCAACGCTTGAGTAGCTCTGGGTGCTTCTGTATAAAATTCTCATCCTCCCATGTAGAATCTTCAGTGGGTAAGTTCTTCCACTTGATGAGATACTCTGAAATTGATTGATTCTGTAGCTGTCGAGTTCTTGTTTCCATGACCACTTCAGGTTCCAATATTATTTTTCCTTCCTCATCAAGTTCTGGCAATATTGTTTGAACTGGAAGATTTTCACCTATAACCTTCTTTAAGCATGAAACATGGAAAACTGGATGCACTCACGAAGAAGCAGGAAGCTCCAATTTGTATGCCATAGTACCAATCTTTTGCAACACCTTGTAAGGACCATAGTACTTTGGCGATAATTTATTATCCTTCTTTGCTTGCTTGAGGGACATTTGTTTGTATGGTTGTAGCCGTAAAAATACCCAATCTCCTACATCAAAACTTCTCTCGCTGCGATGTTGATCTGCCTGTTGTTTCATTCGATTTGTGCCAAATTCAGGTTATCCTTTAAGAGTTGGAGAACTTCTTGCTGATGCTCGATGTGATCTTCCACTGCTTGAACCTTCGAATTTTCCCTTAAAGATGATGTGATGGATGGTGGATGACATCCATAAAGTGCCATAAATGGGGTCATTTTTGCTGCAGTATGGAAGGAAGTGTTATACCACCATTCAGCGAGAGGTAACCACTTGACCCATTGTGTTTGTTTATCAGATACAAAACAACGAATATATCCTTCCAAACATTTATTTACTATGTCAATTTGACCATCAGATTGAGGATGATAAGATGAGCTATGAGCTAATTGAGTACCCAAACAAGAAAATAACTCCGTCCAAAAATTTGTAGTAAAAATGGGATCTCTGTCGCTCACAATAACCCTTGGGTTTCCATGTAGCTTTTGAATTGTGTCCATAAATGTAGTAGCAACTCTACTTGCTTTAAATGGATGAGATAATGCACAAAAGTGTGCATACTTGGTAATTCTATCCACTACCACCATGATGACACTCCTTCCTTTGGACTTAGGTAAACCTGTGATAAAATCCATTGAAATCTCCTCCCAATGTTGACTTGGAATGGATAAAGGTTGTAGAAGTCCCAGGGTCTTAATTTTCTCAACTTTATTCTGTTGGCAAACCAAACATTTCGCCACAAAATTTTGAATATTAGATTTAAGGCCATCCCAAAAAAAATTCTTTCTTCACCCTGTGGTAAGTTTTTAAAAATCCTGAGTGTCCTCCTAAAGGAGAAGTATGCAAATCCAAAAGAATCTTTTGTTTTAGTTGGGAATTCTTACAAATATATAAGCGATATTTGTACCATAAAGAATCGTTTTCCAACTAAATGTATCAGATGTAATAGGATCTTGCTGAAAATTTTGAATGAGTGTCCATACTTCTTTGTCCTTCTTCCATTCATCTCTTGCTTCGGTTTTCCAATCTGTTTAGATAATAGAAATGGTACAAAGCAATGCTTCCACCTCTTCATTCTTTCTTGAGAGTGCATTTGCAACAACATTAAGCTTCCCTTTTTTGTAGATTATTTCAAAGTGATAACCCAACATTTTTGTGACCCATTTTTGCTGCTCTTCTGAAGATATTCTTTGTTCCAAAAAGTGTTTAAGACTACCATGATCAGTTTTTACCTTGAAGTGTCTTACCATTAGGTAAGCTCACCATTTCTTTAGTGCATGCAGTATTGCTAACATTTCCTTCTGATAAATAGGTTTCTGTAAATACTTTCCTTTGATTGGACGACTTTCAAAAGAAATGGGTCTTCCTTCCTGCATTAAAATAGCACCAATTCCATTTCCCGAGGCATCACATTCTAGAATAAAGGTTTTTGTGAAGTCTGGCATAGCTAAGACCGGTGCTAGGCACATTGCCTCTTTAAGATGTTCACAGGCCTTAGTTGCTTCAGGATTCCATGAAAATGCATCTTTCTTCAATAATGTTGTTATAGGTGCTGCCATTCTCCCATATTTCTTAACAAACTTGCGATAATACCCTGTTAACCCGAGAAATCCTCACAACTGCTTTATGGTTGTGGGGACTTTCCATTCCCTAATGGCTTTAATTTTGTTGGGGTCTACCTTCACACCCTCGTAAGATACAATATGACCCAGATATTCCACCTCTTGTACTCCAAAGAAACATTTGGATTTTTTTGCATATAATTGTTTCTCCTGCAACAGTTTGAGCACCCTGTCAACATGTTCAACATGATCCTTCCAAGACCTGCTGTAGATTAGTATATCATCAAAAAATACTAGCAAAAATTTTCTAAGGGTGGGTTTGAAAATGGAATTCATCAACCCTTGAAATGTAGAGGGTGCATTGGTAAGGCCAAAAGGCACGACCAAAAATTCATAATGACCTTCATGAGTTCGAAATGATGTTTTTGGAATATCTTCAGTCTTCATTCTAATTTGATGATATTCTGAACGAAGATCCAACCTGGTAAAATAAATTGCTCCATGTAATTCATCCAATAATTCATCAATCACAGGAATGGGAAATTTATCTTTAATGGTGAGCTTATTGAGCTCCCTATGATCCGGACACATGTGCCATGATCCATCCTTCTTGTGTACCAATACTACAGGAGCAGAGAAAGAAATTTGACTAGGTTGAATTATACCCACCTCTAACATTTCTACAATCAAACAATCAATTTCGCTCTTTTGGACATAAGGATATCTATAAGGCCTGATGTTTGGAGGAACACTTCCTCGAATCAAATGAATAGCAGGATCATGATCAAAAATAGGTGGGAGTCCTTTGGGAGTTTCAAACACCTTGGAATGATTGTCCAAGACTTGTTGGAGATCTGTAGAAATAGATGATTTTGATTTTGGAACTTCTAGTGGGCATAATTGTGAAATTACGCCTCGTTTTTCTTTCTTTATAATCTTTGTCATGAAATTAGAGCTTATTATCTTTCATGGCTTCCTTGCAATACCCCGTAGTTTGACTTCCTTTCCTTCTGAAAAAAATTTCAAGAAAAGTTCTTGAAAATTAAAAGCTATCGTCCCCAAAGATTGTAACCATTGTACTCCTAGTACAACATCAGCACCTCCCATAGGAATGGAAAGCATTGGACTAGTCAACACATATTCCCTCATGGTTAGCTTGATATTATGGCATTTTCCAGAGCAATTTATAGTTCCTCCATTTGCAACCATCACTTGACATTCTGGTGCTGGGTATAGGAAACAATTTAATTCCTTGGCTACCTTACAATGAATAAAATTATGGGTGCTACCTGAATCAATCAACACTGTTACCTTTTTCTTCTTGATTTGTCCTTTTATCTTGAGACTTTGAGGAGTGCTCATTCCTACCAGTGCATTACACGATATGGTCGGATTCATTTCTTCCTCTTCTAGGGCTGGTTCCTGGTGTATATCCTCTTCTTGTTCATTTTCTTCTTCCTCTTCACAATCTATGTAAAATAATTTCTTCTCGACACACTTATGACCTTTAGTGTATTTGCTATCACAACTGTAGCAAAGCCCTTTTGCTCTTTTTTCTTCCAATTGTTGTGGTGTCAACCTTGTAGGTTGTGGAAATCTAGGCGTAGCAACACTTCCTTATTTATAGAAGTGAGTGGTAGGCTTCCTTGTCACCATAATTTTACATTCAATTTTTCTTGCCAACCTGAATGCCTTCTCCAATGAATCAGGTTCCAAAACGCGAACTTCATGTTGGATGTTATCCTTTAAAGTGCCTATGAAGAGATCAATCCTGTGTTCCTCTAGAATATCAGTTACCCTTATATTCAATTTTTCGAAGTCCTCAATGTGCTCCCCCATTAAACCCTTTTGTTTGAGATATATCAATTGGCTAAAGAAGGCATTTCTCTTTGTATCCTCATAATGTGCTATCATTCCTCTGTAAAAATTGACCAAGTGACAATTTTTTTACGGGAGCAAAGCCATCGATACCATACAAATGTATTTTGTTCTAAATGTAAAGTTGCAATGCGTACCTTTTGTGTGTTTTGCACATTATGGAGATCAAAATATTGCTCCATCTGTAGTATCCATGTTACAGGATCTTTTCCATCAAACTTCCTCATATCCATTTTTGGAATATGGTGGTTCTTCCCGCCAACATTAGAATTTATGAAATCACGATTAACATTTATTTTGTTCTCATCATGAGTTTCTTCTACTATCTTTTCACCATTAGGAAACATTTCTTGTATCAACTTTGTCAAACCTTCCATGTTTTCTTTTAGATCATTCTTCATGTTTTCCATGTTGTCTTTCATTTTTTCATCGATCTTAGCTTCCATGTCATCCATCTTAGATTCCATGCCCGCTTCCATGCCATCTATCTTAGATTCCACGCCTTTCTTCAAACCATCCATATTATTCTTCAAACCATCCATCTTCACTTCCACGCCTTTCTTCAAAACTTCCATTTCATTTTTTGTCGCTCTTTGCGAGAGAGAAATTTGGTGCACT
>CM076571.1:775214390-775465950 GCA_034641835.2 Pinus albicaulis | reverse complement strand
TGGAGTACTTGGATCTATCCGACAATGGTATCTCAAGTTCTATTCCAGTGGAATTGGGCCTGCTGCACAATCTAGAGCACCTGGGTCTAGATGGAAACCAATTATCTGGTAGTATACTAGGTCAGTTGGGTAATTTGACACATCTTACACACCTATACATATCTTTTCCTCCTAATATTTCGGCTTGTATTCCTTTTGAAATATTCCGACTTCCACTCGCCTCTCTGTGGCTTTCAAATTCTAGCTCCGAAATCCGCCTACCTAAAACCATTGCCAATTTGACCGGATTGACCCACTTAACCCTACAAGGAATTGGAGTGAGGGGTGAAGACATTGCCAATTTAACAAAGTTGACTAGCCTAAGTCTCCTAAAAAACGAACTCACTCGAAGCATATTTAAAGCTATTCTCAATTTGCCTCAATTGATTTCGTTAGAAATTAGTAATAATATGTTAACCGGGCCCATTCCTGTAGCCTTTGGTCATTTGAGTTTCTTGATTTCCTTATCTTTGAATAATAATAAACTTACTGGTTATATTCCTATAACCCTTACTAATTTAAAGAAACTTGAATATCTTGATCTTTCCAATAATAATTTGGTAGGTAAAATTCCAAAAGCCATAAGAAAAATTTATTCTTTATCATATTTATCCTTGTATTCAAACAAATTCACTGGTTATATTCCATATAATATAGGTCAATTAAAGGTTCTTAATATATTAGATATATATAATAATAGTTTTTACGGAAATATCCCTCATAGTTTTAGTGGTTTAATTTCACTTCAAGTATTAGATTTATCAAATAATAATTTGAATGGACCAATTCCAAATGTTTTTGGCAACTGTACTTCTATGAGATTTTTCTTTGCTCACTCCAATAACCTTTCTGGGACACTACCCACATCTTTGGCCCATTGTACCCAACTTCAGTTGTTGGATTTAAAGAAAAATGGATTGACAGGTGAGCTTCCTCAACAATTCACATTTTTTCCTAACTTGCATGTTCTAGTCCTTGGTCATAATAATTTGCATGGCTCTATTCCTCCAGACATAACAAATCTTCAGAAGTTGCATGTGTTGGACTTATCCAACAACAAATTCACTAGAACAATACTAGTTTATCTCCAGAGGCTCTCTACATTTGCAAATACATCAAATGATGGTTATTTAAGTGAAAAGATGGAATTTGATATCAAAGGAAGTAGGTATAGTCATTCATATCTATTTCCTACAAATACTATATTTGATTTGTCTTGCAATAATCTTATGGGAGAAATCCCTACAAGCATAGGAACTATGAGTGACTTGCGGTTGTTGAATTTAGCTGGGAATCAATTGGAAGGACAAATACCTATATCTCTTAGTGAGATATCTACATTGGAGCAGTTGGCCCTGTAAAAAAATAATTTAAGTGGAAAGATTCCTCAAGAATTCTCTAAATTAAGTATGCTAGCTTTATTCGATGTTTCATTAAATAACCTATGTGGGTCAATCCCTAGAGGAACACAATTTTCTACTTTCAATGCAAGTTCAGTTAAAAAAAATAAATGTTTATGGGGTTGTCCTTTAGATTCATGTAATGAAAATGAACCGATTTGAAATGGTGATAGTGCTTCCAAGGGTAGTACTCTTAGAGTGGGATGGCTATATCATGTGCATAAAAAAGGGACATTGGTAGCAATTGGGATGGGAATGGGAATTGGATTTGGGGGAATAATGGGTTTACTCATGTTATGGGAGAGGACTAGACAATGGGTGATTCCCCCAAATGTACCACAACCCTATTTTGGGGTATATCGATTTCCTGAATGATTTCTTATATAATTAAACATTTGGTTATTCCTCAACCATGCAATGACCATATTTCTAAATATATTGATTTTTTTATTATTTATAATTAAATATACTAAATACCAAAGTTTTAATTTATATGTATATATAAAATCGAGAAATTATTTAATTTTCTAAATAAAATTGATATAATAGTAAATTAAAAAATTATATAATCGTCTAAATAATATTATAATAAAAAATTATGAAATAATAATTATAAATATTAACATACATTTTTATTATTTTTATTATTGAAATCAACTTCCTTCTTATGGCTTAAATAACATTGTTAGTAGATATTCACTTAAAAATTCACAAAGCTCCAAACAATAGAACAATACTCATAAACACAAAACCACCACAATAACATTTATCAAAACATTATGATTAATCATCACTGTTAAAAATATAAATTAAAAAAAAAAATCACTCCAATCAACTATCTAAAATAATTCCAATTAGCAAAAATTAACATATTTAATTATACATTATACTTTAAAAACTATACTAAATTTATAAAATATTATTCAAAATAATATTATATATAAATATAAAATTTACTATTACACTAATATTTTTATAAAAATAAACCAAATTTTAAAATAATTTCATGTATTCTCTATAACATCTTTTCCATATCTCACTGATTCGAGAAACATATATCCACTTTATAAAAATTCTTCCTTTTCCATATCTTACTGATTCGAAAAACATAAATCCACTTTATACAAATTCTTTTGTGCCCTTCAAGATTTAATCCATCTCCCAGATAAAATTTAAAATACAAGGGGACGCTTCACCTTATTCAACCAAACGATTCATACTTATTGGCTAATGAAATGCCTCTTGGCAAAAGCAATCCAGAATGCACAACCTCCAGAGTACAAAGTACAACCAAAGACTGAGTCATTCCTCAAATATCTGCTGGAAAATATTGATACCAATTTGCAGCATATCAAATTTACCCAGCATCAAGCTATACAGAGATTGGATGACAGGATGGGACGACTGGAGAAATTGCTACAGCACATGCAACAGGTGGATATGCCGGGGTCACGGGCCAATGACCCAGCCCCGGTGTCTTCTTCAGATGAATAGCTACTTTTAATCTTCCTGGTTTATGGTTTTTTGGAAAGTTTTTGAACTGTGTTTAGATGATAAGCTTGAGCATATAGAAATAGTAGGACAACTAGCTCATGCGATGTATAGAAGAAGAAGACAATTTCATTTTTGGCAAATGTTTAATGGTATTAGATGGCCAACAGACCTGGTTTCCTGCGGGCAGGTTGAGGCCAAGAATGCTTATAATACTGTAACCTGTCTTGACATATAAATAGAAAATGGAAAGTACCACCAAATTAAAAAATAAAAAATAAAAAAAAAAATAAAAATAAAATAAAATAAAAATAAAAATAAATTTGAAACTCACTTCATGTATTCGCAATACGATGTTTTCTCCATATATTTCTAATTCCAAACCTAAATCTCCTTTAGAAAACTTCGTGTTTGACATTCAAGGTTATTAAACCCGTCTCCCATTTCGATTTAAGGGGATGAAAAGTTATAAGTTGTGCTTTTAATAATAATAAATAATTATTTATATTTAAATTAAAATGAGTGAAAAATATATTTATAATATATATAATTAATAAGTAGTGCTGATTTATAAAATAAAATTACAATTATATATTAATATTAATATATAACAAGTTTATAATAATAATAAAAAGTTAACGCTAAAAGCATATTACTTCTTTTCCTTTTCTATATCTTGTAAAGTGGGGGAGAAATGCATAAACAAAATTAAATAAAAGACGTTTTATTTCAAACTAATCATTTTTATAATGAAACCTAATTAGTAAAGTTGAGAACATGTTCATAATAAACTTTTCTTTAAAGTAGAGGCAAAGACCAATTCAAAATGGTAAAGACAAAAGGTAAATATAAGACATAAAAATGAGGGTAAGATTTTATTTTTATTATGAAATGTGGAGGAATTGATTTTTACTTTTATTTGATTGTTTGCACTTGATGTATTGG
Organism: Pinus albicaulis; assembly: GCA_034641835.2. Lineage (NCBI taxonomy): Eukaryota > Viridiplantae > Streptophyta > Pinopsida > Pinales > Pinaceae > Pinus > Pinus albicaulis. Next base: position 775,462,075 of record CM076571.1, on the reverse strand, counting down.
TTTTAGTGTAGATATTAATCATTCAACATTGTTACATTGTCACTTTGCACTTAAATTTTTTATTGACCAAATTAATCTTAGACATGTTTAGCATATTTAAAATGATCAAAATAATTATATGTTCAACAAATTTTGTATGACCACAAATGACTGAAACCATCCCAAATCCATTTTAACCTCGGATCTATCAAGGGCAGAAATAAAATCTCTTGAAGTGCAAACTTTTTCTCAAATTTTTCACCAAAAAAAAAAATGCACCTTGAGAGATTTGATCCCTCTCCGTACTTGATAAATCAAAAATTTATATAGATCTAAAATAATATATATTATATATATTCATGTTTAAATTTGTAGTAATACATGCTTACAAAACCATGTAGTTGAAGTCAACACATTAAAAGAGCTGAACATTCGTTTTTCGTTTTAGGAGGTGATGTTTCCATGTTAACATTGAATGTTGATATCAAAACACTAGTGGAGTGGAGAAAGATAATTCTGAAAGTAGCCATACAAAATCGTGTTGTGGGGACTCACCTACTCTCCATGTGATGGAAACCCTAGGATGGCGAAAACCCTAGCCATGTCGGCTATGGTTTGCCTCTGTACCTTCCTGACGACACTGCTTGACTTTAGACTCTTCCCTTTCCTTCTTTCCTGGTCCTTCTTTTTTTAGAAAATTTAGCACTATGTCATCCTCTCTTCTTTAAGTGTTTACATCTGTTCTCTTTCCACCTTGGGATCGGTGCCATTATTTATGCCCTCATCACAACTGACACTGCTTCTATTTCAGGACGTTTGTCGATTTTTATTTAAAGGTATAGTTTAAAAAAGCAGTATTTTGGTTCAGAATTTGGGTAAAGATTTTGAAAAAATCTGGCAAAGATTTTATCAGAATTTTGTTTACAGTTGTTAAATTTTAATATTTTGAGTGTCCTACGAATTTTTGATAGTACTGAATTCATTTCCACTGTCAAAAATAGATTCCAAACACTCCAACTACCTGATTTTTTGAATTTTAATTGACTGAATTCCGACAAAAAAAACCTACCATCCAGACTATTACATCCAGACTATTACACTGCCTGGATAGACAACTTATTTTAACTTTTATTGAAACTGGGTTCTGTGGTCCTCCCTACATGGCACCTACCACACGTACCACAACGGACAAGACATCGGGCAGGGATCTGACCTCTTCTTTGGTGTTAGCTGAAACCTCTCCGTCAAATTGTACGTTGCCCCTGCCCGACACCCTTCCATTACCGGAAAATACTTGGAAGACTAAAAAATCACCAAAATGCTAGAGCCCTCGTGAAATAAACCCTTCTCGGGTTTTGGAGGGTGACTCAAAATTCAGTAGAGTGGCTAGCTTGTCGGCCCGCACGTTAATGGGAAATTTTTCGACATCTCGCTAACTCAATTCCAAGTTCAGTCCTGCGTTTCAGAAAAATGGAAGCCCCTACTGGATTATACTTTGATGGTCAGCCTCTTAATGAACATATGGTATCATTTTCTTGACGAAGGGGATATTAGCCACAATTTACAAAAATCCTGGGTACTGGGTCACGGATACTTGTGGCTCCAAAGATGGCAGGTCGGTTTTAATCCAGTCACCGAGAAGCCAAAACAAAGGTAGCTGTGGGTAAAACTTCATTCCCTTTGGAGTTCTAGACGTGCCCAATCATTATACAAGCGCCAAACTGTATTGGCAAGTTCATATATTTCTACGATAAAAGAATCTAAGTGCTAGTATAAATTGACTCCTCGCTGGGGCTGTCGGCCGAGCTTACAATCCACCATGGGAGTCACTCTTCCTGTCAGTGCCTATACTACTACTAGAAGGTTCCATTCATATGTGCCCTCTTTCATTTGGATGGTCACCTCAGGGAGCATTGTGAGACTCATACTGTTGTTGGAACCAAAGCTTCAAAAGCCATCGGAAAAAACACATGGACCCCTTCATGTATTCTAATGGCAGAAGAAGCAGGAAAGAAGCATCAACCTTCCCGGGTGGTTCTCTATCACCTACATAACGCTCCTTTAACGGGTTTCCATCATAATGGCTCGGTAAATTTATCCTTTTGGAATGAGGTCTCAAGGCTGATATCCTCGACAGAGATGAGGCTCACTTCCTCAAAACCCTCACCGTCCCAAAAAGACACAAAAGGTACAGTAAGGTTTACTATCAAGCACTGTAATGGAGACTACCTTTCGAGTTAGGGTTTTAAATCACAGGATTCAATGTCGGCGGTGAGTCTTACATGCACCCTCAACACCTCAAGTGACTCCAACCCATCACTGAACTTAATCTTGGGTAAGCACATCTAGTTGGCCCATTGTACCCAACTTCAGTTGTTGGATTTAACGATTGACAGGCTAGCTTTCTCAACCATTCATATTTTTTTCTAACTGGGGTGTTCTAGTCCTTGGTTATAATAATTTGCATGGTTCTATTATTCCAGACACAACAAACCTTTAGAAGTTGCATGTGATAGACTTACTGGACAACAAATTCACTGGAACAATACCGCCGCTTTATCTCCAGAGGCTCTCTACATTGGCAAATGCATCAAATGATGGTTATTTAAGTGAGAAAATGGAATTTGATATCAAAAGAAGTAGGTATAGTCATTTATATCTTTTTCGTGCAAACACTATATTTGATTTGTCTTGCAATAATCTTATGGGAGAAATCCTTGCAAGCATAAGAATTATGGGTGACTTGTGGTTGCTGAATTTATCTGGGAATCAATTGGAAAGGCCAATACCTATATCTCTTTGTGGTATATCTACTTTGGAGGTGTTGGACCTATCAAAAAATAATTTAAGTGAGCAGATTCCTGAAGAACTCTAAATTAAGTATGTTAGCTTCATTCCATGTTTCATCAAATAGCCTATGTGGGCAAATCCCTACAAGAACACAATTTTATACTTTTAGTGGAAGTTCATTTCAAAAAAATAAACGTTTATGAGGTTGTCCTTTATAATCATGTAATGAAAATGAAAAATCTATTCGAAATGGTGATAGTGCTACTAAGAGTAGTACTCTTAGAGTGGGAGGGCTATATCATGTGCATAAAAAAGGGACATTGGTAGCAATTGGGATGGGAATGGGAATTGGATTTGGGGGAATAATGGGTTTACTCATGTTATGGGAGAGAACTAGACAATGGGTGATTCCCCCAAATGTACCACAACCCTATTTTGGGGTATATCCATTTCCTTAATGATTTCTTATATAATTAAACATTGGGTTATTCCTCAATCTTGCAATGACCATATTTCTAAATATATTGATTTTTTTTATAATTAAATATACTAAATCCGAAAGTTTTAATTTATATGTATATATAAAATCTAAAAATTATTTAATTTTCTAAATAAAATTGATATAATAGTAAATTAAAAAAATTATATAATCATTTAAATATTATTATAATAAAAATTATTAAATAAAAATTATAGATATTAACGTACTTCATTATTATTATTGAAATCAACTTCTTTCAAAGTGACTTTGTTGGTAGGTATATTCATTTAAAAGTTTACAAGACTCCAAACCATTAAAATAATAATCATAAACACAAAACTACCACAACAACATTTATCAAAACTTTATAATTAATTATCACTATTAAAATTTTAAATTTAAATAAGAAAAATAATAACCATTCCAATCAACTACCTAAAATAACTCCAATTAATAAAAAATAACATATTTAATTATACATTATACTTCAAAATCTATATTAAATTTATAAAATAATATTCAAAATAATTATCATATATAAACATAAAATTTACCTTTTATAAAAATAAACCCATTTTAAAATAATTTCATGTATTTTCTTACCGCCTTTTCCATATCTTACTGATTCGAGAAACATGAGTCCACTTTATAAAAGAGATTCCATATTTCACTGATTCGAGAAACATAAATCCACTTTATAAAAATTCTTTTGTGCCATTCAAGATTTATTAAAATCCATCTCCCAATAAAAATAATTTGAAACTCACTTCATGTATTAGCAATAGGATGTTTTTCCCATATCTTTCTAATTCTGAACCTAAATCCCACTTTATAAACCGCTTAGGGTATAACGTATTCCCAAATACGTTGACCATGAATTAATCAAACAAAATTTTATAAGGTTAACATTGTAAATTAAACTAATTAATTGGTTTTATTTATTTCAATTATGAGTAGTATTGGTTGAGTAAGTTTATTTCTTTTCAAAATTATAAGTTATTTAATAAAATTAAACACTCATGGTTAAATTTAAATTTAAAATTAAACATATATTACCCAACCACATTAATATAATTGTTATTTAGCTTTACTTCTTATTGTATAATGATGAGAGCTTATTGTATAATGATGAACTGTCACCTGATTGTACATCTCTTACTTGTCAAAGGTACATGTGTTGCTTTACAGCGTCCTCGTACACCTGAACGTCTGGAAGCTATTATCACTCCACTAATTTAAGCCGTAGTCTAAAAAAGTAACAGAATGGTTTAGAATTTGGCAGAGATTTTGAAAAAATTTGGCAAAGATTTTATCAGAATTTTGTTTATAGTTGTTAAACTTCACTATTTTGGGTGTCCTAAGAGTTTTTGATAGTGCTAAATCCATTTCCACTCTCAAAAATAAATTCCAAACAGTACAATTACCTCATTTTTTGAATTTTACTAAACCCAATTCCGACAAAAAAAACTTGTTGTCCAGAGTATTTTGTTGCTTAAAAAACCTTCTTCTTAATTTAATCCACTACGAAACTATAACATATCAATGGCTCAGGTCCAAAACATATTTAATTCGATCCACAAATATGATTTTGGAAAGAGATCTACGCCAATAAGAAGAATGCCTTCAATTACTTGGAATAGAACGATTACCATAACCAACTATGCTTCTCACCATCAATGCATTGACGCCATTTTGAATCGATTTATTGATTTAATAAATGTTTAATAATTAACCATAATCGTAATCATAATAAGTTACGTAGAATACATTATATTAATTGATGTAAATGAATTTAAAAGTTAAATTAAATTAAATTCTAATAATATAATTAATCTAAAAACATTTATTTATATCATAAATTAAATAAGTCTTAAATCTAATTTTATACATATAAAAAAAAACAGATCAACCATCATCATTCAAAATTCAATGTGTTTGCACCATAAACTATGAACAAATCAAACATACTCCTCGTGTACCAGATCAATCGAACCTTCCATATGAAATCTGGCAATTAATTGAGTGTGGGCTCATGGTAATCATTTTTAATAATATGTCAATGAATATAAAGGTTATTTAATTACTAATTAATATGCTATATAAAAGATATTTGATATTTGAGATATTTGATAATTGATATTTGAGATATTTGATAATTGAGATAAGACATTTTAAAATTATATTAATTATATATCTTTAGTCAATTATGTTTTTAAATGTTGATGATGTAAAAAAATATATTTAAATATAATTGTGTAGAGAGATTTTGTATAATTTAGTAATTGAGTATGTAAATAAGACTTTCCACATCTTAATAAGGGTGATATATTATAATGACAAGTTAAATAAATAATAATAACCATTAAAATTAAATATAATATATAATGAAAAGAGGGTTACATAGCATATGCCTTGCATTCCTTTCCCTTTTCCAGGGAAATAAAAACTACGCTGCTGTGTGATTTTCCAGAGCAAGAACCACCCAACAGCTCTGTCCAAAAAAGACTGATAACCACAAAAAAACCAAAAAACTGGAGTAAGCAACCCCCGGCTTCCATTAAGGAAAAACACCGAAACAGGATTGCTGACGTCCACAAACTGTCCACAAACCAGCTAGTAAGAACTGTGCTGGCTGAAAGTGTTGTTTTAAGACAGAAAACATCAAATCAGGCCTCCAACAAAGGGAAAAACAACACTGAAAGTTTTACAGTTTTGCCTTCTAAAGATTTTTCACAAGTTGCTTTTTTTGTTTTTTATACACATGTACAAAACGGACATTAAACTGGAAAGTATGAACATTTAAATAAACAGAAATGAGAAGACGAGCTGTTGACAGCTCACGAACTAATCAAAAACAGGGGGAGGGAGTCCCCTTGTTCTCCCTTCAGCTACTTCCTCTACGGACCATTGGTCCAAAACCTGCTCAATGCCTTTTTTAGAAAGGTTGTCTGCTTCTGCATTTCTTTCCCTGTAGATGTGAGATAAAGTTAGGACAGAAAAAATACTTTTAAGACGAATAATTTCAGACAGCAAAGGAAGTAAAAGAAAATTCCTGCAATGATGTGATCCATTTGCCCATTTGACTGTATTCAGAGAATCCCCAAAAATCTGTACCTCCCTTACATTACGCTGCAGTAACCAGCACAGCAGTAAATGTAGTGTTTTGAGCTCAGCGTAGTTATTTGACCCAGTACCCAGCCCAACAGAGGCTTTGAGCTTAAGTCCTGTGGGATAAATTATCACCAAACCTGCTCCACAGTTGTTGTTTACATCTGAGGCTCCATCGAAATAAGCCCACGGAATAGACCCTTTTATTTCTTCTACCTGCACCGGTCTTTCACTTTTAGTATTTGAAGGCTGTGGAATGCTTTCAAAAATGGCTACACCTTCAACTGCTAGTCTGTCAATAGGGAAAGGAGAGTCTTTGAAAATTTGGTGGTTCCTGGCAAGCCAGACTCCCCATACTACCAGCAGAGGCAACATTTTGACTTTGTCATTTGGGGCCTGCTGCCACCAATTGTTCCAGGCTTCGGCTATGTCCTCCCCTCCCCAACAGAGGGGAACCTTTGAGAGTCTTAACATTTCATTCCAGAGACTTTTGGAGTAAGGACAAGCAAGGAACAGATGCTGGGGAGTTTCCTCACACTCCTTACATAGGGAGCACCAGCCAGGCCCAATCTTCCCCCTTTTTTGGAGTGCATCCCATGTAGGTACTTTTCTTTGTAGAACACACCAGAAGAACAGCCTGGTCTTTGCTGGCCCTTTCAGCTTCCACAAAGACTTTGCCCACCAGATTGGTTCCCCCCACCCCTTTTGTAACATAAGCCAGTCATATCCCATCTTGGGGGAGTAGAAACCTGTTTGGGCATACACCCACCGCAATTCATCTGACTCATTTGTAATGCGGATGTGGGATTGCAACAGTCCTGTGCGAAAAGTCCCCCACTCCTCATGCCACCTCTCTTCTAGTGCCAAATCAGTTGTTGTGATCCACTCCTGTCTCCAGATAGAAGAGTTTGCGCTATCAGCAATTTGGCTGAGAGAGAAAAAGCCTCTGGAGTTTAAATGTACAAGCAGGTCTCTTGAGAGAGCGAAAGAGTCCGTGCAACCCACCCACGGGTCCCTTCCTAGCCTTATTGAAACCCCATCTCCTACTCTCCAAGCCAATCCTTTTTCGATAATCTGGACTGCTGCCACCAAAGCTTTCCATACCACCGAGGAATTCCTTGTAGATTTTGAGGGTTGTCTTATCCATTCAAGGGGCGAAGCTGGGTCAATATACTTCCTCCTAACCACTGCAGTCCATAAGTTATCAGAAACAATCAGCCTCCACGCTAGTTTAGCTGCTAAAGACTGAGCGAAAGGGAACAGATCTTTTATCCCCCACCCTCCCCATTTTTTCGGGCGAGCAATTTTCTCCCAAGCAACCCAGGGAGCAACAAAATCCTTCTTCTGTCCAGCCCATAAGAATCTGCTGCAAATTTTCTTTATTTTCAGCAGGATACATTTAGGCACCCAAATGAGGCTAGCCCAGTACACTGGGATGGCTAAGATCACCGATTTTATCAGCACAAGCCTGCCTGCCCTTGACAACCATTTAAAACTCCAGTGATTTATTCTGTCCTCAATTTTCGCCAATAGCCAATTCCAGTCTTGAACCCTGTAGGAGTCTGGTTTCAACTTAAAGCCAAGGTACTTGAACAGATCCGAAAGAGACTTTAGATCAAAAGAGAGAATCTCCTTTACTCTAATTGCTTCAAAGGGAGAGAGCCCTGCAATTGTGACAGAAGATTTCTGATCATTTATGGCCAGTCCCGTTGCTTTCAGGAAGAGGTCAAGAAGCCTTTTTAGACAGCAGCAGTCCTCCCGGCTCCCATTAGTAAAGATAAGGATGTCATCAACAAAGAGGAGATGTGTCACCCATAGGTTCATGCCAACTTCTATTCCTTTCAATTCACCCTGTCTCTTCGCCTCTTTGATCAGTAAGCTTAGTCCTTCAGCTGCTAGCAGAAAGAGGAGGGGGGAGAGAGGGCAACCCTGGCGAAGCCCCCTCTGCGGTTTAAAGAAATCGGAGGCAGCACCATTTATTAGAACTGCAATCGAAGTAGAGGTGACACACGCCATGATCCACCTTACAAAATCATGCCTGAACCCCAGGTGAGTTAAAAGAAGCCTTAGATAAATCCAGCTGATTCTATCATAAGCCTTTGAGAGATCAATTTTTATGATAGCCCCTTTTTTCCGGCTTCTTTTTAAACTGTGAAGGGTTTCTTGAGCCACTCCCACGGCCTCATGAATTTGACGCCCATCCAAGAACCCAAACTGTTCCTCAGATATGCTTTTAGAGAGGAAAGGTTTCAGCCTGGAAGCAATTATCTTAGCAATAACCTTGTATAAACAGGTGCAGAGAGAGATGGGCCGGAAGTCATTAAAAGATGAAGGTTGATCCAACTTTGGAATGAGAGTCAGAAATGTGGCATTAAAGGGCTGATAGACCAGGCCTGTGGCCCTTGATTCTTCCACCACCGCTGTCAGGTCGGCTCCCAGAAATTCAAAGAAGTGTAGGAAAAATTCCACAGTCCAGCCATCAGGGCCTGGACTTTTCTCTTTTTGCATCGATTTGAGGATTGCTTCCACCTCCTCCTTGGACACCGGAGCCATCAAAAGGTCATTTCCTTCCTCTTCAATATACCTTGGGAAACACTGGGCTACTCTTATGACTTCAGCAATTGAAACTTCTGCATTGGCCTTAAAGAGGTTTTTGAAGTAATCAACTCCAAGGGAGGCAAGCTCTTCGAAAGACTGTGCCTTTTCCCCATTTGCTTTAGGCAGTTCCCATATGGTGTTTAAATTTTTCCTCCCTTTTGCATAGTTTTGAAAAAACTTTGTGTTGCCATCCCCCGCCTGAAGCCATATGGCTCTGCTTTTTAATCGCCAGCTCTCCTCCTTATCTTGCAGTAACTTCCTTCTGGCTGCCTCCAAAGCCCGAATTCTATCACGTGATTCCACTGTGGCAAAACCCTCCCCATCCGGGGCTTCCAGGAGCTCAAGTTCAGAGTTTATGGCCCTTAGTCTTTCATCTTCGAGGGATGCCTTGTGGGAAGCCCAGATTTTTGTTTCAATTTTCAAAGCCTTCAGGTTATCCATAAAAACCTTACTTCGACTTAAAACCCCCTCCTCCCTTATTTCATCCCTCCTCCAAGTGGAATGAACCAAGGAGACAAAGGAATCGTCGGACATCCAAGAAGCATTGAATTTGAAGGGGGTCCCTGGTTTTTTGAGAGATCCTTTTGCCTCCAGTAGAATCGGGAAGTGGTCGGACAGGCCCCCATCCCCCACCCAATGTCGAAAAATGGAAAGTTTCTCTGACAGGCCTTCTCCCAAGAGAAAGCGGTCCAATTTCTTCCCAACCCAGTCAGATCCAACTCTTTTGTTGCGCCAGGTAGGCCTAACCTTGATAGGAGAGAGGTCTATCAGATGGGATGAGGCAATCTGAGAGATAAAAAAATCAGTTAAAGGATCCGGTCTGGCATTTGCTCCCCAAGATTCCAGAACCCCAAGGGAGAAGTTTAGATCGCCTCCAATGATTAAGTTATGATGGGCCAGAAAAGACTTTTGGAAGAAAGTGGACCAAAAGCGCTCCCTTTCCTGGCAGGGCCCGTAGACATTCATGAGCAGTAAGGGATAACAGAATTCCTTGGAGTAAAGCTCCACCGCCAGTGAGTGTTCAAAACCCCAGGAGGTAATTTCTTTAAAGTTTCCAGCTCTAAATCCAGTGACCAAGCCACCAGATCGACCATCGGCGTCTATGGCCCGAAAGAGCCAGCCATGCAGCAATTTTAAAAGGAGAGCGATAATTTCTTCTCCATTACCAAGAGTTTCTTGCAACATAAGGATATCCGGATTATATTGACTGACTAAACTCCTGAGAGCTAGTTTTTTGGGTTGACTAGCTAACCCTCTACAATTGAAAGAAAGCAGGATCATTTCAACGATACAGAGGGTGGCTTTGCTGCTCTAAGCACCCCAGTCAACGATTTTTGCTTCCCATCAACTATATCCATGATTGCCTTCTGCTTAGCCTTAGACAAATTAGATTTCCTACCTCTGGATTTTCTAGGCCCTATAGGCACTAGGTCCTGCTCAAGACCTCCAGGAGCAGTCTCTTTCCCATTACGTAAAGACAGAGATCTCAAATTATAGGGAGGAGCATTCAGAGGAGGGGCAGGGTCCAGGTTTGAGCAGGGATGACAAGAGGCAGACAGAGAGGCCAGGGAATCTCCAGAGGGCAAGGGAACCGTGACCACAAGACTATCAATCAATTGAGGATTCAAATTTAAACAAGAAAACTCCTTCTGGAGACACCCAGAAGAACCAGACAACATAAAAGCAGAGACATTTTCCATATATGAAGAACATAAAGAGGAGGGGAGGAGATTAGGCATACCCGTCTGTGGCTCCGCCACAAACCCAACAGTCGAGTTAGCCTGTGCGGCTGTCTGTGCATGAAGCTGCTCGAGAGGCTCCACCGCTAGCCCGGCAGTCGTAGGAATGTGAGGGACAGTCCGCACAAAAGGTTGCTCAACGGGCCGGGCAGGGGTGAACTGCTGCGAGGGGGCTTCGGACATCACCTCCTCCGACCCATCCTTTGCCTCTTCCTCCATTGGTTCATAAGAGGGATCCGAACCAGAGTTAGATACAGGAGAAACCACCGACTTTCGGCCCATCTTGAGAGGATTTCTTCGACGGCGATAGCCCAAAGGGCATTCTTTGGCCAAATGCCCATAAGCATGACAGCGATGACAACGAAAAGGCAGGTTTTCGTAGTCCAATTTTTGCACGAACTCCAGCTCCCTGTACCTTAAGGTCATTGCCTCTGCAAGTCCCTCCCGAGGGTTTAAACTGACTAAAATCCTCGCCACACTCATATCATCTGACTGCTCAAACGAATGATCGAAATCCAAAAACTTCCCCAGAGTATCTCCAATGGACTTGAACATAGAATCAAACCAAAATTGGAGGGGTAAGCCTGGCAATTTTACCCATACTGGAGACTCGTTCAGCTTCTCAGTCTGAGCATCAAACAAAGGCGTCCATCGCTGAAGAAGGAGGGGCCGCTTACCGAAACTCCAATTCCTGTCAAGCACCCAGTTAACATGGTCTTTATGGGCAAAAAGCATGGTGAACCATCCTCTCTCCAGTACTTTGATGTCCACGGGTTTCCCTGGTGCATGTTCCCATTCCGAAAGAACCCATCTCCGAATGTAATCTGCCGAAAACTTTCGGCCTCGCACTCTGCCTATAACCCTAGTCTCTGAGGCTGCCATTGCCTCTTCGACTCGAATGTCCACTCCAACAATGCAGCAAGGCTGAGGCTCCTTCTTTTTTATGGGGCCCTGCTTCTTTCGTTTCCCCCCCACCTTGATGACCAGCACCGCACCATCTCCCGAATCAGATTGATGTCGGTCTACGGGCGTCCCTGCCCTTGTCGGGTCTTGTGCCTTCTCTTTTTCCCTTTCACCTCCAGAAGCTGGCTCCTTTTGCAGACACTCCTTCAACCCTTTTTCCGGCAAAAACGACTCCTTTGGGAGCACTCCTCCTTCGCCCAGAGACCCGACCGGGGGGTCAGTCAGAGGTAGAGCCCAGCTCTTCGAACCATGCAAGCCGCAATTTGCTACCACATCCGGCAAGCCTCCGCATAGAGGCTGGGAACTTGTGAAATCTGGAGATCCGTCCCGAGTTCAAGAAGAAAGACCCGTTACTTTGCAACATTCTCCACCGCGCTATCACCAACAGAAAGGAACCCCCGAGAGGGAAAAACCCACAAGACATCTTCGTCCTTTTCTGGCTTTGCCCTTTCAGGAAGAGCAGATCTGAGGGAAGAAACTGTCGCCTCAAGATCGAAAGATTTCACCTCTTGCTTCGCAGATCTCAGAGGGAAGAAGCGCTCCAGGTTTTGGGCCGATACATCATGGCCCCAAACAGTTAATAGATCCTCGGGTGCCGGCTCCAAATCAACCAATTCTCTATCAAGACCCATACCTGCAGATAAAAACTGAAACCCTAGTCCGTCGCCCGGGAGCTAGAAACCCGTGACTTCTCCGGTCCGGTGGAAAACGAAAAGTCGGAAAGGGAAAAACGCTAACAGACAAGGGTTGAAAAACGAAACCTATCCCAGTAACTCCACATGGTAAAAATGCACGGAAGCAAGCTGTGAGGTGGGCGAAAACCTGACGGAAAGGGACCCCTGTCCCATTTTAATATAAATATTAATTAATTTAATTTAATATTTTAAATATATTGTTTAATATAAATATTAATTAATTTAATTTAATTTTTTATATTGTAATTTTTTTATTAATAAAAATAAAAATAATTTAAAAAATGTTATTGGTATAATAATTTATATTTATATTCATAATATTATATAAAAATATAATTAATTTAATTAATTAATATATACTTAGAAATCAACATATATAATTAATATAAAATATAAATAATAATCTAATTACATTATATATTATATTTCAATATTATATTTAAATTTAATTGATAATTATATAGACATAACAATATTTTTTCCATTAAATATATATATAAATAAATAAGTTATACCAACTATATATATATATATATATATATAAACATAAATATAAATGATATTATTAAGAATCAACGTAGATTTATTTTTAATTCAAATGAATCATGTGTGGAAAGGAATGAGGTGGAAATCTCTAGAGTTAAGATAAATTTAAGACGGTAATAAATAATTGAGAAAATAATTAAATATTTTGAGATGGAAACCTCTTCTCAAGTTTTGCACTAAAAAAATGGTTTGTATCTTGAGAAATTTGATTCTTCTTCATACTTCATAAATTCATAGTTAAGATAGTTCTATGCTCATAACAAATAATTGAGATATACAACTTTAAATTGAGATTGAGTCCAATTTATTAAATAGTTATTATATTTGTTTATTTATTTTTAATAATGATATTGAAATTTTATTAATCAATTTGTTAGAGTGAAATTAGAAATACAAGTTGAGTTGTAAATATTAAAAATAAAATTATTATATTTTTAAAAACTTGTGAAAGTATATGTTTTCAACATCCCCATCCCTCATTCAAATGGTACCACATCAATAACTTTATAGGTTGAATTGCATTACATAACATTCATTACACAGGATAATGATATATCATATTGATATACCAATTCCAATGCACCTTCTCATTCTTTACACCATCACGTTCATCATGAAGTTACTAATACATCAAAATAAAATGTTGTCTATAAGGTTTTAATAGGTATGATAACTTAAAATTTTTATAGACACTGATTGGGATGTTTAATTAAGGTGACTCAAAAGTCATTGGAAAGAGAAAACATAGAAAATGCATGAAAAAACTAATCATAATTGTTAGGATATTCTGACACATAGGAAATAGTTAAGTATAACTCGGTCTAGCGTAAAGTTAGGTAAAGTGTGTTTCTTTAGTATGTACTTTTGTAACATAAAATCCAACGATTACGATATGTGGTGATTCGATGGTTTATTCTCTCCTTGGTATTACCAACACTTGATTCATGGCTTAACACCTGATTGGTCCATGATATTTATTTAAAGAGCATGGAGGGTCATTTGTCTGGAGACTGTTTATGAGAGAATCTTATGTAAATTTTCTTTCTTTATATTAATAAATTGTCTGAAGTGGTTGCGTTGGCTCAGTCCATGAACTATTTCCCTCTTTGAGGATTTTAACCACGTCAAATACTGTTGTACTGATCTGTGATCTGCTTGTGAGCGGTGACCTTTGGTGTTTGATCTAAGGAACTTACTCGGTAAATTCGTGCATGGTATCAGAGTTGTTTGAGGGCTGCATTCGTTGTTAATCCAAATTCGAAGCCGGTTTGACTACATGCAACTGTCGTTTTCCAAATCTATTGCTTCTGACCACTTTTGGGCTAGGAGAATTGCCTTGTTGTGTCTGGAGTCTTTGTTCTATTGAGGAACCCCTTTTTTCATGCGAAAAGGTTTTCGGTTTCCCTAGTTATGTCATTTTATATCTCGAGGTATAAATTATTTTTTTTGCAGTTATATTTATCTATCCCTCTGTTTATTTCGGTGTACAGTAAATTTTTTATTACCAGATCTATACCCTCTTCTTTGTGTATTCTCTTTTCTCTGCGCTCTGTGCGATTTGGAAAACTAGAAACAGAAAGATGAGATTTATATCCTATGTATGCTCTTTCCCCACGACTTTGTGTGATCTCGGGAAATCAGAAATAGTGAGAAAAATATTTAGTTTCCGGGTGGACTAACCAGAAATCTAACATTTTGCTGCAAAACCTGTATTTTTTTGTTGTTGTTTGTGGTTGTTTTTGCAGTAAAAAACACACACACCCAAAAGAGAAAAAAAAAAAACCTTCTTTCCAACAATTATTAAACCTTTTAACTAGCTCACTTGATGTAAAGTTACTTTGAAATTTTTTTGTCAAATTATTTAAAAAATAAATAAATTATCAATTAAAAAAAAAACACATATAACTTATGTTTTAAAGTTACTTTATGTAATAGTGTTTCTCACCTATTATAAAAAGTGAGTCACTTAGAGTCTAAAGTCACTTTATATTTTATATAAATTACAGTCTACTTGGTCATTAGTTCATAAAGTAACACTGCAAAAAGTGACTCACTTATTTATAAAAGTGGGTCACATAAAGTATTATTTTCTTTTTTAAAGGTGAACTTATTATATTAAGTTTGGAATGGGGGGGGAGGGGGGGTTTAAGTACAACTTCATCATCAACTTTCAACCTATCACGTGACTACTTAGCATCTACTACAACTTTTCTTCAAAAATGAATAACTTCTTCATCCGAAAGTCATTTTCAGAACTGTTTTTTTTTAACTGGCATAATTTTTCAAGATATTTCCATTGGAGTGGTTATTTTTAACCTTTACAACTTAATTTTTTAAAAATTGAAAGTGCATACCCAGTTATTCTTAATAGCACCAATTATTTCCAATGGCTATCCTGAATGGTAGACTTACTTAGAAGTAAAGGGCTTTATAGAATAGCCTCAAGACTAGAATATAAACCTACTGATGAAGATACAAATGCTAAATGGGAAAACAAACAAGATCAAGCACGAGGGTTGATAGGAATGTCCATTTCTCAAGATCTTAGATTTCATATCCAAGAAATTGACTCCCCTAATGAAGTTATGAAAAACCAAATACTATTTTTGGCATTCAAAATGAAATAAGAGCCCACCGTCTTGAAAATGAGTTTCTTACTTTGGACTCCAATAATTTCTCCTCTATTGAAGATTTTTTGTCCAAATTCAAGACCCTTAGACTTCTCTTAGAAGGTTGTAAGGTCAAAAAGGAAGATGGTAGTATTATCTATTCCATTGTTACTAAGTTAGGCCCTGCATACTCTGTATTTGTTTCCACCTTCCTTCCAGTAAAAAAGCCCTCATTTCTCAAGGAACACCCTACAAGTCCCCCTATTTTGATGTCTTTTGTGATTCTTTGATAAGATCAAAAGAAAAAATATTACACCTTGGTCTTATTAATATTGGAAATTGTTCTAAGAAAACCTTAGCATCCCATCAACAACCAAATCCAAAGAATCCTAAGAAGCAACATCCTAAAAAGAATGGTCCTAAACCAAACAAAGGTCTTAAGCA
Organism: Pinus albicaulis; assembly: GCA_034641835.2. Taxonomy (NCBI): domain Eukaryota; kingdom Viridiplantae; phylum Streptophyta; class Pinopsida; order Pinales; family Pinaceae; genus Pinus; species Pinus albicaulis. The sequence continues at coordinate 775,446,123 of CM076571.1, read as the reverse complement.
ATCTCAACCCGAAAATGAAAAAGAAACTCAACAAACTAATAAGGAAAATAAAAACAAATGGAAAAAGACAGATAGACATTGCAACTTTTGTAATCGTGATGGCCACATAGAGTCAAAATGTTTTAATAAAATGGAATCCTTAGAAGAAACAATGAAGAAGCACAACATCCATTTGGAGAACTCTTCAACTTCATCTTCAAGAATGACACTTTCTACATGTGGTTGTCAAGCATAAAGATCTGGTTATGCATTGAATGCATCTTCTTCTTCTCATTCTCATGAGTGGTTCATTGATTCTAGAGCCTCTTACTACATGTGTTAGGTCCCTATATTACTACTGTAGTCCCTTATTGTTGTTATGGTAGCCCCCTTATTGTTATTGTTGTTAGATGATCCAAATGTCATAGTTTAAAGTTAGAATAAAATATTTATTAAATTAGAATATTTAATAAATATTAGAGATACTTAGAAATAGAGTATTGTTAGAAAATATAGGACTCTAGAATAGTGTTGTATCTTAGGCTCTAAAATAGGAATAAATTTAGTAGAATGGTTAGAAGGTTATTTATTGTAAATTGACACTTGTTTTTTTATCAAGTGGTCCATAACTAAATTAAGTGAGGACATGTAGCTTATAAATTGGTTATTTTCCTAATTGCAAGAGTGTTGGAGTTTACGTGTGTAAACTCTTGCAATTCCTATGTAAGTTCTTTTTCCATTATCAATAGAATTACGTGTCTGAGGACACTTCTGTATTATTGTGGTATCAAAGCTTCACTAATACAGCTGATGGGAGAAGGAGATTCCAGCTCTATAAGCCTATGGAAAACTCCAGTAAATTGTTCATCAATTGAATTGGTATACAAGTTTGTCAAATTTATTTTTTCAGGGAAAAGAAATTTAATTGTTATTTGATTCTCAATTTTAAAATTTGAACAAAGAGATGAAAACACTGTATTTTTTGAAATCCTACACTAATCCTACTGCCCCTATGCTCATCCCAAATCAACTCATGCATTTTTCCTTGAGAATTCTCTATCCCATCTACGCTTTGTGTTCAGCATTTTGCATCTTGACAAGATATCCTGGTTCGAGGTTCTACTCTGTTGCTTGACAGGACTACAGGATCTGGATCTTGACCGCATATGACTAGGTTCTATTTCCATTTGAGATTTGTTGATGCTGGGTATCACCAGTTTTGGAGCAACAAGAGCGGCTTCCTGGGTTGCAAGTTCTCAGTCCCCTTTTCCTCTTTGACCTCATAGACTTGGCCATTGCTATCGCTTCTGTTTTCTTCTCCTCTGATTTGTTTTTCACACAATATTCACAAACCTACGTTTAATTAACATACTAAATTGTAACAGAGCTCGAAAGAGCATTGAGATTAAGATTGTAACAAAGCTCGAATGAGCATTAAGATTGGCGTGGATTTAAAAGAATTGTTCCATCTAGATGCACGATTCCTACCGCAATCTTGTTTGCAGAGCCATATGGACAGAGTAGCATCCATCAAGTAGTTGTGTGGGGGACGCAGAGCCATATGATTTTCGTCAACAAAAAATATTAAATCGATACCCATCGTTGCCACTGCTGAAATCGAACTCTTAGCCCTCCTATTCTTCGAGATACTTCTCTATAACAGGAGTAGAGAGACTAGTCACGAGTGGATTAAAGGGTATTTTCAGGAATTTTTTCAATTAGTTTCATAAATTCGTAGTGCAACATAGCCAAAAGGATATTGACTGTGGCGCTGGCCAATGGATTCTATATAAGGATATTTTCCATATGCATTTTCAAGAGGTCTAGATGAGATCCCACTTGCATTTTCAAGAGCCTTGCAAAAAAATAATACGTGAAGCCTGCTGGCAGGGATTGTACTTCACATGGCCGAGAGCAGCATGTAGGCAGTTTGAAACCAACGACCTTTGAATTGTTGCATTGTAGGAAATTTTAAATCATAATTTCACTTTCCTTACAGAAAAAAAACCTTTGGTGCTTGCAATATCACATCGTATTCCTCATCCATGGCCCTCTAAGCATTAAAAAAGGTAGAGGAGGCGAGAACGCAGGACAAGAGGCAGTGCTAAGAAAGCGAATCAAAGAGCCAAGGATCATTTTGTAAATGATTAGGACAACAAGTTCAATCATTTTTGGGAGAAAAGTATTATTTTTACAATGTTTGTAATGTAAGTGGGATATTTTTTTTTTTGGGTGATTATTTTATAAAATTTGTAAATTTGTGGAGCAATAAGGAGATGTCATTTGTAATATTTTTGGAGAAAGAAGGCGTGAGGGGTTGTTTGTAAATGTTTGGCGCATAAAAAATTGTAATTTTTGGAGTAATAAGTAGATATTATTTGTCATTTCTATTTTGGAGAAATACGAGCCATTATTTGTAACTCAAAGTACTTTTTTACTTTGAGGGGGGGTAAATTTTTTTTAAAGGAAATTTGTAAGGGCATTTTCAAGCGGTAAAATTTTGAAAATATTTTATTGTAAACACTCAACGAGACATTGACAAGAGCCAAGTGCAAAGCTTAGTCATTTTTCTCCTTTTTCAATGACTATACGAGGGTCAAGGCCAAGCCCCGATAGATCGTTTTCTCTTTGCGTGGCATGTGTTGTTTTTTGCGTGGCGTGTTTTGTGTGACGAGTTGCTCATTTTTTCTTTTGCTTGATTCTTTTGGTGCATTGCTTCAACACTACAATGTCGAAGCTAATTAATCTATTCTTTAATTCTGATAAGCTCGAAGGGGTGAAATCTTATAAAACATGGAAACGTCTAATTGAAAGCACTCTCATATATAATGAATTGTGGCATGAAATATGTGATGGCAACATTAAGCCTAATAAACTAATAGATATAGCTTTACTTGCAAAATGGGAAGTCAAAAATGCCAATGCATTAGCTCTTATAAAGTCTTCAGTTAACAATGAAATGTACATTCATATTAAAAACGCCTTAAATGCATGGAATTCTTTACGTACATTCAGATATCTATTTGATACACAACCTGAATCAAAGAAGGCTTATCTTCAATTAAAATTGCTTCAAAAAAATTTAACTGAAGGTGGTGATGTTCTTGAATATATTTCATGGCCTAAAAACATCAAGCAAGAAATAATAAATGCTGGTTTTCAAGTCGTTGATGAAAGTTTCCTGACTACAATTTTAATTGCTGAATTTCCATCTTCTTACACACATTTTTTGGAAACTTTGCAAGTCACTGGAAATTTAGAGAAGATAAAGTTTGATGAGTTGAATGATATGTTAGCCCAACATGACAAAAATTTTGGGAAAAAGAAACAGATTGGGGAAGATTTCTTCTTCACAGAGGCTAGCACAAGTAAATCCTCAACTGACAGTTCGAGAAGCAGAGGACGGGGAAATTTCCATCAAAGTCAAGCAACACATAGTATACAAGGTCATGGTCGCAGCCAAAGTAGAGGAAACAATTTCAATAGAGGCTACAGTATAGGTAGGAGAAATTTTCAAGGCAGAAGCAATTTTCAAGGTAGAGGAAATAATTAAGGCAGAGGATATAATCGAGGAAGAGGACAAATTCTAGGTAGAGGAAAAACTCATAACAGAGGCCAAAGCAGAGGTAGAGGATAGTATCAAGGTAGAGGCATAGATTTCAATCAAATTGTTTGCAATAGATGTAACAAAGTTGGACATTATGCTGAAGATTGTAGAACCTCCATTGATAAAATTCCTAAGTTCATCCAAACTCTACACAGTTTGCCAATGATGAAGATGATCATGATGGTTCAGAATATGTCTTCACCAACATAGAATCAAAAATGTTACAGGTTTCAACCCTTCTTAGAAGTGATTATGAAGATGCATGGATTATGGATATAGGAGAAACTCAACACATGAATTTTCGACGTGACTTCTTTTGGAACTTCCAACAATGCCATCTCAACTCAATCTGTCTTGCTGATAAAACAAAACATACTCCTTATGGAAAAGGTGTAGTTAAATATTTTCTACCTGGCATTGGAGAAACAATGATTTCAAATGTATGGTATGTCCCAATATTTAAGAAAAAATTACTATCTTTAGTCACGATTCGACAAGCAGGACATCTGGTGATTATGGAGGATGGCTTAATAAAAATTAACTCAGTCAAACAGAACATGAAAACAGTGATGACAGGTTATGAAGATGCAAAATTGTTAAGGATGAAAGGGACAGTTATTCCAAGAAATTCTGACTTTGCAGGAGCAACAAGTACAAAAATTACACCGATTAGATTGTGGCATGTAAGATATGGCCATCGCAAATTTGAAAGTCTCTCTCAGTTACAAAAATATGGAATGGTTAAGGGACTTCCAACCTTCAAAAGGGAAAATGAAAAATTTGAAGCTTTCATTTATGACAAACAACATCGAGAGATTTTTCCCATAAGTTCATGGCGAGAAAACAAGCGTTTGCAATTGGTTCACAGTGATATTTATGGACCCTTACAAACTTCTCTAAGAGGATGCAGATATTTCTTACTCTTTGTTGATGATTTTAGCAGGAAGACTTGGGTATATTTTTTGAAGCAAAAGTCAGAAGAATTTGAAAAGTTTAAAACTTTTCGTCAACTTATTGAAAATGAAGTTAAGGAGAAGATTGGTACTCTTCGAATTGACAATGGAGGAGAATTCACTTCAAATGAGTTCAAAATGTATTGCATGGATAATGGCATAAAACGACATCTTACCAATGTCTACACTCCACAGCGAAATGGATTAGTAGAAGTAATGAACCACACCTTATGAGGAATGGCAAGATCTATGTTAACTTTAAAAATTTTATGTCCTATCTATTGGGCCAAGGCAATTCATACCGCTGTCCACTTAAGGAACATATCTTCCACTGCTTCTTTAGACAGAATCACACCTTATGAAGCATGGTTTGGCTTCAAACCTTGAGTTAAACATCTCAGTGTTTTTGGATCAGTAGGTTATGCCTTAGTTCCAAAGGAAAAATGAATGAAGCTTGACTCACAAAGCTTGAAGTGCATAATGATTGGGTATTCTGATGAGAAGAAAGGGTACCAAATTTTGTCTAATGGGAAATTTATTATGAGCAGGTATGTGATTTTTGATGAAAATGAGAGTAAGAGTGCTGAAGAAGTTGAAAGTATTCTTCAAAAGTTAGAAACAAAAGGTGATAAAATAAAAAGGAAATCTACAAAGTCAACCAAATTCACAAAATTGGTATGAACTTGAGTTTCCTTCATCTGAAAATGATTCATCCAGTCCATCTTCTTCACCAGCATTGTCTGGGTCTTTTGGAAGTTTATCTAAATCTCCCAGTAGCAACCGTTCTTCTGACAGTGACTCTTTTCCCCCAGAATCTGCGGTTGATCAACGAACATCTGTTTACATCAACCCTCTTTACAATGATGGTGATTTTTCACAATCTCAAACTAGTGAACATCAATTGCCAAAATGGGCAGTTCAAATTTTGAAATATGTAAGGCCTAATGAACATAATAAAACATGAATAAGCAAATAAAAAAGAAGTGAAGGAAATTTTGCCTTGATAGCAAATGATTTTACTGAACCTTCTACTTATCGAGAGGAAGTAAAACATAAAGAATGGCAACAGGCTATGGTTGTTGAATATCAGGCAGTTCTCAACAACAACACTTGGAAACTTGTTGATTGTCCTCAGAATGTTAAACCCATCTGATGCAAATGGGTTTACCAAATTAAGTACAAGAAAAATGGCGATATCGACAAGTACAAAGCAAGACTTGTTGCTAAGGGTTTTGCGCAGTAGGAAGGGATTGATTATGAGGAAACATTTTCTCCTACAACTAAATGGAACACCATCTGAATCACACTTGCCTTAGCAGCTCAACAAGGATGGAAAGTTCATCAGATTGATGTAAAAAGTGCTTTCCTCAATGGAGATTTACAGGAAGAAGTATATATGGCACAACCACCAGGTTTTGAAATTGAAGGACAATAACATAAAGTCTGCAAACTAATAAAGGCTTTATATGGGTTAAAACAAGCTCTGAAAGCTTGGTATGCCAAAATGGACGAATACTTTTAGAAAGTTGGTTTTCAACGGAGTGAATCTGATGATACCTTGTACGTGTACACAAACAAGGTAAAAATCTGGTGATTTTGGTTATGTATGTAGATGATTTGATTATCACTGGAAACAATCATGATCACATTGCATAGGTGAAAAAAGGAGTTACATGTAGGTTTTAAGATGACAGATTTGGGACTACTTCACTACTTTCTTGGAGTTGAAGTATTCCAACGTCCACATCATATCTTCATTTCTCATAGTAAGTATGTAGCAGAATGTCCTCAATGGTTTGGAATGCAAGATTGCAAGCTTGTTCTTACCCCCATGGAACAAAACTTGAAACTTTAAAAATTTGAAGGGGGGGGAAATGATGGATAACAGTACTTGTCGACAGTTGATTGGCAGGCTGATTTATCTGACAACTACTCGACCATATCTTTCTTATGGCGTCAGTATTCTTTCCCGCTTTATGAAGGAACCACGAGACAACCACTGGAATGTAGCCAAAATATTTCTTCATTATATCCAAGGAACAAAATATTTTGGTCTTCTTTATAAAAGACTAAAAACATTGTACTGGTGGATTTTCAGATGCTGACTTTGTTGGCAGTATTGATGATAGGGCATCAAACTCAGGTTATTTAATGAACATGGGTTTAGCTGTAGTATCTTGGAGTTGCAAGAAGCAATCTACAATGCCCAATTCTTCAGCAGAAGCATAGTACATATCAGCATGGGAAGAAACATGTGAGATTTTTTGGTTGCATAGAGTTTTACAGGACTTGGGAATTCCTCCAGCAGAAGCTACTTCGTTATTCATCAACAACCAGTCAGCAATAAAGCTTGATAAGAATCCAGTTTTTCATTCAAAGACAAAGCATGTGGACACCAAGTATCATCATATTAGATCACTCACTGCAAAGGATGTCATCAAGTCGATTTATTATCCTCAGAAGATCGGATCTTCGATATCTTCACCAAACCTCTTGGTAGAATAAAATTTACTAAGTTCAGGGATGAACTTGGTATATGTTGTAATGTATTTTTGGATCATGGGGGGGATGTTAGATGATCCAAATATCATAGTTTAAAGTTAGGATAAATATTGATTAAATTAGAATATTTAATAAATCTTAGAGAAATTAGAATATTTAATAAATATTAGAGACACTTAGAAATTGAATATTGTTAGAAAAGATAGGACTCTAGAATAGTGTCGTATCTTAGGCTCTAAAATAGGAATAAAGTTAGTAGATTGGTTAGAAGGTTATTTATTGTAAATGGACACTTGTTGTTTTATCAAGTGGTCCATAACTAAATTAAGTTAGGACATGTAGCTTATAAATAGGTTATTTTCCTAATTACAAGAGTGTTGGAGTTTACGTGTATAAACTCTTACAATTCCTATGTAATTTATTTTTCCATTATCAATAAAATTATGTGTCCGAGGACACTTCTGTATTAATTTTTGTGCCCTTACATTATTATTGTTAGGCCGTCTAGGATTATATTGTGACCCCATGGACTTCTATATATAGAAATGAGGTTTTGTCATTTGTATCATCCAAGAATTGTTCATTTATGTAATGTAAAGGATGTTTCCCCCTTGAAGTGGCTGATTTCTAAGTTGTTGATATCTTTTTTCTTCTATTTTGGGAGCTGGTTTCACAACATTTGGTTTCAGAGCTTTGGATTCTAGGGGTTTATTGCTTCAAACAGGTCATCGAGGCATTTTCGCTATAACTGTTTTCTACTAAGGTTTAGAAGTGAGAAAAAAAACCCATTTGCGAATAAATCCTAAGGAATTTCTTATAAAAATTTTAGATCTTGGTTCGCAAATTTTTCGGAGATATGATCTGTGGAAGTTAGGGTTTTGGCAAGCTCCCGAATTTCATCTCAAAGAGGTGATCCTGGGAAAATAATCATAACTCTCTCTCTAAGCAGCGAATTGGAATTCTATAAAATGTGCCAAAAGCACACAGACTGTAGTTTCCTATGTATAAATTTAAGAGCCGGAGGAGGAAAAAGTGACACGTGGCACACCATACAAATTTTCTCGACTGAACGAGTCCATACTTAGGTCATTGTGGGAGATTGGGTATAACTTTGCCTTGATGAATCCAAATAAGGTCAGCCATGTGGCATTGGAAAGAAGATTTAGAGGGCTATGAAAGGTCTGAAGATAAAATATCAGGGATATGAAATTACAGAGATAAATCAGTTTCAATATCTAGCTCCTCAAAAGCAAGAAAAATGTGTGTATTGTTTTTTTTCAAATTGTATAAGTATTGTTTCAAAAATCAGTTTGAAGTGATTCCAAGGGAATATTGAAGCATAGATATCAGTATTGGTTTCTAAAATTCCCCCTAAAAAGAATTCAACACCCATTAATCCCTTAGAAAACTCTACTATGACTCATGAAGAGGAAGAAGTGCAACATGATATATCAAAATTACAAAACAAAGTGCACCAAATTGTGCTCTCACAAAGAGTAACAAAAAATGAAATGAAAGTTTTGAAGAAAGGTGTGGAAGCTAAGATGGATAACATGGAAGCTAAGATCGACGAAAAAATGAAATGCAACATGGAAGACATGAAGAATGATCTAAAAGCAGACATGGAAGGTTTGAAGGAAGGTTTGACAAAGTTGATATAAGAAATGATTCCTAATGGCGAAAAGGTAGTAGAGGAAACTCATGATGAGAACAAAATAAATGTTAATCGTGATTTCATAAACTCTAATGTTGGATTCAAGACCCACCATATTCCAAAGATTGATATGAGGAAGTTTGATGGCAAGGGTTTCGTAACATGGATACTACAGATGGAGCAATATTTTGATCTCCATAATGTTAAAAACACACAAAAGGTACGCACTACAAATTTATATTTAGAACAAAATATATTTGTATGGTATCGATGGCTTTGACCTCGTTAAAAAATTGTCACTTGGTCAATTTTTGCGGAGGAAATGATAACACATTATGAGGATACAAGGAGCAACACCTTCTTTAGCCAATTGATAAATTTCAAACAAAAGGGTTCAATGGTGCAGCACATTGAGGACTTCCAAAAATTGAATATAAGGGTAACTGATATTCCAGAGGAACACAAGATTGATGTCTTCATAGGGACTTTAAAGGATAACATCCAACATGAGGTTCGCCTTTGGGAACCTGATTCATTGGAGAAGGCATTCAGGTTGGCAAGAAAAATTGAAAGTAAAATTATGGGGACAAGGAAGCCTACCACTCACATCTATAAATATGGAAGTGTTGTTACTCCTATACTTCCACAACCTACAAGGTTGACACCACAACAATTGGAAGAGAAAAGAGAAAAAGGGATTTGTTATAGTTGTGATAGCAAATACACTAAAGGTCATAAGTGTGCTAAGAAGAAATTATTTTACATAGATTGTGAATGATCTGAATATGGGAAAACTAGTTTTGCTGTGCTAGCTCCCTCATCAATATAAAATAAATGTTTTTAGGATCATCTCAAATTATCTAGTTATGTGAGGGTTTATGTGTCAAGTTTTATGTCAAATGTGAAAAATTTCTTAAGTAAAATAGTTGTTAAAAACATATGTACAACAAATAAATTGCTGAGAAATAACACACAACAAACACATTACACAATAGTCGATAATGGAGTTCACCCCTCATGGGCTACATCTCGATGGACTTGCTTCAACTTGCTAGGCCCTCTTTGGATTAATGGTCAATTCTATGATTACATGCACCTATAGTTCTCAAATTGATTTTCAACCTACTCCATTGGATTCAGAAGAGCCAAAAACCTCAAAATAGACTCTTCAAGCTCTGAAAATGGCTTTCAAGTGGATTAGGCATGACCTTCACTCCAGGTGGCCCTAGGCTTCTTTAATCTTCAAAGTGGAAAAATCACTTACAAAAGTACTCCAAAACCTCTAGGAATGACTCTTTCTGAGCCAAAATTGGTCGAAATATGCCAAAGTTATTGCTTCTTTAGTTTTCCCTAGGAAAGCTCCTCCAAATATGGAGAAACTCCAGTTAGCATCGCCAAATGTGGAAGTGGCACCAAAATTAGCGGAACCACCAAACTTGTCGCTGAATTAATCTCAGGATTAGTTTAATATAAGTGTGGTTTAACTGGTAGTTAGCGCTCTAAGTGCATTTTAAAAAATCCGCATCAACCAAAAGGATTATCTCAAATTAACACATGTTTAAGGGTTAATAACCCAAGTTTAATGCTAATTCCTGCCGATTAACATTGGAGCGCTCAGCTCTTGGTTTTGGGACCACGGTTCTATGGTAAGGGCTGGCCCTTCCTGTCTCCACCCAAACCTTTGATAAAACATAAATAAACGTCATGACCCTTATATAACAAGGTCTAATGCGTGGTCTAATGGTAGTTAGTTGTATTGGTGCGAGGGAGGTCATAGGTTAAACCCCAACGTTCGCCTTTCTTGTTGTAGTAAAATTTTTCCAACCATATTATATAATTCAACATTTGAAACTTGATTTAAAATTCAACCATTATTAACCAAAAAATTGGCCTTTGGGAGGGGCACGTGGCGACCTCTGGGTTAGCCATGTGTCAGCTCCCCATTGGCTCTCCACAAAGAAACCAGAACTTGCCATGTGCCTAGAAGTTCAGGCCAACCAGCATTTTAAAAGTGTCAGCTTCACATTAGGCTAGTGGAAAACCCAAAATTTGATCTTTGACCTTGTTTGACCTTTTTTTTTGAAAATTCGCCCATTTGGTCAAGCGGACAACACGCTTTAACTTTCACATACGAACTCCTTTTTGAATGAAACAAAGTGTGCTAGATTCCTAGAGAGGAGTCCTATCTGATCATTCTATTTTGGAGTGATTCTAAGCAATTTGAAGTTTTAGCAAATTTTTGCCCCCAATCCAGATTTTGATCACTCCTTCCCACTGACATTATTTTGGACCCACAAAAGTTGGTTATCTGATGAGAGTTGAATACTCTTCTCTTTCCCAAGTTCTATCAACTTGATTATACTTATAAAAATCTAAAAATCTAAATGACAACCACTTGGGTTCACTGACATGCCTTGCCTTGCAAATGGTTTGGCACTTCAACCAATGTCCTCCTTTCACTGCTAACCCAATCCAACACTTCCTGGTTGCTTGCTGAATAATTAAACACCTTGTTGTACCAAAGGGATCCATCAGTACTTGGAAAGATAATCGATGGCATTCCCACTGAGAATCTTGTTCCTCCTTTGCATGCACATGCATTTGATGCAAGCTTCTCATTGGAAACAACTTTTCCAAGTTAAACCCATCTGAGTGAACTACAACAATGAGTTCCAACATCAATAATCACAAAAAACGAAATGAACATTATTTTTACCTCCACGGTACCAAATTCCACATCTGGAAGAATACATTCGCTGTCTCTTCTGCTTCTTGGGAGCAACACATCAAATGGTCTACAATGGCTATTGTTTTGGCCGCAAACGTTTTGGCATCTTGTCCATTTTTCAATTCTCGATTCCATCATCCTGCAATGTTGAAATACTACTCATGCCATGGTTTGAGAATGAAGGCTAATCATGAGCCTCTCGCTCAAGAGTAGACCTTCCAAAATCCTACAACATCTTGTCACAAGCAAAATCCATTAATCTGAAAAACACAACATGCAAGAAATACAACTTGACGACCTCTTCCATTTTCTCCTTCAAAGAAAAAAAATTCACATCCTGTCAACATCGCCATGTACTCTTACATCTTGGTGTACAAACCATTGAACAAATAAAATTCGAAAAAATATGCTTCTTCAAACAAATGTCTCTTAAGTTGACAACATACATGATAAACAAAGCAATCAACCAACACAAGGCGATCACTCATGCATGTTCAAATTGCCATATTTGCTGCATCTATGTGAGTCAACAAAACTCTACTTTCAAACACATTCCTGGCATAAACATGCGACATACTTTCAAGAGAAAATAAATGAATTCAATGGAAGAAGAAATGCATCAATCATCAAAGAAATGCAAGGCCTTAATTGGTTAAGAAATATAACCATCTCTTTCTAAACCACTTCAAATGGCTCTTCTTTCAGCTTGTAATGAAACTAGCTCCAAAAATAGAAGAAAAGAGAGATCAACACCTTAGAAATAAGCCACTTCGAGGGGGAAACCTCCTTTACATTATGTTGTAGCTCCTAGAGACAGCCTTGAGTTGTCAAAGACCAGTGCCTAGGACATCTTAACCAGTAAAGAGTATAAAGTATATTTCAAGCTCATTATCAGTTTAGGACTCTTTACTTATTCAACTTGTACGAAGCATTACAATACGAGTGGGACTAAAATACTCTCAAATTAAGCAAGATATAAAACACTGTAGAGGCAAGAAGGGAATCTTCAATGCATGTATACTTTAGACAACTTGGAGACAATTTTCATCAAGGAAGGCCAGTTTCCCAATGATGTATAGGGGTTTTAAACTGAAAGGTGTTTGTTGCACAGAAAGTGAAAGGAGAATACTAATTATCAATGGAATGGTATTTAGAAAACATATTTTGACATAATATGGGCTTAGAAGCTAAGAATCCATACATATCAATCAGTTCTGTAAAAATAACATCCCATGATATTTAATACAGAGGAAATGTGAATGAAGTGATAGACGAAAGAACATATCATGCATGAGCCATATTTAAAGCGACATAAACCAGCCAAGTATAAGTATCAAAAGCGATAAATTCATACTCGAACAGGAGAGCCACTCGCATTCCAAAACATGATATAAGGAAATTGGAGACAATGAAATTAACAATGAAACAATATTACAAAGAAAGAGTCACAGACTATATATCATCAAGACTGGAATCCTCACATATGAGCAAAACTTCTCTTCGTTGAGACCCCACGGGCTCTGTGTATTTGTATTGATAATTCCACAACAAGCATACAAAATTATTTACACTGCGAGTTTCTTAAGAGAATTTGGAACCCTTTTTTCTCATTAGATCTTACTTATATAGACTTCTTCCTCTCTCAGCGAGAAGATATTTTTGGAAAAAATATCTCCTTCGCATAACCAAAATCTATTAAAGGTCCTTATCAAAACAACAAAATTTATGATGAGGAATAAGACCTCTCATCATGGATAGTCAGGCACTTGGCCGTTTTTAAAACAGAAAATTAAACAATAGTCTGATAAAAAGTAAAATGCTGGAGTGGAGCAAGCAACCCACTCGAAACTTAAAAAGTAACTAATTCAGTAAAAAGTAAATAGGCCACTGAGGCCGAATCATGAGTTGACAAGATTTCATAGGTGTGGAAGGGTCGAGGCAGTTGCAAATGCTGGAGGTGGGACGTTCGCTGATGAGCTGTCAATCTGGTTGGCAAACTGAGTGCATCTCTGCTGGCAGTCAGCTGAAGGTTCTGGCATCACAGCGAATCCCTCCACTTTGACATAGGCCTCTGTGAGGGCGTTGAAACCCGCCTCTGTAGGGAGCTTGTGCCTGATCAAATGGAGGAGGAGAAATTCCTGGCTGAGGGATGAAACAATAGTTTCGGCCTTTAACCGAGCAGTCTTATCTGGTAGGACGTCTATCCGATCTTTTTCTTTCTGAAGGCGTGTCTTATATTCTGTCAACGGTTGTAGGATGGATGAAGTGGTTGGGTCCCAGCAAGATGGGAGTCCAGCTGTTGTAATCTCGTCCCACATTGCATCGAACCGGTCCATGTTTGACATCACCTATTGCAGGGCTTTTGAAGCTGCATCTCGGGCTGCCTCTTTATCGATAATTTTCTGACATTCGAGGGCCTCCATGAACCGACTCGGTATGCCACGATTTTCCACTTCGTCCGATTCTAACCCCTGCAAGAAAGACATATAGCTTTTAGCGTGCTGAGTTCTGCCAGACACATTGAGATCTGCCTCTTGAAATTTCCTGTTAAGATAGAGTATAGCAGATTTGTTTTCCCCTATCATTTTTAGAAAACCCCATTGTCCTGTCACCGCTGAGATTATGTCCGACCAGATTATACTTCTTGCTTCCCTAAGGGTGATATTTCCCTTCATGCGACTTTTGAGTTCAACGATGGTTTTTTTCTGGTCGGTTCTTGCCTTCTTTTCCAGCTCGATCTCTTTCTGTAGTGTTTCTATTTTCTTGTCATTCTCAGCCATGAAAACTTCTAGATCGGCAATTCTCTGCCTTGCCATGCTTGCATGTTTCTTTAATACATCGTTGGCGGCTTTCATTGCATTCAGCTGCTCTGCCAGCGAGCTTGTCTCTGGTGGGGCGGTAGCAGGTGGATAGTTGTGATTGTCCCAGGTGTTTTGCAGCTCCGTCAACCTACTCTGAAGAGTGGTGATTTTTTCAACCAGTTTTTCTCTGTCTTCCCTCTCCCTTGCTAATGTGTCTGCCAATTCCGCCTTTTCCTTTTCTGCTTGCACCAGCTCGGCCGTCTAGACATGGTGGGAGGCTGGTATGCTGAATTTACCTTTGATTGATGCGATCTCCTTCTGCAATTTTTCTATCAGGGCGCCCTGCGGGTTTGTTTCCCCCGTATCCTTTCCTCTGATTAAGTCTTGGAGGGTGCGTACTTGATTTGCCTGGGCGCGACAGTTTACCTATTCATTTTTCAGGGTATCCCTCACCTATTCATGTTTTTTCTTCAGTTTCCTCAGCGCAATGGTGACCTGTATCATCGTCCTTCAGCATGTCGCCTACCACCTGAAACAGATTGCACATGTTGGTTGTTGGCACCTTTTTCATGTCGATTGCATGCTCGAGCACCTGGTAACTAGTGACACCTGAATTGGGATCCAAGATGGCTTCCGCCATAGACAAGACTAGGTGTTCTGTGTCCACATTCATGGAGGCAGAGACCCTGGTGTGATATTTCTCTACGTACCCCTCCAGCTCAGCTTTGTACTTATCTCTGATCGCTCTATTTGCCTGGTCTCTTGCAACTGCCCTTGGTGAGGTATGCTCTGTGATGGCCTGTGTGACTTTCGTGAAGTCGGAAGAGGTGGTGTTGTCCCTTAGCACTTTTATCCCTACTTTACTCTTATCCAGTTGACCATACGGTGTAAATGGTTCTAATAGTTGCTCTTCTCCTATGACCTCTTCCTCACTAGAGGCTGTTTTTTACTTTTTGTGAGGGGGGGGAACTGCTCCTAAGGTACCTGCTTCTTCTCCGCCTTTGCCTTTATTGATGTCCTCTTCTTCCCCTGTGGCAGATGAATCTATCTCCATCTGCGAAACCAAAGGCCAAATTTCGAGATTAGCCCTCCATTCCATGAACGGCCTTGGTTCATGCATATAAGGTGCGGACTTGTTCTTTTTTCTTTTGTTCGAGATAATTTCTCGAGGATCATAAGCCCAACCCTTTCCCAGCCTTAGGTCCAGACCTTGCAACATTTTCTCAATGATTGGAAGGGCATGTCTTGAATTCATAACAAAAGGGCCGATTGTGATGGGGAGCCTCAGGATGAAACCCATCTTGGCAGGGAAAAAATGGACCTGAATGGCCTTGAGGGTTTTCCAGATGTATTCCAGCACATAAACTCGACGAACAGGAAAGACAGGTAGCCTATAAGGGGAAACTTCGGCTTCGTAGACCCGAATTTCAGTGTAATCATCAAATAGGTACCAGTCCCCGGTGCTCTGGGATTTCCTAGCTTGCAACCAGCTTTTCATTTCTGGGAAGACCCTAGGTGAAGGTGAGTCGTGGATAATAGTATAAGAAATGTACATGAAACTATTAACAAAACTGGAATAAACCTCTCCCTTAGGAAATTGGCGTACAGAAAAATTCCAGTAAAAAACTGGTCGGGGTTGGGAATTCTCCTGATATATCTTATCTAAACCCAAACCCTCAAATTTATTAGCGTGCTGGTGTAGGAAAAGATAGAAAACCATTGAAAAAAAACAGAACTGGCTGGTTTCTGAAAGCTCCTGGAACTGGGTCCGAATGGTAGCGGCAAGGAAGCCAGGAATATCCAGCACTACCCCCTTTTGAGACATTATCCATAAGAAATGAACACACACCGTGGAAATTTCTTCTGGACTTCCTACCCCTAAAAGACCAGCAATGAGGGAGAGGATGGGCCGAGCTTCCTCTTCGAATAGACTTAACAGAAAAGGTTCAATATCCGGAAGAGAAGTAACCTGATTGCTGGTTATAGAAGAAATGAAGGCTTTCTGGTGCTCCCATGGCTGTCTGGTGAACTGGGAGGTTAAAGCCGCTTCGCCGAAACTGATATATGTGGCGCTGGTGGGGAAGCGGAGGGCTTGCTTGATAATGTCGGGGGAAAGGGAAAAAACCCTGTTCCCCTAAGGAGAGGTGAAAGTACCTCGACGCTCGTCGAAAACGTCTCTGAGCCAGGAAATAAAATCAACTACAGAATGTACTAGAGGGGTAATTTGGTGATACAGGCCAGACACAACCACCCAGTACCGGTCTTTATTCCCAATATGGCGTCTAAAAAGCTCGGGTTTGATGCTGCTAATGTGAAATGGGTATTGAGGATCAAAAATTCCAGCTTGCAGGTCGATGAAAGGGTCGAAGAGGGTGTCTAGTTTCTTGGACCTGAGGGGTTTCTGGTTCGGCTTTCTTGGGCATGCCCCTTCCCATGACTAACATAACAAACTTTTAAAATACGAAAGGGAAAACGGAGAGAAAATGGAGGATGGAATACCTGTGCACATGGAACTGTTCTCAGGAAAACGACGCGGGGGGTGTTGATAACGACTGGGTGGACCTTGGCGCTGGTTCCCAATTAGTACATACCATAGCTGGAACCCTGCGACCTCTACTCAAGTAAAAATGGGAAACTGTTATCTTTTGACTGAAAGATTTGAGGTAAAAAGGGTGGATAGGAAAAATGAGTGGGGAAAAGTGCCGTAAGGGCACTGACAGTGAAGCACGCGGCATGTAAGGATTGGGCGTCGGCTGAGGACAGGTGAACGCTGCGTGCCGGGTTTAATACTGGTACGGGCCTCAGTACCAGTTTGCCTAGAAACTTACCTTACCTTTGTGCTGCAATAAACCATACGATTCATGAAACCTTTCGTTCGTAGGGCGTGTTAAATACACAGTGTACCAGACTTCAAGACCCATCTTCAGTTCTGCCACGTTGCCGAAACTTCCCACTTTGCGCTGCCACGTCACCGCTTACCTCGGGCCCACCCCGTGACTCTCAACACAATTCCGCGGGGGTATGGGTATGTTCCCCCTCTCGTTTCTCGACCCCCGCGGAAATTATCGTATGGAGAATTCCCTCACGTGCCCATTATGGGTGCGGCTAATCTTTTAACTCATTCCACTTTGCATCTTTCGTAGCATATGTTTGCACCTTTTAGAGTTACCATTCTCCTTTTGCTTTGCCTTTTAACCTTTCAATTGCACATGTTTTGCTTTAGGCACAATATTTGTCACATCTTCGTTTCTCTTTTTGACCCACCTTTTAAATGTTCCGACGTCGGCCATAGCATTTGATATACCTCTGTCCAAAGGTCCACTCGTAAAAAATGACTAGTGCTACTTTATGACCAACATTGGCTCCACCTGGGGACGGCATGTTTACCCCTGAACATGTCAAGAACTACGCAGACCACTTGTTTATCTTCTGTGTGCACCATCCATCGTCCTTCATCTGCACTTTTAGTTTCCTTGTTCACAAATCAACATGGCCATGCATTATTCAATTCAAAAACGCAAACAACTACTAATATACAATATGATACAATCAGGCCCTCTCGGCCCGGCTCAGAACTGAAAGTAGGGTTTTAGGAATTGGCCATTTACAGGGGCGTCGAGCAAATCCCCCTGTAAATTCTCCAACTTGAAGGTATTATTACCGCCCTGCTCTGCAATCTTGAAGGGGCCGAACCAAAGGGGGTTGAATTTACCGTGCTTTCCTTTATCGGCCCTTCGTACGTCCCACCTGAGTACTAAGTCCCTTGTCTGTAACTTTCTGTCTTTGGAATGTTGATCAAACAACTCTTTCATTTTCTCCTGGTATGCCTCTAGCCTCTGATTTAACTGACTGCGCATTTCTTCGAGCTCCACCAGCTGGTTAATTCTTCTAGTCACGTCATCAGGTTCTTCCTGTCTCTCTTGCATGAACTGAGCCACAGGCAAGGCTAATTGTATAGGAAACACAGCTGCTCATCCATATACCAATTCGTAAGGAGATTTTCCAGTTGCTCATTTACTGGTGATTCTATTTTCCCACAGAGCAAACTTCAGTTGGGAATCCCAATTCTTCTGATTTTCATTTATAGTCTTCTTTAAGGCCCTCACCAGAGTTTTATTTGAAGATTCTATCAAACCATTTCCCTGCGGATAGTAAGCTGTAGAGTGACTTAGTCAGATATTATATTGTTAGCAGAAATTCACAAATTTTGTACATTTGAAGGCCTGTGCATTATCAGTCACTATTCTAGCAGGGCAGCCAAACCTGGATATGATGTTCTCTTCCATAAATTTTATTATTACTGTGTCTGTAGCATTCCTTGCAGGTATGGCTTCCACCCACTTCGTGAAGTAATCTGTAGCAGTCAAGATCCATTTGTGCTGGCCACTTGAGGGTGGGTGAATTTCGCCTATGAAATCGATTCCCCACTGTTTGAAAGGTTCATCCACATGGACAGGGATCAAAGGCAGAGCTGCTAGCTTTTTATTTTCAGCAAATTTTTGGCATTTATCACATGCTATAACCCAGGCAAAGACATCTCCAAATAATCTAGGCCAGTAGAAACCAGCCTTCAAGATTTTATGAGCTGTGCCCCTCCAGATATAATGTCCTCCACAGATACCTTCAGAAATTCAGTCATTATGTTCTCCACTTCATTCTCTGTGAGGCACAGGAGTAGGATACCTGAAGGATCTTGCCAGTAAAGCTGGTCGTTTGCGACTATATACTTCTGTGATTTTAGTCTTAGTGCCCTGTATTTTGCTTTATCACAGCTGGGTGGGCGGTTGAGTGTCAGGAGGTATTCTACAATCTCCTTGTACCATGGGCTGGTGAGATACTTCAGGCGCGTTTGCGAGCTGGCTACCTCCAACCCTTGCTGTTCCTTTTCTTCTGGAGACTCTCCACTTGCTATCATAGACAGGTTTATGCCTAGGGCCTGATAGTTTGATTCAGAAAGAATTTTGGCTAGCCCCTGGCCCTTATATAGTTTGGTAGGCCGGATGTCCAGATCATATTCCTGTATTTTGACTATCCACCTGCCTCTTTTTCCTTCACTGTCACCCTGAATGAGAATGTCTTTAACAGCTGCAGTAGGTACGAATGCAGTGATGTGGGACTGTAAAATATACATGCGGAATTCTTTAAGGGATTTTACTAGGGCATACGCTTGCTTTTCCAATATATTATATTTCAATTCTGCATCATGAAGAACCTGGCTAAAGAAAGCTATGGGCTGCTCATACCCATCATCATTTTTTTGTAAAAGAACCCCAGCTACTGTATGAGGTGAAGAAAAAGAAAATATCATAAATGGTTTAGCATAATCAGGCCCAGCCAACACAGGAGCTTCCGCGAATGCATGTTTTATTCTAGCAAAGGCCTCCCGTGATTCTTGTGACCATTTCACCTCATTATTCTTCTTTAACATATCTGTTATATGCCTAACTATCTCAGCGTAGTTAGGAATAAATCTTCTCAGAAAATTGATACGCCCTAAAAACACCTGTACTTCTTTCTTATTCCTGGGGAGAGAGATGCCATTTATAACCTCCACCCTTTTTGGATCAATCTTGACCCCATCCCTAGTCACAATGTGCCCCAGGAGCTTACCCTCTTCTAATGCAAACAAAGATTTTTGAGGATTGAGGGAAAGACCATACCTCCTGCATTTTTCAAAGGTTCTTTGT
The DNA here is from genome assembly GCA_034641835.2 of Pinus albicaulis. Taxonomy (NCBI): domain Eukaryota; kingdom Viridiplantae; phylum Streptophyta; class Pinopsida; order Pinales; family Pinaceae; genus Pinus; species Pinus albicaulis. The sequence goes on along the minus strand of CM076571.1, from coordinate 775,426,212 downwards.
AGATGCTAAAGATGCTCGACATCATCCTTTGAAAACACTGTAATATCATCAAGATAAACCACCAGAAACTTATCCTGCTCCCCAACAAAAGCAATGTCCATAGCCCTCTGAAAATTGGCCCCTGCGTTAATAAGTCCAAAAGGAATCCTAGCATACATGAATGTACCCCATGGTGTGGTGAAAGTAGTATTTTTCTGGTCCTTTGGGAGTACAACCACCTGGTTATAACTAGAAAAACCATCCATAATAGACATTCTAGAGGCTCCCACCACTTTCTGCAGAATGTGATCCATCTTAGGTAATGGGTAATTGTCTTTCAAGGAGGCTCTATTCAAATTTCTAAAATCAACACACAACCTTATTTCTCCATTTTTATTTCGGACAGGGACTAGATTTTCCACCCATTCAAAATACTTTAATGGCACAATTATTTTAGCCTTTAGCGGCTTCTTGATTTCTTTCTCAATGGAGGGGAGCAGCAGAGGATTTATTTGTTTGAGCTTCTGCTTGTGGGGCTTTGCATCTGCCTTCAGGGGAATTTCATGCTGCAAAATTCTGATATCAAAAATTTTCAGGTCCTGATAGGACCATGCAAATACATCCTTGTACGCCTGAAATAGTTTTAAGTACCTCTCCTTATATTCATCCGGGACCTTCCTGGATAATTTTACGATTTTGGGCTCAACATCAGTACCTAGATTTAGGTCCTCTACTTGGTTTTCGTCTGTCGTTTTGCTGGGCTGCCTGGGGACATCATTTTTGTCAAATAGTCTTTCTAGAGGCACTAGCCCTCTATGGATGACGTTTCCCTTCAGCTGTAACACTTTACTCCCTGCCATTTTTTCTTCCCACTTGTTTCCTGATTGGTTCTCAACGTCATCTTCCTCACAACAGTCGATTTCCATATTAGAAAACTCCTCAACTGTCTCTAGAAACCTTTTAACTTGTTCATCGTCTTCAAACTCTTGCCAATCTTTGACATTGTCTGGGATTGAAGGTCGGTATCTTACCTCTATCTCATATCTCAAGAGGGGGTTTTGGGGTGGACGGAAAGTATTGGCAGCTACTGCAAGTGAATCTGCCATCCTATTTTGCTCCCGAGGCATGAACTGAATATAAGAAGCTGAGAAAAAGTTCTCCACCATGTCCCATACTTCATTTTTGTAAGCTCTGAGACGAGGATTCTTAGCTTGACACTGATTTTTGATTTGTCGGACCATCAATTCCGAATCACCCAAGACCTTTAGACTTTGGATATTCATATTCCTGGCTGTCTGAAGCCCCAGCAAAAGTGATTCATACTCGGCCACATTATTGGTGGCCTCATACTCTTATTTGAAGGACAGTGGGACCCATTGCCTGTAGGAGAAATCAATAACACTCCAACACCGTTACCTTCCTTGGAATTGGCCCCATCAAAATGTAGAGTCCATATACCTGTTTCAAGGCTTTCTGAGGATTTTTGGGTCCTTATTTGACAGAAAGAGGGTTCATGAGCATAACTGTGATCTTCTTCTAACATCAGGCATGAAAAATATCCTTCCTTGCTATAGACAGGTGAGTTTTCTAGGCTGTCTGTCTTGGTAACCATTTTGACAAACCTGGTCTCTCTGTATAATCTCCTCTCTTGGCCACCGAAAATTGGAATAGTGGCATATGTTAGATCTAATTTGATTGACCCACCAATTTTTGTCCCCCAGGACCTTGATAGTAACATGCCAAAGCGGGCTGGAATGTCGGCCACCACAATATCCATTACTACACTTTTGGCTGGGATTTGGGCCAGGTTGACCACCAGATCCTTGATCATGCCCAAGCATTTAACTCTTTTGGAGTCAAATGAATACAGATCTTTATATGGATGAGTGATTTGGAGTCCTAATTGTTCCATGACGGATAGAGGCATAAGATTATGGGAGGCTCCAGAGTCTAGCATACAATTATGGAGCAATAGATCATGGATCACCAAAGACACATAGAAGGGAGGCGTGGAAGGATATAACTCCTCAACATGTGGACCAAACACCACCATAGGCATTTCTTCTTATAGGTTGAGACTATCTGGAATGTGTGTTACTTCTGGAGGAAGCATGAAGGATGTGACTTGGGACTAATATGTTGGCTGTTTCAATAGCTCAGTCAAGGGAACTGGGATTTTCACTTTTTCAAGTTCTTTTTGTAAACTGAAAATGGATGAAGATTTATCTACTGACACTTCTTTTTCTTTTGAATATTTGCTTTGGAGAGGAGGCTTAACTTCTTTTACGATGGGCTTGACTTTAGGGGGTGCAGTTACTTGTGAAGATGAAGGCATTTAAGTATCAGATTGTAAAGGCTGGTCAAGAGGTTTCTTACCTTTATCAGAGGTTCTCCGGGCCATCTCCTCCTTCTGAGCAGGTGCCGGTTCTTGAGGTGTATCCTCCTCTTCATCTTGAGTGTGGGTTCTCTTTCTAGAAGACCTGATATCATATTTCCTGTTAAACTGAGCCTGCATGAAGTCGACAAGCTGCTTGCAGTAGTTGTCAATCTCCGGATCCTTGGTGCTTTCATTAGCTTTTTCTTGTGCTGACACTTCCCCTGTGTCAATTGCATGTAGGGGGAATTCCACTTCGTCATTGCTTGCATAAGCTAGGTAGGCCTCATCTCCTTCATATGTGACATCCTCGGTAGGACCATCGACTTGACCTTCCAAGTACAGAGGATGTGGTACCTGGTTAGGCTGCTCCTTTCATTCCCTCTGCAGGATCTGCAAGGGTGGCTTCCAGTTTTGAGGATTGTACCCTCTGTTTGGAGCATTTTGGAAGTTCTTCGGGGGTGAATTCTTGGCTTCCATCTCAAGCTTATTCAACTTACTCGAGAGATTCTTGATCATCTTGTTCATTTCTTCGAACTTGTCATTGGTTGAATCTCTGTCTTGGCTTGAGGTGGATATTTCCTCCTTTCCCCTTCTTCTAGTATCTTGTTCATGTTTCCCTTTGGATTTTCCAGTAGAGGCAAAATTCCCTTCTATCTCCAATGTGTCTGTCTGTGCATATCATCCAGAGTGGCTGGCTTCCTTTCTCTCAAGGAGAAGCCGAATTTAGAATCAAACGCTGCCACAAAAATGACCTTGGCAGCAGTCTGGTGGGGCTTCATGTCGGCAGGGAGACTCAGGTACAATTTTTTGAATCTTTTAATAAACTCTGACACCCCTTCATTATGTTTTTTCTTAAGAGTATTGAATTCAGTAAGAATATTACCATGATCTTTCTTTTCTTCCCACTTTTTGAGGAAAGTATCCTCCATTCTCTCCCATGTAGTGATAGAACGAGCTCCAAGTGTCTTGAACCACTTTCTAGCTTCCCCATCTAAGGATTGCACAAACAGCCTTAGGACTACGTCGAGATGTTCCACATTGAAATTCTATGCAAAAGAGAAAAAGACTTCGATATGCTTCTGGGCTTCAATCTCATTCTCACCATTGAATCTGGGCAGAATCTTTAAATAATCTTGCGGCATGTCATTTAGTACTACAGGTAGCTCCAGAGGAGCGTATCTGTTTTGCAGGAAACCAGGGACATTAGCCATTGGAGGAGGCGAAGGTAAAGCGAGTACCTGAGCTGTGAAAGGAGGAGGGGGAGGTGGAAGTGAAGTATGAATAATGATAGGAATATACTGGACAGTAGATTGAGGAGTCGACGAGAATGACGGGCTGTGAATAGCAGATACTTTTGTGACCTCCTTAATCTCTTCAGCTTTAGGAGTAGGGTGGAAAGGGTAATATGTAGTATCCCTTGACTCGGCTTCATCATTGATTTGGACACCTCCCCGAGGGGGACTATCTGAGTAGTAACCGGTTTCTCTCACGGTGGAGTCAGGGCCTAGTACTTGAGCAACTTGAGAGGAAGAGGACGGAATGTCTTCTAGGGAGAATTCAGGAATCTCAGTATGGACTGATTGTCTTCCCCTCCAACTTCTTCTATGTAGGATCTTTTCTGGGTTAGACACATAAGGTGTCCTTGGCTGAGATGTTTCTGACCTCAGATGTGGCTTACGGGGAGCCAGGACTGCAAACAAGTTTGGCTGTTAAATGAATGTGGAGTCGCCAAGGTGAGGGATGTACAAATCTCAACTCTTCATGCTCACCTAACTGAAGAGTGGATGGGTTTTTTCGAGGCCCAGGGATTTTAATTTCTTAAACTTCATCCCCGGCAACGGCGCCAAAAAGATGTTGTAGCTCCTAGAGACAGCCTTGAGTTGTCAAAGACCAATGCCTAGGAAATCTTAAATAGTAAAGAGTATAAAGTATATTTCAAGCTCATTATCAGTTTAGGACTCTTTACTTATTCAACTTGTACGAAGCATTACAATACGAGTGGGACCAAAATACTCTCAAATTAAGCAAGATATAAAACACTGTAGAGGCAAGAAGGGAATCTTCAATACATGTATACTTCAGACAACTTGGAGACAATTTTCATCAAGGAGGGCCAGTTTCCCAATGATGTATAGGGGTTTTAAACTGAAAGGCATTTGCTACACAGAAAGTGAAAGGAGAATACTAATTATCAATGGAATGGTATTCAGAAAACATATTTCGACATAATATGGGCTTAGAAGCTAAGAATCCATACATATCAATCAGTTCTGTAAAAATAACATCCCATGATATTTAATACAGAGGAAATGTGAATGAAGTGATAGGCGGAATAACATATCATGCATGAGCCATATTTAAAGCGACATAAACCAACCAAGTATAAGTATCAAAAGCGATAAATTCATACCCGAACATGAGAGCCACTCGCATTCCAAAACATGATATAAGGAAATTGGAGACAGTTAAATTAACAATGAAACAATATTACAAAGAAAGAGTCACAGAATATATATCATCAAGACTGGAATCCTCACATATGAGCAAAACTTCTCTTCGTTGAGACCCCACGAGCTCTGTGTATTTGTATTGATAATTCCACAACAAGCATACAAAATTCTTTACACTGTGAGTTTCTTAAGAGAATTTGGAACCCTTTTTTCTCATTAGATCTTACTTATATAGACTTCTTCCTCTCTCAGCGAGAAGATATTTTTGGAAAAAATATCTCCTTCGCATAACCAAAATCTGTTAAAGGTTCATTGCATTCAGCTGCTCTGCTAGTGAGCTTGTCTCTGGTGGGGCTATATCAAGCGGATAGCTGTGATTGTCCCAGGTGTTTTGTAGCTTCGTCAACCTACTCTGAAGAGTGGTGATTTTTTCAGCCAGTTTTTCTCTGTCTTCCCTCTCCCTTTCTAATGTGTCTGCCAATTCCGCTTTTTCCTTTTCTGCTTGCACCAGCTCGGCTGTCTGGACATGGTGGGAGGCTGTTATGCTGAATTTACCTTTCATTGATGCGATCTCCTTCTGCAATTTTTCTATTAGGGCGCCCTGCGGGTTTGTTTCCCCCATATCCTTTCCTCTGATTAAGTCTTGGAGGGTGCGTACTTGATTTGCCTGGGCGCGACAGTTTACCTGTTCATTTTTCAGGGTAGCCCTCACCTATTCATGTTTTTTTTCTAGCTTCCTCAGCACAATGGTGACCCGTATCATATTGTCCTTCAGCATATCGCCTACCACCTGAAACAGATTGCACATGTCGGTTGCTGGCACCTTTTTCATGTCGATTGCATGCTCGAGCACCCGGTAACTAGTGACACCTAAATTGGGATCCAAGATGGCTTCCGCCATAGACAAGACTAGGTGTTCTGTGTCCACATGCATGGAGGTAGAGACCTTGGTGTGATATTTCTCTACGTACCCCTCCAGCTCAGCTTTGTACTTATCTCTGATCGCTCTATTTGCCTGGTATCTTGCAACTTCCCTTGGTGAGGTATGCTCTGTGATGGCCTATGTGACTTCCGTGAAGTCGGAAGAGGTGGTGTTGTCCCTTAGCACTTTTATCCCTGTTTTACTCTTATCCAGTTGACCATATGGTGTAAATGGTTCTAATAGTTGCTCTTCTCCTATGACCTCTGCCTCACTGGAGGCTGTTTTTTGATTTTTGTGAGGGGGGGGGGGAACTACTCCTGAGGTACCTGCTTCTTCTCCGCCTTTGCCTTTATTGACGTCCTCTTCTTCCCCTGTGGCAGATGAATCTGTCTCCATCTGCGAAACCAAAGGCCAAATTTCGAGAATAGCCCTCCATTCCATGAACGGCCTTGGTTCATGCATATAAGGTGCAGACTTGTTCCTTTTTCTTTTGTTCAAGATAATTTCTCGAGGATCATAAGCCCAACCCTTTCCCAGACTTAGGTCCAGACCTTGCAACATTTTCTTAATGATTGGAAGGGCATGTCTCGAATTCACAACAAAAGGGCCGATTGTGATGGGGAGCCTCAGGATGAAATCCTTCTTGGCAGGGACAAAATGGAGCTGATCGGCTTTGAGGGTCTGCTGGATGTATTCCAGTGCATAAACTTGACGAACAGGAAAGACAGGCAGCCTGTAAGGGGAAGCTTCGGCTCCGTAGACCCGAATTTCAGTGTAATCATCAAATAGGTACCAATCCCCGGTGCTCTGGGATTTCCTAGCTTGCAACCAGCTTTTCATTTCTGGGAAGACCCTAGGTGAAGGTGAGTCGTGGATAATAGTATAAGCAATGGACATGAAACTATTAACAAAACTGGAATAACCCTCTCCCTTAGGCAATTGGCGTATAGAAAAATTCCAGTAAAAAACTGGTCGGGGTTGGGAATTCTCCTGATATACCTTATCTAAACCCAAACCCTCAAATTTATCAGCGTGCTGGTGTAGGAAAAGATAGAAAACCATTGAACAAAAATAGAACTGGCTGGTTTCTGAAAGCTCCTGGAACTGGGTCCGAATGGTAGCGACAAGGAAGCTAGGAATATCTAGCACTACCCCCTTTTGAGACATTAGCCATAAGAAATGAACACACACCGTGGAAATTTCTTCCGGACTTCCTACCCCTAAAAGACCAGCGATGAGGGAGAGGATGGGCCAAACTTACTCTTTGAACAGACTTAACTGAAAATATTCTATGGCCAGAAGAGAAGTAACCTCATTGCTGGTTATAGAAGAAATGAAGGCTTTCTGGTGCTCCCATGGCTGTCTGGTGAACTGGGAGGTTAAAGCCGCTTCGCCAAAACTGATATATGTGGCGCTGGTGGGGAAACGGAGGGCTTGCTTGATAATGTCGGGGGAAAGGGAAAAAAACCCTATTCCCCTGACGAGAGGTGAAAGTGCCTCGACGCTCGTCAAAAACGTCTCTGAGCCAAGAAATAAAATCAACTACAGAATGTACTAGAGGGGTAATTTGGTGATATAGGCCAGACACAACCACCCGGTACCAGTCTTTATTCCCAATATGGCGTCTAAAAAGCTCAGGTTTGATGCTGCTAATGTGAAATGGGTATTGAGGATCATGAATTCCGGCTTGTAGGTCAATGAAAGGGTCGAACCCGGGAGGGTGTCTAGTTTCTTGGACCTGAGGGGTTTCTGGTTCGACTTTCTTGGGCGTGCCCCTTCCCATGACTGACATAACAAAATTTTAAAAGACAAAAGAGAAAACAGAGAGCAAATGGAGGACGAAATACCTGTGCATAGGGAACTATTCTCAGGAAAATGACGCGGGGGGTGTTGATAACGACTGGGTGGACCTTGGCGCTGGTTCCCAATTAGTACATACCGTAGCTGGAACCCTGCGACCTCTACTGGAGTAAAAACAGGAAACTGTTATCTTTTGACTGAATGATTTGAGGTAAAAAGGGTGGATAGGAAAAATGAGTGGGGAAAAGTGCCGTAAGGGCACTGACAGTGGAGCACGCGGCGCGTAAGGATTGGGCGTCGACTGAGGACAGGTGAACGCTGCGTGCCGGGTTTAATACTGGTACGAGCCTCAGTACCAGTTTGCCTAGAAACTTACCTTACCTTTGTGCTACAATAAACCATACGATTCATGAAACCTTTCGTTTGTAGGGCGTATTAAATACACAGCGTACCAGACTTCAAGACCCATCTTCAGTTCTGCCACATCGCTGAAACTTCCTGCTTTGCATTGCCATGTCATCGCTTACCTCGGGCCCACCCCATGACTCTTCAACACAATTCCGCGGGGGTATGGGTCTGTTCCCCCTCTCGTTTCTCGACCCTCGTGGAAATTATTGTATGGAGAATTCCCTCACATGCCCATTATGGGTGCGGCTAATCTTTTAACTCATTCCGCTTTGCATCTTTCGTAGCATATGTTTGCGCCTTTTAGAGTTACCATTCCCCTTTTGCTTTGCCTTTTAACCTTTCAATTGCGCATGTTTTGATTTAGGCACTATATTTGTCACATCTTCGTTTCTCTTTTTGACCCACCTTTTAAATGTTCCGACGTCGGCCATAACATTTGATATACCTCTGTCCAAAGGTCCACTCGTAAAAAATGACTGGTGCTACTTTATGACCAACACATTACATAATGAATAATTCTTCGATGATAGAAATGACAAAACCTCCTTCTATATATAGGAGTCCATGGGGTCACAATATAATCCTAGCCGACCTAATAATAATAATGTAAGGGAACAATAATAAAAATATGGGGGTTAAAAGGGTACAACAATAACAATAAGGGGGCTACACTAACAACAATAAGGGACTGCACTAGTAATATAGGGACCTAGCATGTCCCTCTCCATAAAAAAAAGGTTGTCCTCGACACTTGAGTAGCTCTGGATACTTATATATAAAATTCTCATCCTCACATATAGAATCTTCAGTGGGTAAGTTCTTCCACTTGATGAGATACTATGAAATTTATCGATTTAGCAATTGTCGAGTTCTTGTTTCCGTGACTGCTTCAGGTTCCAATATGATTTTTCCTTCCTCATCAAGTTTTGGCAATATTGTTTGAATATGAAGTTTGTCTCCTATAACCTCGAGAAATAATCAAACATTGAGGGCAACACTTGTTTGAAGGAGAGGGGCATGTTAGGTCCCTATAATACTAGTACATCCCCTTATTTTTGTTAGTGTAGCCCCCTTATTATTATTTTTTTACCCCTGTAGCCCCCATATTGTTATTATTGTGCCCCATAAAAGCCACTATTGTTATTGTTGTGCCCTTACATTATTATTGTTAGGTCAGCTAGGTTTATATTGTAACCCCATGGAATCCTTTATATGGAAAGGAGGTTTTGTTATTTGTATCATCCAAGAATTGTTCATTTATGTAATGTAAAGGAGGTTTCCCCCTTGAAGTAGCTTATTTCAAAGGCGTTGATCTCTCTTTTCTTCTATTTTTGGAGCTGGTTTCATAACATTTGGTATCAGAGCTTTGGATTCTAGGGTTTTGCTGCTCCAAATAGGTCATCGTGGAATTTTCGCTATAAATTCTTTTCTACGAAGGTTAAGAAGCTGGAATTTTTACAACAAGAAGCTGAAATCCTGAGGAACTTCGTATAAAAATTTTAGATTTTGGTTCACAATTTTCGGAGATATGATCTGTGGGAGTTATGGTTTTTTAGGCTCCTGAATTTCATCTCAAAGAGGTGATCATGGGAAAATCTTCATAACTCTCTCTTTGAGCATCGGATTTGGATTCTGTAAAAAGTGGTGGAAATTAAACAGACTGTAGTTTCCTATATATCAATTTCAGATCCTAATAACGAAACCATGACACGTTGCATGCCGTACAAGTTCGCTCTACTGAACCAGGACATAATTAGGTCATTGTGGGAGTTTGGGCATAAATTTTCTTTGAAGAATCCAAATCAGGTCAGACTTGTGGCATTCTAAAGAAGCTTCATAGGGATACTACATGACCGAATTTTAGATATTAAAGATCCGAAAGCACAAAGATAATTTAGTTTCAATATTGATCTCTGATACCAAATGTTATGAAACCAGCTCCAAAAATAGAAGAAAATAGAAATCGACGCCTTAGAAATAAGCCACTTCGAGGGGGAAACCTCCTTACATTACATAAATGAACAATTCTTCAATGATACAAATGAAAAAACCTCCTATATATAGGAGTCTATGGGGTCACAATATAATCCTATCCAACCTAACAATAATAATGTAAGGGCACAATAATAACAATATGGGGGGTACAACAATAACAATAAGGGGGCTACACTAACAACAATAAGGGACTACACTAGTAATATAGGTACCTAACACAACTGCACTTAAAAATGTGAATCATCCTGACCCACGTCAATTATCGAATCCTCTTTTCCATTCTTGTCAAGATCTCTTTCCACCTTCTTCAAATGTCGTGGATGACTTGTTGGATACAAAGTCCAACACTTGTCTACAAGATGACCTTGCTTATGGAAATGAGTGAAAAATAATTGCATATTATTTTCAACATGGTTTTTATTATCCATTGGAACTTTGGATTTTTGTATCCTTTGTTTTGAAAGTCTCTTGTGCATCGCTATCTTCTTCCAACATCTTGAAACAGTATAGTTATTCAAACCACAAAAGGAGCATGCAAGTTTTCCCCAAATATTATGTGAATATTTACCATGTTTATCATAACAAAAAACAACTTGATTAAAGGAATATTTATACCTTGAACATTCACCTTTGTCGCCTTCTTGAGAAGGTGAATTTTATGAGGTAGTGGCTCTCTTCGGAATACCAACAATGGCTTCAATGACTTTAGATCTTTCAACATCCTCTTGTTTTTCATTCTCATTAGTTGCATGCTTATGATATTATTCTTGCAAAGTGGGTGTAAAGCTTTGGAATTCCTCATGAACACAATCTTCACAAGCTTGAGGTAATGAACATGTAATGAAAGTTCTTCTTGGAACACCTTCATGTGCATCCTTGGCTTTGGAGAATTCTCCATCATATTATCCATAAGCTAGACCCAAATACCTAGGCCTTTCCTCAACAACAATTGGCTCAACTCTACCTTGTGCATGCTTTCCCAATCCTTTACCTTCATAGCCAATTTTCATCAATAATTTGGACCCTATTCCTCTAGTATGTCTTTCAAAAGAACCTACACATTCATTTTGAGAATAAATATAATTTAAAATTGAATTTCATACATCTTTTTCATGCACATAATTGGCTAGAGTTTCCTTGGCATCATGGAGTTGAGTCTGCATCTCATGCACCCTTACTAGGTTCTCATTTGTAATATGGAGTTGAGTCTCCATCTCATGCATATTTTCAGGAAGTTCTTGCTTCTCCTCCTTCAAGGCAATCAAATTCTCTTAAATTATAATTCTCTCCCTCTTAGCTTCATACATCTCTTGTGCCATATCATTCATGATGTAGAGCTTCTGGAACATCTCTTTATTAAAGAGTTTATCTAAGGAAGATTGATTAGAAACAATGCTTGATGAAGCTTTCATCACACTTGCAATGCATAAAAAGCTTCTTTGATGTGATTTGAGAACCGAGCTCTTAATCTTGACCTTCTCTTCACACACATAAATTACACACAGTTAAATTCTCCTTGCACAAATATAAAAGCAATAGCTAATTCACAAATCTCAGGGCTTAAATGAGCTAAAATATGCTCTGATGCAAACTTGATTTGAATATGGGCAAACTAGTTTTTTTGTGCTAGCTCCCTCATCAATATAAAATAAATGTGTTTAGGATCATCTCAAATTATCCAGTTATGTGAGGGTTTATTTGTCATGATTTATGTATTTTATGAGCAATTTCTTAAGTAAAATAGCTGTTAAAAACACATGTACAAAAAATAAATCACAGATAAATAACACACAACAATCACATTACACAATAGCTGAGAACAAATTTCACCCCTCCTGGGCTACATCTCCATGGACCTGCTTCAACTAGCTAGGCCCTCTTTGGATTAATGTTCAATTCTCTTATTACATGCACCTATAGTACTCTAATGGATTTGAAACATGCTCCATTGGATTCAGAAGACCCAAAAACCTCAAAATGGACTCTTCAAGATTTGAAAATGGTCTTTAAGTGGACTAGGCATGACTTCCTCTCCTAGTGGCCCTAGGCTTCTTTAATATTCAAAGTGGAAAAATTACTTACATAAGTGCTCCAACGCTTCTGCAACCCCCACCATCATGCTCAGAGCATCCAAATCCTCTAGGAATGACTCTTTCTGAGCCAGAATTGGTCGAAATATGCCAAAGTTATGGCTTCTTTAGTTTTCCCTAGGAAAACTCTTCCAAATCTGGAGAAACTCCAGTTAGCACTGTCAAATGTGGAAGTGGCGTCAAAATTAGCAGACCCGCCAAACTTGCTGCCGAATTAATATTAGGATTAGTTTTATATAAGTGTGGTTTAACTGGTATTTAGCACTCTAATCACGTTTTAAACAATCCGCATTAATCATGAGGATTAACCCAAATTAACACATGTTTAAGGGTTAATAACCCAGGTTTAATGCTAATTCCCGCCGATTAGCATTAGAGCGCTTCGCTCCTGGTTCTGGGGCCACGGTTTTGTGTTAAGGGTTGGCCCTTCTTGCATCTACACAAACCTTTGATAAAACATAAATAAACATCGTGGCCCCTATATAAGAAGGTCTAATGTGTGGTCTAATGGTATTTGGTTGTGTTGGTGCGGGGGAGGTCGCGGGTTTGACCCCGGCCTCTGCCCTTCCGGTTGTAATAAAAATTTTCCAGCCATATTATATAATTCAACATTTGAAACTTGATTTAAATTTCAACCATTATTAACCAAAAATTTGGCCTTTGGGAGGTGCACATGGTGGCCTCCGAGCTAGCCATGTGTCAGCTCCCCATTGACTCTCCACAAACCAACCAAAACTTTCCATGCGCCTAGAAGTTTGGACCAACCAACATTTTACAAGTGTCAGCTTCCCATTGGGCTGGAGGAAAACTAAAAATTTGATATTTGACCCTATTTGACCCTTTTTTTTTAAATTCCCCTGTTTGGTCAAGCAGACATCAGGCTCTAACTTTCACATACGGACTCCGTTTTGAGTGAAACAAAGTGCTCCAGATTCCTGGTGACGAGGCCTATTTGGTCATTCTAGTTTGGAGTGATTCTGAGCACTTTGAATTTGTAGTGAATTTTTGGTCCCTATCCAGATTCCAATCAGTGAAGAGGAGGAAGAAAATGAACAAGACACTTAAAAAGAAGAGGATATACATCACGAACCAACCCTAGAGAAAGAAGAAATGAGTTCTACCATATCTTGTAATGCGTTGGCATGAATTTCCACTCCTCAAATTCTCAAGATAGAAGGACATTTCAAGAAGAAAAATGTAATAGTGTTGATTGATTCGGGTAGTACCCATAATTTTATTCATTGTAAGGTAGCGAAGGAATTGAATTGCTTCCTATACCCAGCACCAGAGTGTCAGGTGATGGTTGCAAATGGAGGAACTCTAAATTTCTTTGGAAAATGCCATAATATCAAGCTAACCATGGGAAAATATGTATTGAATAGTCCAATTCTTTCCATTCCAATGGGAGGTGTTGATGTTGTACTAGGAGTACAATGGTTACAATCTTTGGGGACAGTAGCTTTTAATTTTCAAGAACTTTTCTTGAATTTTTTTTAGAAGGAAATGAAGTTGAATTACGGGGTATTGGAGGGAAGTCAGGAAATATAATAATCTCTAATGTCATGACAAAGCTTATGAAGAAATAACAACACGGCGTAATTGCACAATTATGCTCACTTGAAGTTCCAACATCAAAATCATCTATTTCTCCATATCTCCAAAAAATCTTGGACAATCATTCCAAGGTGTTTGAAACTCCCAAAGGACTCCCACCTATTCGTGATCATGATCATGCTATTCATTTGATTCTAGGAAGTGTTCCTCCAAACATCAGACCTTACAAATATCCTTATTTCCAAAAGAGCGAAATTGAATGTATGATTGTAGAAATGTTAGAGGATGGTATAATTCAACCTAGTCAAAGTTCTTTCTCTCCTCCAGTAGTATTGGTGCACAAGAAGGATGGATCATGGCTCATGTGTCTGGATTAGAGGAAGCTTAATAAGCTCACTATTAAAGATAAATTTCCCTTTCCTGTGATTACTGAATTATTGGATGAATTACATGGAGCCATTTATTTTACCAAGTTAGATCTTTGTTCAGGATATCATCAAATTAGAATTAAGACTTAAGATATTCCGAAAATAGCATTTCGAACTCATGAGGGTCATTATGAATTTTTGGTCATGCCTTTGGCCTTACAAATGCACCTTCTACATTTCAAGGGTTGATGAATTCCATTTTCAAACCCTTCCTTAGAAAATTTGTGTTAGTATTTTTTGATGATATACTAATCTACAACAGGTCTTTATAGGATCATGTTCAACATGTTGACAGGGTACTCAAACTATTGGAGGAGAAACAATTATATGAAAATAACTCCAAATGTTTCTTTGGAGTAGAAGAGGTGGAATATCTGAGTCATATTGTATCTCAGGAGGGTGTTAAGGTAGACCCTAACAAAATTAAAGCCATTAAGGAATGGAAATTCCCCACAACCATAAAACAATTGTGAGGATTTCTCAGGTTAGCAAGGTATTATCACAAGTTTGTTAAGAATTATGGGAGAATAGCAGCACCTCTATCAAAATTATTGAAGAAAGATGCATTTTCATGGACTCCTGATGAAAATAAAGCCTTTGAACATCTTAAAGAGGCAATGTGCCTAGCATCTATCTTAGCTACGCCAGACTTCAAAAAAAACCTTTATTATGGAATGTGATTCCTCAGGAAATGGAATTGGTGCTATTTTAATGCAAGAAGGAAGACCCATTGCTTTTGAAAGCCATCAAATCAAAGGAAAGTGTTTACAGAAAACTATTTATTAGAAGGAAATGTTGGCAATACTACATGCACTAAAGAAATGGCAACCTTACCTAATGGGAAGACACTTAAACATAAAAAATAATCACGATAGCCTTAAATAATTTTTGGAACAAAGACTATCTTCAGAAGAGTGGAAAAATGGGTCATAAAGATGTTGGGTTATGACTTTGAAATCATCTATAAAAAGGGAAGCTAAATGTTGTTGTAGATGCACTCTCAAGAAAGGATGACGAGGTGGAAGCATTTATTTGTGCCATTTCTGTTATCCAACCAGACTGGTTAACCAAGCAAGGGGGAAATGTAAGAATGACGAAGAAGTGTGGACACTCATTCAAAAATTTCTGCAAGATCCCAGTACATACGTTACATTTAGTTGGAAAAATGATTTCTTATGGTAAAAATATTTCTTATATCTTTGTAAGAATTCCCAACAAAAACAAAAGATTATTTTGGAATTGCACACCTCTCCTGTAGGGGTACACTTAGGATTTTCAAAAACTTACCATAGGGTGAAGAAAGAATTTTTTTTGGGATGGCCTTAAATCTGATATTCAAAATTTTGTGCCAGAATGTTTGGTTTGCCAACAAAATAAAGTTGAGACAATTAAGACCCTGGGTCTGCTACAACCTTTATCCATTCCAAGTCAGCATTGGGAGGAGGTTTCAATGGATTTTATCACAGGTTTACCTAAGTCCTAAGGAAAGAGTGTCATCATGGTGGTAGTTGATAGAATTACCAAGTATGCACAGTTTTGTGCATTATTTCATCTATTTAAAGAAATTATAGTTTCTACTACATTTATGGAAACAATTCAAAAGCTACATGGAAACCCAAAGATTATTGTAAGCGACAGAGATCCCATTTTCACTGGAAATTTTTGGATGGAATTATTTCCTTGTTTGGGTACTCAACTAGCTCATAGCTCATCTTATCATCCTTAATCCGATGGGAAAACTGAGATAGTGCACAAATGTTTGGAAGGATATCTTCGTTGTTTTATATCTAATAAAAAAACACAATGGGTCAAGTGGTTGCCTCTGGCTAAATGGTGGTATAACACCTCCTTCCATACTGCAACAAAAATGACCCCATTTATGTCACTTTATGGATATCATCCACCATCCATCACATCATCTTTAAGAGAAAATTCTAAGGTTCAAGCAATGGAAGCTCACATCGAGCATCAACAACAAGTTCTCCAAATCTTAAAGGATAGCCTAAATTTGGCATAAAATCGAATGACACAACATGCATATCAACATTGCAATGAGAGAAGTTTTGATGAGACTGGGTATTTTTACGGCTACAACAATACAAACAAATGTCCCTCAAGAAAGCTAAGAAGGATAATAAATTATCGCCAAAGTACTATGGTCCTTACAAGGTGTTGCAAAATATTGGTACTATGGCATACAAATTGGAGATTACTGCTTCTTCTCGAGTGCACCCAATTTTCCATGTTTAATGGTTAAAGAAGGTTATAGGTGACAAACTTACAATTCAAAAAATACTACCAAAACTTGATTAGGAAGGAAAAATAATATTGGAACCTAAAGAAGTCACGTAAACAAGAAATAGATAGCTATGAAATTGATTCAGAGTATCTCATCAAGTGGAAGAACTTACCCACTGAAGATTCGACATGGGAGGATGAGAATTTTATACAGAAGCATCCATAGCTACTCAAGCATTGAGGAAAACACTTTTTTGAAGGAGAGGGGCATGTTAGGTCCCTATATTACTAGTGTAGTTCCTTATTGTTGTTAGTGTAGCCCCATTATTGTTATTGTTGTACCCCTGTAGTCCCCATATTATTATTATTATGCCCCATAAAACCCCATTATTGTTATTGTTGTGCCCTTACATTATTATTGTTAGGTTGGCTAGGTTGGTTAGGATTATAGGATTATATGGAGTCATATTTATAGAAATGAGGTTTTTTCATTTGTATCATCCAATAATTGTTCATTTATGTAATGTAAAGGAGGTTTCCACCTTGAAGTGGTTGATTTCTAAGGCGTTGATCTCTCTTTTCTTCTATTTTGGGAGTTGATTTCATAAAAACATGGCAAAAAATAAAGCCATGTTTTCTTCTTTAAATTATTGTAACACCAAAAATATTTATGTTGGTGATGATAGATCCCTTAGTGTTTTAGGGTCTGGAACCATTCATCTAGATGATGGTCAATTTAATGATGTATTATGTGTTCCTACCTTGTCCTACAACCTTTTATCTGTTTATTAGATAACTCATTCAAGTGAAGGGAAAACCGTATAATTATCACCTCATGCTGTTTTAATTAAGGACCTAAGACATCCTAGACATATTTTAGCTACTGGCATTGTTGATGATTCCACAAGGTTGTATAATTTTGAAAAATTTGGGTCATCATGTCTTCCCTTTGTTTTTGTTGCTCATAATGATGAAGTGAGCAAACTTTGGCATGAGAGATTTGGTCACTTAAAGTATCGCTCTCTTAAAATTCTATGTAAAGAAAATATGGTGATAGGTCTTCCTATGGTACCTTGCTGAGATGGTGTTTGTTCCGGTTGCGTACTCGGAAAAGATCATCGGGATAGTTTTGACAAACGTGCCTCTTGGCACACTCCAGCCCCTCTACAACTTATGCACAGTGGTTTATGTGGTCCACTTCTAGTTGTTTCTTTCTTTGGCTACATGTACTAATTAAATTTCATTTATGATTTTTCCAAACGCACTTGGGTATGCTTCTTAAAACTCAGGAGTGAAGTTTTTAACATGTTCTTGGCCTTTAAGGCATTTTTTGAGAAACAATATGGACATCAAATTATTAAGTTAAGATCTGACAATGGAGGAGAACATGTTAACAACAAATTTATCAACTTTTTCATTGAGCATGTCATTTAATTGCAACATAATTTTCTATATACTCCATAACAAAATGGTGTAGCTGAAAGGAAGAATCACACTTTAAAATAAATGGCTAATTGTATGCTTCAATCTAAAGGACTTAGTCTTAATTTTTGGGCAGAAGAAATTATCTATGAAAATTACATAGTAAACCACACTCCTACTAAGGTTCTAAGGAATATCATTCCAGAATAAGCCTGGAGATAAATCAAACCAGTTGTAAGTCACTTTCGTGTTTTTGGAAGTGAAGCTTGGGCCCATATTCCAGATGAGAAACATAAAGCCTTAGAACCTAAGAGTGAAAAATGTATTTTTGTTGGATATTATGAAGATGTCAAAGGCTATAGAATTCTTCAACCCAAATCTAAAAATTTAATCATTAGAAGAACTGTAAAATTTTATGAACATATATCAGCCTGTCAGCCTAGCTCGCCAGGTGTGCCACCTTTGGCCTGCGAGCCTAATTAAGCATATGTGCCACCTCTCTCTATCTCTTCTACTTCTGACAACATTCATTCTACTTTAGATGATGATAGTGAGGATGAAAATCCTCCTCCACCTCCTTAGGATCTTCCTTCAGCTCCACAACTTCCAAAATGGGTCCGCTCTATTCGTGATGCAACAGGTTCTCTTGCAGGTGACCCTGCAGATCAATGTCGTACACATTCTCAGTTCAACAGAGCCTCTTCCTTATTGGCTCAAGTTCCATAAAATCATGATCCATATACCTTTGAAGAAGCTTCAGGTCATCCAGATTGGGATGCATCTATGAATGAAGAATGTCATTCCTTATTGGAAAACGATACTTGGGATCTTGTTCCTCTTCCAAAGTGAAGAAAACTTGTGAGATGAAATGAGTTTACAGAACAAAGTTTGGACCAGATGGAAAAGTGGATAAACATAAAGCTCGTCTTGTTGCTAAAGGATTTTCACAAGTTGAAGGCATTGACTATATTGAAACCTTATCCCATGTTGCCGAAATGAATTCTATATGCCTTTTTCTTTACCTTGATGCCTCCTTTAAATGGGAATTCCATCAAATGGATGTTAACTCCACCTTCTTATATGGGGACTTACATGAAGAAATCTAGATGGAAAAACCCCATGGATTTATCCAAAAATACTCTAGCCTTTTTTGTCACCTTAGCAAGTCTCTCTATGGTCTCAAACAATCTCCTTGGCCTTGGTATGCCAAAATGGATAGCTTTCTCTTAGATAATGGCTTTTCTAGATGTCATTCCGACAACACTGTCTACACCAAGAAAGTGGGTAAGTCCTTAATCATCCTTATTCTTTATGTTGATGATCTTATCCTTACTGGTAGTGATCCCAACCATTTAAACCATGTTAAGTATAGCCTCAAAAATAAGTTTGAAACAACAAACTTAGGACACTTGCATTATCTCCTTGGTCTTCAAGTCTTATAATCCAAAGAAGGGTTTACCCTTTCTCAGTCCAAGTATGCCTGTGATCTTCTACGCCACTTTCACATGGAATATTGTAAGCCAACCCCTTCTCCCTTTTAGTTTAGAGTCAAGCTTTCAGTCACTTGTACTTCCCCTAAATTTGATGCTACCTTATACCATAAACTTGTTAGCAAACTTCTGTATCTAACCCATACTCGTCCTGATGTTTCCTTTGTTGTTTGTCTTATTGCTCAGTTTATGCACAAACCTCATGAAAGTAATTGGAAAGAAGCTAAAATAATACTTTGATATGTTCAAGGTACAGTTCAGTTCGAGATTCATTATAGTGCAGGAGCATCTCCATTGTTGGTTGGTTTCACTGATTCTGATTGGCCTGGTGACCTTGATGATCGAAAGTCGACTGCAGGTTATGCATTCACTCTTGGTTCATGACCTATTACACAGTCTTGTCAGAAAAAAAGTGTCATCTCTCTTTCTTCGGCAACATCATAGTATCATGGTGTTGTTGAAGCCAACAAGGAAGCCCTATGGATTTTTCAGATTCTGTCCGAATTCGGTCTTCATCAGCAACATCCAACTACACTTTGGTGTGATAATTAGAATGCCATTCAGCTATGAAAAAATCCAGTTCATCATCAGTGCAGAAAACAAATTGAGCTACACATGCACTTCATCGGAAATCTCATTCATGATTGTGTACTTGAAGTGCACTATTGTTCAACTAATGATGAAGTTGTTTATATCTTTACAAAGGCTCTCACAAAAGTGAAGTTTACCAAACTTCGATCTATGCTTGGAGTTTAGGAAAGTTATGATTAAGGGGGGTTAGGTTCTAATGCCTCCTTCCTTCCCCTATTGTGTCACCTTTGTAAATCCTTCAATCCTATCCCAAGTTTTTCTTAAGGGGGGATGTTAGGATATTCCGACATATAGGAAATAGTTAAGTATAACTTGGTCTAAGGTAAAGTTAGGTAAAGTGTGTTTCTTTAGTATGTGCTTTTGTAACTTATAATCCGACGGTCACGATATGTAGTGATCCGACGGTTCATTCTCTCCTTGGTATTACCGACACTTGATCCGTGGCTTAACACCCGATTGGTCCATGATCTCTATTTAAAGATCATGGAGGGTTATTTTTCCGGTGACCATTTATGAGAGAAGCTTATGTAAATTTTCCTTCTTTATATTAATAAATTTCCTAAAGTGGTCATGTTGGCTCAGGCTGTGGATTGTTTCCCTCTTTGAGGGTTTTAACCATGTCAAATACTGGTGCACTGATCTGTGATCTGTTTCTGAGCGGTGACCTTTGGTGTTTGATCTAAGGAACTTAACCTGTAAATTCCTACAATAACTATTATAAAAAAACATTTTTAACATGAAGTTTTAACATATATGAGATGATAAGAGATTAATACTTTTCTTATTACTCTTAACTTATGTTAATTTCATGACATAATAAGTGTGTCATATATACATAAATTTTATTAAAAAAATATTTGTAATATAAAACATATTATAAAAATGTAATAATATTTTTTTTCAATATTTTTTTTAAAATCTAAAAGAATTGATAACTTGATAGAAACTTAATACTATCTTTCTTATCACTCTTAACCTATGTTACAATAAACATAGTAATTGTGTTATGTATACATCAAATATATTTAAAAATATATATTAGCAATATAAATCATATTACAAAAAAATAGTAATATATATATATATATATATATATATATATATATATATATATATATATATATATATATATATATATAGAGTTCTAAAAGAATTAACAACTTGATAGTACTTGAGTGAGGTTCATGTTGAATTGAGACAACTATCATTCCTAACATATATTAATTATATAATATATTAATTGTATTATATATAATTTTTTAAAAATAATTTTAAAATGGATTATATTATAAAAATGTAATAATTTTTTTCTTCTTTTCAAAAGAACTAGGGAATTGAAAATTTGACAGTTTTTGATATCTTGAAATACATTTATCATGGGATCCTACATTTTTGTCCTTATAATAATGGACCAATATATGTACTATGGGTAGTAAAGCACTAGATTCATACCTTTGAAAGTTCAATAATTAAACTAAGAGGCAGAGAACCCTAGCTATGTTTGACATTCAAGATTATTAAACTCGCATAACATTTCGATTTAAAGGAACGAAAAGTTATAAGTTGAACTTTTGATAATAAACAATCTTTATTTATATTTAAATTAAAATGAGTGAAAAATACATTTATAATATATATAATTAATAAGTATTGGTGATTTGTAAAATAAAATTACAATTATATATTAATATTATTTGAAAATTCTAAAAATAAAATATTCTATAGTTCAATTTCATAATCTTTGTTGCAATGCTGATCTTCCTAGCCTTTTAAGATGTCAAAATTATAGTGAGCTCGGGAGGCTTCTCTCCAAGCTTTTTGAGCATAGGAATAAAATCTTAAATCAAATTAAATAACTCTTTTCTTTAGGTCCGATAGACCAAAGATTGATCTCAGTGGACGTTAACCATCATCATCATCATCATCATCAAATGATATTAAATATATAACAAATTCATATTTAAAAATTATTACACTAAAATATGTTTTTTTTTTCTAAATATTTTGTAGAATAAAAAATTAATTTATAATTTCAAATTAATTTGTAATTTGATTATTTTTTAATTTATTCCTAATTAAATTAAAATGGTTGAAAGAAAAGAATAATTTCAATGTGCACAATTAACCAAGATTATTTATTTTGAAAATCAAATTATAATTATATATTAATATTACTTTTAAAAATATGAAAAATAATTGTTTCCAATGTTATTATAGAGCCACTTTAAATATATAACAAGTTCATAGTAAAAAAAAAGGCTTAACACTAAAAACATATTACTTCTTTTCCTTTTCTATAACTTGTAAAGTGAGAGAGAAAAATTTCATAAACAAAATTAAATGAAAAACTTCTTATTTCAAATTAGATTCTAACTTGATCCATTTTTCTACTCGTCACTTTTTTATTTTATAGTTAAACATAGCTAGTAAAGTTGAGAACGTGTTCATGATAAACTTTTCTTTAAAGTAGAGGCAAAAACAAACTCAAAATGGTAAAGAAAAAAGTAAATATAAAAGTGAGGGTAAGATTATATTTTTATTATGAAATGTAGAGAAATACATTCTTATACTAGAAACATTGATTTCAATGTAGATGTTTATTTCTACTTCTATTAGATTGTTTGCACTGGATTCATTGGTTTTAGTGTAGATATTGATTTATAATCCTATATGATCGTTTACACTAGATGCATTGATTTCAGTGTAGATGTCGATTTATAATCCTATTTAATACCTTGCACTAGATGCATTTATTTTAGTGTAGATGTTGATTTCTACTCCTATTTGATTTCTTGCACTTGATGCATTGGTTTCAGTGTAGATATTGATTTTTAATCCTATTTGATTTCTTGCACTAGATGCATTGATTTTAGTGTATATGTTGATTTCTAATCCTATTTGATTGTTTGCACTAGATGCATTGATTTTAGTGTAGATGTTGATTTCTAATCCTATTTGATTGTTTGCACTATATGCATTGATTTCAATGTAGATGTCGATTTAGGGTTTGATGCAATTATATGTATGATGTACAGTGATTTCAAAGTAATTAGCTTAATAGTGTGCATTGATTTCAATGTAAGCACATCTTTTCCACCTTCATCTATATATCTATCTCTCATTGTATCTCCTTCTTTATCTCTCTATCTCAGCCCCCAAACATACACACTCTCTCTCCATATCTATCTATCTATCTTTCTCTCCCTCTCTTTTCCACTCTATCTCTCTATCTCTCTTCTCCTTCTCTCTCTCTAACACTTCTCTCTCCATATCTATATCTCTTCCTCCCTCCTTATCTTTGCCTGTCTCTTCTTGCCTCTCTCCCCCCCTCCATCCATATATCTATCTCACCCCCAAAACATACAAAATATCTCTCAGTGTATGCACTTAAACATTATTCATGATGTGAATTGACTTCTTTGTTATATTAATTCAACCATAAATACAAGAATTCGATTAATTTCATCCTAAATAAAATGTTAACTTACTCGAAATGTCCTTCTCTTAAAATTGTAAATTATTTGTAATTGACTACATTCTTATTATTCCCATTTTCCACCATTCAACATTTTAATCACTTTACATTCAAACATGGTAATAGAAAATAAATAATAGGTGTGACAATAATAATAATAGAAGAAGATAGTTTTAGATTGATCACAATGAAGATTGCTTGTGATTCACTATATTCTTATTATTCACATTTTCTATCATTCAACATTGTCACTTTCACTTAAAATGTGTATTTCATCATTTTTCATCATTCAAGTTACTAACAGTCTCTCTCATATCAATAAACTGAGGTAGCTAAGAAAAGTTAAAGTTAAATTGACAAAATTAATCTTATACATATTTAGCATATGTAAAATGATCAAACTAATTATATGTACAACAAATTTTGTATGATCATACGAGATTGAAACCAGCCTAGATCCATCTTAACCCTAGATCTATCAAATGTCGAGAGCGATAAAACTTGAGAGGTGCAAACCTTTCCTTAAATTTTACACTAAAAAAATAGGTTTTCACCTCGAGAGATTTTATTCCTCTCGACGCTTGATACATCCGTAGTTAAGAAAGATCTAGGCTGCTATATATATGGATTTCATGTTTAAGTCTGTAATGGTAAACATTTACAAAACCATGTGGTTGAAGTCAACACATAAAAGGTTTGAAAATTAGCATTAGGAGGTTATGTTGCCATGTTAAAATAAAATATTGATATCAAAACACTTATGGAGTGAAGAGAGATAATTATGAAAGTAGCCCTACAAAATCGTGTAGTGGGGACTCACCAACTCTCCATGTTATGGAAACCCTAGGATGGTGGAAAACCTAGCCATGGCAGATTTGGTTTTCCTCTGTACCTTCCCTAATGACACCCCCTAACTTTAGACTCCTCCCTTTTCTTCTTTCCCAGTCCTCCTTTAGAAAATTTCGCATTATGTCATCCTCCCTTCTTTAATTGTTTACATCTCTTTTCTTTCCACTGTGGGATGTGTGACATTGTTTCTGCCCTCATCACAACCGATATTCCTGGGCTCCCTCTATCTTAGGACGTCGTTGATTTTTATTTTAAATTTTATTGAAACTGGGTTATGTGGTCCTGTCTACATGGCACCTACCACACCAACCACAACAGACAAGATCGAGCAGGGATCTAACCTCTTTTTCGGTGTTGGCTGAAACCTCTTGGTCAAATTGTATGTTTCCCCTTCCGGACACCCTTCTATTACCAGAAAATACTTGGAAGGCTAAAATCACCAAAAGGCTAGAGACCTTGTGAAATAAACCCTTCTTGGGTTTTGGATGTTGACTCAAAACTCAGTAGAGTAGCTAGCTCATCGGTCCGCGCGTTAATGGAAAAATTTTCTAGATATCTCTAACTCAAATCCAAGTTCAGTGATGTGTTTCCAAAAAATGGAAGTCCCTACTAGATTATACTTTGATGGTCATCCTCTTAATAAATATATGGTATCATTTTCATTTTCTTAACGAAGGGGATATCGACTTCATTCTAAAAAAATGCCAGGTATTAGGTCAAGGATACTTGTTGCTCCAAAGATGGTAGGTCAGTTTTAATCTAGTCATTGAGAAGCCAAAACGAAGTTACCTGTGGGTAAAACTTGTGTCTTTCCACTTGGAGGCCTGGATGTGCCCAATCAACATACAAGTGGAAAACTGTATTGGAAATTTCATCTATTTAGACGATAAAAGAATCCTCTAAGTACTAGTATAAATTGACTTATCATTGGGGTTGTCGGTCGAGCTCACAATGCACCATGGTAGTCGCTCTTTCCATCAACGCCTATACTACTAGAAGGTTCCATTCATATGTGCCCTATGTCATTTGGTTGGTCACCTCAAGGAGAATTGTGAGACTTATACTGTTGTTGAAGCCAAAGCTTCAAAAACCCTGAGCAAAAACACAGGGAGCCCTTCATGTTTTCTAATGGAAGACGAAGCAGGAAAGAAGCATCAATCCTTCACGGATCGTTCTCTATCACGTACAAAACACTTCTTTAACGGGTCTCATGCTTTGCATCATGGTGGATAGGAAAATTTATCCTTTTGGAATGAGGTCTCAAGGCTGGTATACTCGACGGAGATGAGGCTGACTTCCTCAAAACCCTCACAGTCCAAAAATGACACAAAAGGTAGATGAAGGTTTACTGTCAAGCACCGTAATGGAGACAACCTTTCAAGGCAGGGTCCGAACTCATAGGATTCAATGTCGGCGGTCAGTATTACATGCACCCTCAACACTTTAAGTGAATCCAACCCAACACTAAAATTAATCTTGGGTAAGCACATCCAACCTCTCACTGCTGAAGATTCTTATTTTCTTCCAAAATAACTTTAATTTATGATAAAATAAAGGAAAAACAACCTATATTTACCACACTTGTTGAGGGTTTTCCATCCAAGTTGTTGCATTCTTCCTCCACTCCAATTAACCCAATAATTAGGGTTGGGGGCCTTCCCAAATATTATATTTTCCTGAGCTCTCTCTGCAATAATATGGTCACATCCTCTTCTTCAATCCTCTGTTCATCTTCAGTTCCCACCCCTTCCTATACCCATCCGGACACATATACTAAGTGCTTACAATCGAGCCTTTGCCCTAATTATCTATGCCCCTATTGTAGGGATCCCATTTTTATATCTCTAATCCCATCTTATCCTCCCTCGAGTGCCCCTAAAAATCCCTATCCATCCATTTCAACCTCCTTCCAAAACATCACAACCTAGAAGAAAAAGATTAACAAAAAAGACCTAGCTAGAGAAGGAATAGGGTTGGGAGAGATGTTGCAGGAATATACTTACATCTCTCATTTCAAGGCCCTTAGAGCAAAGAAACCATCTTCAGATGGTTTACAATGATCCTTATGTATCTAAATATCAGGGAATAAGAGGATCCCAAAAACACCATGCCCTCAGCAACTTAATTGAACAACATCATGCATCTATTATCTATCTGCAAAAAATTATGGTCCCTGGTGAAAATGACAGGGATATCCTGCACAAATCATTTCCAGATTGGCTAATATGCACTATGTATGTTATTGGTTGCTCAGGGGGTCTCGCTGTCACATGGAATCCCTTGGAGGCAGACCTTAAACCTTACCATTCCAGAGTCAGGATCATCATGGAAGGTTACCTCAGAGGCTTGGATCAACCAATCGTCCTTGTTAACTGCTATGGACCCTATGAAAAGAAAGAATCCTTCTGGACTCATCTTAATCAAAGTGTTTTTCTTAGTTACCACTCTCTCCTCTTAACTCGTGATATTAATTTCACTATCTTTGCTTGTGAGGTTTGGGGTGTTGTAAAAGAATCTATAAATAAGGGGATTGTTTCTAAGGAAATTAGTGCTACATTCATTGCCCTTATTCCCAAGTGGTCTAAGCTAACCACCTTTCAAGGTTTCCACCCTATATCCTTATGAAACATTATCTATCAAATAATCACCAAGGTAATTTCCAATAGATTCAAACCAAATTATTCTAAACTTATCTCCCCTGAGCAATTTGGCTTTCTTCCTAGTAGGATGATTCAAGATGCCATTGGAGTTTCTCAAGAAACAATCCATCCATTAAGACAAGGAAATTTAACTCAATGGTACTCAAGGTGGACTTGGTAAAAGCCTACGACCGAGTAATTGGAATTTTCTTAGGCTGATGTTATAAAAAATGGGTCTAAATGGTTTAAGGACAAACTGGATCATGGGATGTGTATCTTTTGCAATTTTTTCTATTCTCATTAATGGATCCTCCACTAGCTTCTTTCACAGTTCCATGGGCTTGAGACAGGAATGTCCATTATCCCCTTTTTTTTTCTTGCTAATTATTGAAATCCTTAGTTTGATTATCAGTCAGGTTAAGAGAGAAAGAAAACAAAGAGGGATCAAGATTGGAAATTTTTTTTTTTTGTCTCCCACCTCCTTTTTATTGACGTCATTCTCATTTTTTGGGAAGGCAAGTCACTGAATAGGAAGCCTTCTCACACATATTCCTCTCTTCCTGTTCTACTACCTGTACGGAAATTAGTGTCCAAAATTATTCTTTTTACTATTGTTACACAACAACAATTCATTTAATATGTGGTTAAATTTTTCCCTTTAAAATTTGGACCACTGGATGATGGTTTCATATATTTGGGCTTCCCCCTAAAGCCAAATTGTTACCAATTTCATGATTGGAATTAGATTGCTCAACATGTAGAAAAATAATTAATCATTAATGGTACCACTTGGATTTCTCTAGGTGGCAGAAAAATCCTTCTGAAGTCTGTCTTAGAAGGCTTACTTGTCTACTAACTATCTCTTTCAAAAATTCCTAAATCTATTATTAACAAAATCTGGCAGGTCAACTTCAATTTTTTGTGGACAGGGAATAAATCAAAGGTGGGAATCCACCTGGAAAAATGGGATGTGTTATCCATCCCAAAGCATCTGGGCGGTTGGGGTTTTAAGAACCTCAATTATTTTGTCTATGCCTTTGTAATGAAAATATTTTTGAGGGTTGTTATTGATTCTAGCCTATGGGGAATAATAATTAGTGCCAAATACCTCCAAAATAGGTCCTTCAAGGAATGGTTGCAATCCAGTTTTTCTCACAAAAATCCTACATGGTCCTTCACTTGGAAAGGTTTGTTAATTGTACTCCATTGAGTCTCTAATGAACTAATTTGGAAGGTTGGTAATGGTCATGAAACCATCCTTGGAAAAAGTAATTTCTTGGGAGGATCTATGGATTATAATTTCTCTCTAGAGCTCATGTCTTCTCTTCATTCTAAAGGTATTATCAATCTCGGTCAAGATTCAGTTGGCAGAAATGAAAATCTATTGGTTGATAAAGGAAAAACTGCTATTGATTTAGATCTTCAGTGCTCCCTAGCATTGGAATAGAATTCCTTCATCAATATTCTTGTGAAAAATGGGGTTTTTATTTTAGATGTAGAGGAATCCATTGTGTGATCTTGGAACAAATATACTAGATATATCTCAGCAAAATTGGCATATAAATATGTTTTCAAAAGAACCACCCTTACCCATTCATATTGGTGGACCATGAAACTATGTCATTGGCATATTCCACTAAAGATAAAGTGTTTTGGTCATCTTCTGCTAGAAAACCATGTCCTCACTTGGGACAATCTTCTCCGTAGAGGTTATTGTGGACCCAACTCTTGTTGTATATGTTTAAATGGGTTATACTTTGTAAACAATATTATTTTTAATGCTCCTTCTCTAAGTCTTTATGGTTTGAATTTATGTCCTTTTTTCATCTATTGGAGCCTAGTCCATCCACCTCCTTTTCTAATTGTCTACTTTGGTGGGACCAAATGATGCCCCCCTACAAATCCCTTCTTGTATTCGTAGGTTGGGGTATTTGGAAAGTTAGAAACAAGCTCATTTATTAAAATTGTCCCATAAGCTCCTCTTATATTCTTCCCCATATTATTGGCGTCTTCATGGACTACTGGAATATCCTCTCTCCAAAATATGTAATACCTTTCAATTTTGCTACCCTTTCCTGCAATTCTAACACAGGCTTCTTTGATGGGGTTACCCAAAATTCTCAGTGTACAGCTAGGGATTTTCTCCACATCATTGGGTCCTCCTCCTTAAACATATGGGATAATTTTGGGGATAGTACAAACACAAAAGCTGAAATATGTATCATTTGGACTCCTTTATTTCTCCTCCCTACTCCGTATATCCTCCCTAAAGGTTATTGGAGACTCAAAATTTGTTATTGACTAGATCTCTGGAAAATATCACTTACATGTTATGTCTCTAATCCACTGGATGGACATGATCACAACTTTTAAGGAAAACTTTCACACCCTCAGTTTTCAGCATATTCATAGAATGTGGAATCGAAGGGCAGACTCACAATCCAAAAGATATTTGGAGGCTGAAGAAGGATACATCTTCTTTGAAGAGATAAGTGTTAGTTTTGGTAGAATCAGATGGTGTTCTAGTCTTGCCAATTGTTATAGAGGCTAATAAACACTAGGACTCCATAACCCACGAAAGGTTTCAGGAAATTCCACCTAGAGATGCCTTAATTAGGTTAATTAACCAGTAATAAAATTTTTCCTTAGTCTAACTTAGGGAAAATTATTAATTAACAGTAATTAATTGAGGAGGGTGAGATTTCTTTAGAAACTCACACATAGCGATTAGGAAATAATCTCAACCATTGATTATGTTTTAATCTTGTCCTTTGGAGTCCCACAGTGATATTATAAGAATAATTTGATGGGTAGATGGAGGAATACACTTGAGATCGATATCCTTGGGCAATTCAATTTTCCAGAGAGTAGCAATATTATGCCAGAATATTTCGAGCTAGAGAGGGGACGCGGAGACAGGGAGGGGTAGAGACATTGAGTCTGAAGGATTTTTTCCAGTTCTGGAGAGTCATAAAGAGGAGGCTGATATTTTCTCAAGGAAGAAGTGTAGGGACTGCATAGTTGCTTCAGAAGAGAAGTTTGAATTACCTGAAGGGGAGGAAGTTTTCAGTTCTAGAGGTTGGTAATATTTTCCAGAGGATCAGAGAGTCATTTCCCAGTTAACAACAGATAAGACAGGTAGATTGGAAGCTATTTCACGTAGTGCATTTGGCAGAAAACACTAGGGTGATGTGGGGCCTGTGAAGACCACTTGGACAACTAGCTTTTCAGAGGTCAGATAGTGTCAGAATTGCTCAGAAAGAGGGTAAAATCCCTTAGTAATTTTTTTATAGTATTTATCTTAGGTAGATTCGCCAGTTAGGTGACATTTATTTTACTCAGAATTTTTCTCACTGCTACTTAATAATAAAAGTCCTCAGTTGTTGCAGTGATTTTCCCACATTGGGTTTTTTCGAAGACTTTAGTCCAAAAATAATGGTGTTATATATTTTGTGTGTGTGCCATTATTTTCTCATTTTCAAGTTTATCTTCTGTAATATTTTTATTTGTGAAGATTACAGTGTAATTAATTCGTTTTTATCGTAGCAATAAACCGCATAATAAATTTACAGTTAGAAAAATTAAATCCAGTTGCTACAATATAATTTCAATAGTGAAATTTTCACATGGTATCAGAGTGATTTTTAACATACAAGGAAGCTCAGAAGCAGAAGAAGAAAATTCCTTGTTCAGACGGAACAATAGGATGAATTTTTGGGTATACACAGTGGGAATTGCTCAAAAATTCAATTTTTTAGTGTAGAGTTGCAAAAAAAATCAGCTTTCCATATTAAGTGATTCCAAAAGACAGAGGGAGAACCAGTAGCTCATATTTTCGCTGAGAAAATTCCTTGATTGGGCGTAGGAGGGTTTTGCAATATTTTGTAGTAATATAATCCACATCGGGTGGAAGAGTAAGTACACACACAAAGAGAATTTATCTCAGAGGGTTTCTAGTTTAGAAATCTAAAATTCAAGTTGCAATCGGCAATAGCTGCAAGTATATTTTCTCACTCCAGAAGGGAGTGTGAATAACAGAATCAACAACCGAGCAAGAGAAAGAGGGAGATTTACGTTCCAATTTTAGAGATGGCTACAACTGCTTGTAGAAATCATAATAGGTTGTAGGGAGCCTCCAACTATGTCATCTTGAAGGCCAATATGTCCTTCTTGTTAGATTATCATGGCCTAAAGACCTCTTTCAGTGGTAGCAACAATAAGGGTTTGAAAGGTGAGAAGGACGAAGAGAATGTGGCCCTTTCATCAAAGGGTCCCGGTCAAGGACAAGGGGGAAGAAGAAAAAGAAGGACCTATCTAAGGTCAAGTGTTTCAGGTCTAGCGAGTTTGGCCAATACAATTCTTAATGTCCTCAAAGGAAGAAAGACATACAGGAGAAGCAGGACTAGGTGGAAGCATCTACAGAGATAGACTAATTGTCCTCCATGTTGGAGGAATACTTTTCCATGTTTGCAACTATACCTCTAGGAGTGAGGTGGGGTGATATGGAGCTATAGTCCTAGAGTTTCACATATATTTGGGTAGGGGTTGATTGAGGTGTCTTCCTCATGGATAATTACCTTGCTACAGGGGGCCACAATATTCAGTAGAAGGATATATACGTGTAAGTTGATGCAGTCAGATTCTATAGTGAAAGTTGTATACTAGTAGTAGTCAGATGTTGAGGAGTGCAAAGCATTGTTGACAGCAGAGCAGGAGTCTTAGCAACAGAGACAACAACAACATATATTCCCTAGTGGACAGTGCAGAGATTAGTAGAAGTCGGATGGTCAAGAGATAGATGCAACAAAGAGACACAATTAATTCAGTATTTCAGATGCTTCTTAGCTACAAAAAATGCAGTAGAAATGACAACAATTGAGAGGGAGTTGCGTTGCAGATGCGGAGTTTGAAATAGTATAGCAGTGTTAGTAGCATCACAGATGCAACATCATATTTGTGCAGTGGTTGGTGGGAAATGATAGGAAGTAACAATTTCCATACATCGGTAACGTGTATAGGAGGATGATGTAGAGGCATGGTGTTGGATAAGCTCAACACTATAACACCTTCCTCGTTAAGCGAGCGTGTTATTTTTTGTATCATCGTATGGTATTCTAGTCTCAACAGTTGTCAGAAAGGCTAAGAAACACTAGGAATCGATGACCAGGAATTTTTTTTAATAAATTCCACCTAGAGATGCCTTAATTAAGTTAATTAATCAGTAATTAAAATTTTCCTAAGTCTAACTTAGGGAAAATTATTTATTAATAGTAATTAATTCAGGAATGTGAGATTTATCTATAAAATCACACAAATCTACTAGGAAATAGTATTAGCCATTGATTAAGTTCTAATCTTGGTCGTTGGAGTCCCATAGTGATATTATAAGAATAAGCCAATGGGTAGATCGAGGTATACAATTGAGATTGATTTCCTTGGGCAGTTTTATTTTCTAGAGAGCAAGAATATTTTTCCAAAAGAGTTCGAGCTAGAGAGGGGATGCGAAGATAGAGAGGGTCAAAGACAGTGAGTTTAGAGGAATTTTTCCAAATCTAAAGAGTTAGAAAAAGGATACCAAGATTTTCTCCAGGAAGAAATGCAAGGACTGTATAGTTTCTTGAGATGTTCGATTTGGCTAAAGGGGAGGAAATTTTTAGTTCCAGAGGCTGGGAAGATTTTCCAGAGGGTCGAAGAAGCATTTTCCCAGTCAGCAACATGCAGGATGGCTAGATTTTCAGCTATTTCAGGTAGTGTGTTTGGTATGGAATGTTGGGGTGACACAAAGCCTCCGCAAACCATTTCGATGGTTAGTTTTTCGGAGGTCAGACAATGCTGGAATTGCTCAGAGAGAGGGTAAAATACCTTAGTAAATTTTGACAGTATTTCTCCTGGGTAGATTTGCCAGTTTGGAAACATTTATTGTACTAAAAAAATTTCTCACTGTTTCTTAGTAATAAAAACCCTCAACTGCTTCACTGGTTTTCCCACATTGGGTTTTTTCGGAGACTTTATTCCAAAAATAACGATGTCATCTCTCACTTCTCTCTGAGTGTCAACACAACTCCCTTTTGTAGTCCCCTTCCTGGGCTACACTTTGTTTTTTGTAGACTATGGGAAATCTTATTTATTGTTGTCACAACTCAATTTTTTTGGTCAACTTAGTTTTTGGCTGAAAGAATTTTTTATTTCTCACTATATCTCTTCCCATATTTTTAGAATTATGGTGTTTTTTTTTGCTTATACTGCTAATGATCAGATCACTATCTCTTGTTTTTATCCTGTGGACACTATCTGCTAATTCCTGCTTTGTCAACCTCCAAATTAATGAGGCTTTTATCTATATTTTTTTGGTCCTGTACTTATACAACTCTTTTAGTTATTTTTTCCAAATTATGTACAAAAACAATTTTTTATATTGAAATATCATTTTTTTTCCTCTTTTGAAAAAAAGTAAATCCATCACATTAAAAAAAACTTTAAAATATCATCTAATAAAATGTTTTGGATTAAGAAAGCAATGGGAATTGAATCATTGCACATAATCAACAATACACAACCAAAATATAAAGATGGAGAAAGATGCATATAACAAGTATCAATAATAGATTACACTATATAATTACATTAATGGTTCAATAACGAGCAAGGATTAGTCAACATTGAAAAAAAGTAATCACCATTGTCTTTTAGAATATATATATATATAAGATTAATTAGAAATTGGATAATGTTTGTACTCATGTATTCATTTTGATGGGAGCCCTCACTCACAGTTCACACAACTCCATAGCCAAAATATGAAGATGGAGAAAGAGGCATGTAAAAGGTATTATTAAGAAATTACACTATATATGGATGAACATAAAAAAGGGGAATCACCATTGGTTTCCAGACCTTTTTTTCTTTTTTCTTTTTTCTTTTTGTAGTGTGGATTTTGACCTCTATGTGAAGCCATGTCACTCATGCTTCACACAAATATTCAGGGGAGATTTGAACCTTGAACCACACACATCGCAAAGACTTCATATCACTGCCATTTGATTGTGCTTCCCTTGGAACTATTCCCAGAACATTATCAATATGGTTGCCAAATTTATTTTCTATACTTTTATTTTTAATTCTAGTTTAAGTTTGTATGTTTATTTTGTTGTTGTTCATTTTTTTGGTTCAAGGATGCTAGAGATTGGTGATCGAAATGTACATGGAATATTTGTACCCAGAAAATCCACCCAAAAGTCACTTCTTTTGGTGACCACTATTTCTGCGAAATATTTGTACCAAGATGAATGACACAAAGGCCCAATCACATCCTACGGGAGATTGATGACTGATGAGCTCCATCATTAGACATATTTGGAGGGGATAATGGTCACATTTTTTCCTTCTTAGATCTCTTGTTATTGCATTTTTATTATTATTTGGTTTTATGATGCTAGTATAGGTGGTGATTAAGGCTAACGTACTCTGAGTGCCTCATATGAGGTTGAGTGCAGAAAATCATGATTTATTAAGCATTTTTATAAGGATTTTATCATAAAGACTTGTAGGAGACAATAAGGAGAAATTATTGGAGGATTTTCCACCCTCCTTAACTCTCAAAGGCAACCAAAGGATCCCAAAGATTCCCCAAGGATTCTTCCAGAGGTGGCCAAGCACTCAATCTTTGTTTACTTGGAGTCAAGTGGACTCAATCACTATTTTCTAGGGAGCTGTTGGTAGTTAACCTATAGAAAAAATAGAGTGGATCTAGAGCTAGGAAGAGTTAATTAGTCAGTGAGTCGATTCTAGTTGAAAATTTGTTGCAAGCCATTGAGATTTTTATTATTTTACTCAATAATCAAACTTTCAGAGATGTATGAGGTTATTCTTTTATGAAATGAGCATACTGATTTCATTCGACTGATTTAAGTTTCAGAGAGCTAGGCTCGTGGGTTAGGGCCCAATCCATGTGCCTCAGCTTCTCTGTTGTTACTGTCTTTTCCTTTCTGTCATTTAGCTATTTTTGCTTCTGTCATTTAGTTAGATCTTCTTCTGATAGTTTCATTGCTGCTTAGTCTTTGCTTTCAGTTTTCTGTTGTAGTTTTTCATTTACAATCGAGTAGCAGAATAGAGGATAAAACTCTAAAATCTATGGATCTAGACTTCCCTTCTCATCTCTGTTGATAGAGCTCGAGGAGATTAAGCCTTCCCACAGACCAAAAACATTGATTTTTTTTCACTATTTCCATCTCTATGTTACGCCTCTAGACCTTGCTTTTATGCCTCCATTCCCTCCTATTTTCCTCTTATTTTCACTGTTGCACCCACCTTTTTCCCCTAAAAGCACTTAAAACCTTCAACTGCCGTATTCCTTCGTTTCTATTGGGTATGGTCGCCTTACTCGGTTTAACACAAAAACGCTGGAAAAACCATCGAAGTTGGCCTCTGCCTTTCCTCCTCGAAATCCCCACTACCATACTTCACTCATCGCTGATCACAATTTTCATTCGGTTCTTTTTAATACTTACCGCTCTTTCACCGATTGCGATATCCCTTTCCACTTCCCTTCGATCCTCTTTTATTAAAAATAGTCAAAAATATTAGAAACCACATTTTTTTCCTTTGGAATTACCATCACTCGTCATCGCAGATTGCATTGTTTTCCCGTTTCCTTTAAGACTTACAACTTCCAAGCGCCGATTGCGATATTGCGATCGTGCTCCGCCACCGGTCCCATCGCCACGTCACCCATCACAACCGCACTTCACACCTTTTCCTTATTTCTTTAATAATTACTGGTCTTTTCCTACCGATTGTGATATTTTTATCGCACTCCGCCACTAGTCCTCCTGCCACGTCATGCATCACAATCACAAACAAAAATTATTTCCCCTTTCGTTAATACTTACCACTCTTTTCCCTGCCAATTGCGATATTGTTATCACAACTTTTGCCTCCATTGCATCTCCGCCATCCCATGTTTCAATTCATTCCACTCCAAAGCCATTTCTACGCTATAATAAGGTTTTACAAGGTTTAACCCTGCTCTTTCCACTTCTAAGCCTTGTCTCATGCATTAAGCCCTCCATTAGTTACTTTAGCCCTTTTCTTTCCTCCAAGCTGCAAATCAACACTTTTTCAATTAGGATTAAGTCATGGATAACTTAGTTTCATGGGTAAAAGTATGGTAGATAGACCATAGGATAAATAGAGTGCATCTAGCCATTTTGCCAAGTTAAGTGTGGCTTAGAATTATTCTCCTTTCTACCACTTATTTTTAGAAATATAGTTTAGTTTCTTTTCAGTTATTTCCTTTTTTGAATTTTAAATTAGTTTCATTCTAGTCATTTCTTTTCAACAATTTAGTTTAGTTTCCTTTCTGTCATTTCCTTCCATCAATTTACTTTCCATTTCTTATCATAGTTTAAAAAAATAGCACCCTTTCGTAAAGCAGAAGAGGATGACATAAACAGATTTCATATGTTGTGTATATATCACTGTCACCTCCAAGTTTGTACTAACCCCGGGTTGATAAAGTAAAGTAGGGCAGCCCCTGGGATTTGCAGCACTCTTGGTGCAATACCAAGACTCACCACCTTTTGGCGCATTGTCGGGGAGTTGTCTAGTAGATATTTTGATTTTGTTTTATCATTCTTTTATTATTTCTTTTCTTTTCTTCTCACTTCATAAATATCGAAAAAAAATCCAAAAATATATTACTTTCATGCCTTGCAGGAGTAGGAATACCCAAAGAAAAACCTTACCCAAAACCTCCACATCACCTCCTAGCCACCCTTCACTCTTCTTCAATGGCAGTGAGATTGAACCCCCTATAGGAAAGCCTTCTAAATACTTTGAGGATCCTGTTGGGGAAGAAGAAGAAGACCTTGTTTCAACTGAGGGACCTGGTTCATCTATCTTAACCATGGATGGGACCCAGAGAACCTTTCCCATAAGAGAGGAAAATGGGGAAAATAAGATGAAAAACATTAGCCCCTCAGCTCTCCCACACTTTCATGGACTCACCTCTGAGGACCCTGACACATTCATGTTTGAATTTGTTGTTGTTTGTAGGACTTATGACTACACCTATGATGATCAGAATTTGAAGCTATTCCCATCCACCCTTAAGGATGCAGCCTTGCGTTGGTTCATGGGTATGCCTGGGGATAACATCACTACCTGGGCACAGATGTAAGAGACCTTCCGCATAAAATATAGAGACTACTGTAGGTCCAAGGAAACTAAGGATGAAATATTTAGGATGACTCTAGGACCTGATGAATCGCTATATGACTATGAGGAGAGGTTTCAATTAAACTATAAGAGAGCCAACTGCAATCTTGATCCTGCATCACTTAAAATTGCACTTCTTCGAGGGATCAATGAAGAGATTCTACAAACCTTGAATATGATATCAGGAGGATATCTCTACCAAAAACCCTATGAAGCAATCAAAACTATCTCCCAGAACCATTATAGGGAATTTAGGAAGAAGGGCAGAGCTAGCCAAAGTACATCCAATACCCCTTCCTCTTCCACCTTCATAAAACATGAGATTGGAAACATGCTAGAAGACTTCAAGAGTGACATGATGCACACCTTTTCTTTGCAAATGGACATAATGTAGGTCAAAAGGAAGAAAGAGGAAGCAGAGAGAGCCTTGGCCATCTTTTGTCCTAGATGTACCAGGAAGTGCCCAAGAAATGAATCTCCACTGAATGTCATAGAGGTTTTCTTATTCTATGAGGAGAATCATGCCGCAGAAAAGTGTCCCTCCTTACCTAGACTTAAGGCTATATATCAAGGTGGGGAAGCAATGCCAAAGAAACTATGTTTCATCAACCAGAGAAGGCCTCAAGGTCATTGGAAATATCAACAAGGTATGCAAGGTGCACCTTACTCTTACTATCACAACAATCAGAGTGCACCCATGCAATATTCGTAAACCCCCACTCCTCCATCTTGGTCTACACCTCCTATTTGGCCTTACAACCCTTCATATCATCCAGAGATAGTAAACTAACCATTCCAGCAGTATGTTCCACAACAACCTCAGTGTAACAATCCATCCCAAGGGTGGAGGCCTAAAAAAAATCAACCACCTGCTCTAATGCCTCCACTCCAACCTCAACCTTAGCTTACTCATGCTGCTCCACCTAGGCTACCTATACCTGCACAGCCCAATCCGAACCTGAACAACAGATAGGCACAACAGGCTCCCAGTGGAGAAACATCCTATCCAGCTTATGTTGTCGAGATACAGGAGGTTAATCTCAGGTCGAGAAGAGTACTCCCAAACAACCATCCTCCATCTCCACCTATAGAGGTTGAGGAGAAAAAGGAAGAAGGTAACACTCAGATCCAACAACCTCCTTTTCCTGAGTGCTTGATCCACCCTAGTCAGCACACCCCTGAGGAGATTGAACTCTTGGGAGAATTGGAAAATTTGTGTGTAAATATACCACTTCTCTAGGCCATTAAGGATGTCCCTATATACAATAGGCTCATAAAATAAAAGTGCTTCAAGAAACCTGGGAGAAGGAAGAAGGATACCCCCACCATCAATGTGGTAGGACAACTTTCTAACCTAATGCTAGGAAGGGTGATATTTCCAAAGTACCTAGACCCTGGTAGTCCAGTTTTTGATGTGCATGTAAATGGTGTCATAGTCCCCAACACTCTAATTGATCTAGGGGCTACCATCAATGTCATGACCAAGAAAACTATGTTGAAACTTCATCTCCAAGGGACTTTGAGGAAAACCACAACAGTTCTGCAACTTGCAGATTGATCCACAATAACTCCAGAATGAATTGTTGAGGATGTTATGGTTACCATTGACTCTTGGGAGTATCCTATAGATTTCATAGTCCTGCAACCAAAAACCAAGTTCAATGGTTATCCCCTCATCTTAGGGAAACCTTGGTTAGCCATTGCAAATGCTTATATTAGATGTCGGGCCAAAAACATGACTATAAAAAATGGGCCTTTGGCTAAACAGCTAGTGTTATATCCTTGAGCCCATCCTTCCATTAATCATGATCTCTCTATATGGTTGGAGGATGAAGAAGATGAGTTATATAACATTGCCCCTATGTGTACCATAGATGCTCTTCTTAGAAGGGGGAAGCTTGATGAAGATGAACTCATCGACCATGCCATTCAAAACCATTCCTCCACTAACATTCCTCTTGAAACCTTAGTCAAAGAGTCTGAAAGCCAACCTTGGATGGAAGTGCACTCAGTTGAGTCAACCTCTGAATTTCCAAGGCTATTGAGTTTGGCCCATCTAGGTATCTGAAAATCAACCCAAACCTCTCAAATGAAGAAAATAAGCAACTCTGACATCTTTTGAAAGAGAATCTAGATGCATTTACTTGGGATTACAAAGACATGAAAGGGGTGCATCCTTCAGTGTGAAAACATCATATTTACATCAAATAAGGATGAAACCCTGTGAGACAACCACAAAGAAGGATGAACTCGGCTCTAAAGGACATAGTCAAAGAAGAGTTGTAGAAAATATTGGATGCAGGGTTCATATATCCTATCCGACAGTGAGTGGGTATCTCCTCTTGTCTTAGTCCCAAAGAAGAATGGGAAGTGGCGAATTTGTGTTGATTATCGAGAACTTATCAAATCCACCAAGAAAGACCATTTCCCTTTTCGCTTTATACACCAAGTCATGGATGACCTTGTGGGGAAGAAGTTCTTTTCCTTATTAGATGGGTTAAGTGGGTACAATCAGATTCAAATCAACCCTGAAGACCAGGATACGACTACTTTCACTTGCCCTTGGGGTACCTTGCTTATAGAGTCCTACCCTTTGGGTTGTGCAATGCCCCAACTACCTTCCAAAGAGCTATCCTGAGCATATTTTTTGAGTTATTCCATGACTCTATGGAAATCTACATGGATGATTCACACAATAAGGGGATGACTTCCAGGAATCTCTCTCCAATTTGGGTAAAGTACTAAGAAGGAGCATTGAGATGCATCTCTCCTTGAGCCCAGAAAAGTGTGAATTTTTGAAGAAAGCAGGGGTTGTGTTAGGACACTCCATATCCCAAGCAGGAATATAGGCAGACCCAAACAAAATCACCATCATCAAAAGGGTACCTGCTCCTCAAAAGCAGAAAGATGTCAGAAGCTTCTTAGGCTTAGCTGGTTACTATATAATTTTCATCAAAGATTTCAGCAATATGGCTTTGCCATTATTTGGGTTATTGGCCAAAGATTCTGAGTTTATTTGGTCTAGTCCTTGTCAAGAGGCTTTCGAGCTCATTAAGGAAAATTTGACTACTGCCCCCATCCTCTGAGGTCCAAATTGGGCTCTTCCTTTCCACATCCAGACTGATGCATCTGACAAAGCTATAGGGACAACATCAGGACAATTAGAGGAGAAAATCCCTTATGCCATTTATTTTATCATCAAGAACTTGTCCAAGGCCTGAATTATATTGTTACTGAGAAGGAGATGTTAGCCATTGTCCATGCTTTGAAAAAATTTAGACATTATGTAACTGGATATCAGACCTTTGTTCACACTGAACATGCAGCCATCAAGTATTTAATGAACAAACCAGATGTTAATGCTAGGATAATTAGATGGTTGTTACTTTTGTAGCAATTTGATTTGACTATTATTGCTAAACTTGGAAAGGAGAATGTTATTGTGGATTTTTTGTCCAGGTTAGCTCTCCCTGTAGGAGAAGAAGGAATGATGGATGACAAGCTGCCAGATGAGCTCCTCTTTGCTATATTAGCACTCTCACCATGGTTTACTGATATAGCCAACTACTGGTTGCTGGGAGACTCCCTCCTAATCTTTCATTCAGGGAGAGGAGCAGAATCATTAGAAAAAGCACACCTTTCATATGGATTGGGGGAAGCCTTTTCAATCTAGGACCTGGTCAAATCCTAAGGAGATGTGTCAGAGAGGAGGAAGTTTTTGATATCCTCTCTACATTTCATGACAACCCATGTGGAGGCCACTTTACTACAAAGATAACTACTTACAAAGTTTTGCAGGCAGGATACTATTGGCCTACCCTTCACCAAGATTCCAAAAGATACACCAGTAGGCGTGACCAGTGCCAAAGGATGGGGAAACCCACGCAAAGGGATGAGATTCCTTTGCACCCTCAGGTGTCTCTTGAGCCATTTGACAAGTGGGGCATGGAATTTTTTGGACCTATCGATCCATCATCTAGACAAAAGAAGTATATCATAGTCTACACTGATTACCTAACAAAGCGGGCTGAAACAAAAGGAGTGAAGGTAGCAACCGAGGCGAAAGTAGCAAAATTTATAAGGGCATGTTAGGGTCCTATATTTCATAGGATCTCAAGGTGACTGAGTTTATTCTATCTGTCAAATTTACTTTGTAAAATTATTTCCAATCTGCAAATAATTTTCAAAATAAATAAAAAAATGGAAAATAACATAAAAAATCAAAAGAGGGTATATGTTATAAATAAAAAGTAAAGATGTGAACCCCATAAAAAAGAAGAAAAAACAATAAATTCTGAAAGTGTTGCACATCTAAATGTCACTACTCTTAGTTTAGCTTATTTTGAAAAATAAATTGTGTGCATCTTGTTTAAAATGTCACAAAAGTTCAATAAAATTCAATCATACAGTTTAAGCATGATTGAATTAGGTTTAAATTTCTTGTTAATAGGCAGTGAAAAATAATTTGTCAAACTATTTAATCTTGACAGGTTGATTAGTTAGATAAAAAATAAACATTGGTTCAATAGTTAAAATATGAACCAAGGGAGATGTTGTAACATCATTTGTTTTGATAAGTTAGCATAAGTATTTAAAATTTTCAAAATGTTAAGGTAGGATATGGATGCAAAAGAATCAAAAAGTTAAAAATGTTAGGAAGGTTATTATTTTTGTAGGCATCCATGTCAATAAAATTTTAGATGTTAGATGCTCTAAATAAAGAAGGCAAAATAAAATGTTAGGTGTTATATGCTCTAAACAAAGGAGGCAAAATAAAATGTTAGGGAAGCAAGAAAGAAAAAGAAAAGCTTCATTCCGTTCTAAAGGTTTTGATTGGCTTCTAGTATAGATGTGCCTATGGAAAAAGTTATTTGTATGGTTTAAATTTTGATTATTAACTTATATCCCAAAGTTTTAAACCATAGCATATACCCCACCATACTTTATTTTAATTCATTTCCCTTTATTTATAGTTTCTTCCTCGTTCATATATTTCCATACATTTCATTATAATCCCGCACATTCAAAATCACTTTTTCTAATAGGCCAAATCCTAAAAAACCTTTGATTGACATCTCCTACAAACCTTTAAAAAGGATACATAGTATAAAGTGGGACCTGGTCACCTGCTACACTCCCTTTTTATTTCATTTTCCTTTGAAAAACATTAAAAATTACCCTTTTTCTGCTTTCCACTTTATATTTAGACTTTACAGTTTTCACCACTATATCATTGTTTACTCCCGCTTCTCGTTCCCCAATTGTGATTAAAGTGAGGCCCTCATCGCATTTCACAGATTATAAATGTTTTGCCTCACAACAAAATGTTGACATGTGTGATCGCCGATTTGTGATATATCGTGTCGCATATTTTTTAACTTACCTTTGAAGTGCCCACAATATATTTGGTTTGACTTGCGATGCGGTTGGCCCCACCACAGCAGCTCCGCCACCCCCCCCACCCCCCCCAACACTTCACCGCCATTTGCAATACTTATCACATATCATATAAAACTTCATAAACTTTGCCTTTCCGCATAAAACATTCACCACTTTATAAATCCGCCAATGCAGTGGGTCCCTCTCCCCACACTTCACAAGTTTTATATCATAACCCCTGTTGCTTATAACTAAAACCTAAAATTTGCGATCCAGTCCCACCTTACCTGCCACATCACTCCGCCCTCCCCCACGTGTCGTACTTCACATTTTTAAATTTTACCTCCACGCTTATAAATAAAACTTAAATTTTGCGATGCAGTAAGGTCCCACCTTCCCTCCACGTCACCTCCCACTTTGCATTGCATCTCCGATAACATTCTTCATAATTTAAACTGTAAATGTTGCGAAATGCGCAGATGCGATGTGGTTCCAAGATGAAGTATATAAGATTTCAAGTTTGGGTAAATGATTTTTTAAACTATTTTGTTTAGAAAAAGGGTTAATCATGGAAAAAAAAGGATTCGGGTGAAAAAAAGACAGAAAGGTCGAGTGAGGTAGCAAAGGGTGTTTAGCACTCCATTCATACAACAAATTCATCTGCCAGCACAACATTCGGTCTGCTAGCATAGCAGTAAAATGAGGTCCACCTCTTAACCATTCCACTACATCAACACTTTCTTTGCACAACGCATTCCACCGAAGCTATAATTTTGTAATAGTTAGAGTTTTAAGTTCAAGTCTGTTAGACACTATATTATTGTAATTTTTTGTATAAATACTTCAGTTTTGGAAGTATCAAAGGTCGATTGATTGAGATCAGAATCATTACTGTATTTTGGAGTACTGTAAGCTTTTCCAAAGCACTGGAGCATTAATAATAATCAGACCATTCACAGGATTCTTGTGGCTTAAATAATGGTGATGTGTTTCTTCTGTTCTTATGTTTCATTGTCATCTTTCATAGTAATCATTTGAATTCTAATTGTAAATCAGAAAGTGTGATGAATAGGATTCACTTCTGAGTACCTTATTATGGCTACATTTACAATCACAATGTTTTCCAATGAAAGCCAAACTAAAGAATTCTTGATTTCTCTTTAGTTTCTGCTAAATTTCTTCATATTTCTATCATAATCCATTTATAAATTCGAAAAGATCTATTAAATACTCCTAGCTTGCTCTGTTCTTACTCTGTGAGATGTTGATGCAACCTTCTAGTTTATTTTGACTCCATTTCCCAATAGAGATTAATCAATTGAATACAATCAATTTTCCAAAACCCCAAACAAAACTCAAAACCCCAAGTACTATCATAAATAGCCTAAAACTTATTCAAAAAAAGTTAAATCTTATAGAGAGAGCCCTCTCTGAAACTGGCATGGCTAGATCCCTGTTTCAAAGTTGGTTTGATGTTGGCCTATGTGATTAGTTCTCACAATCTCTAGCAAATTACAAAACGATAACATAGTGGCGACCATACTGGGGAATGAATTGAAATCAATCATAATTTATTTTAAATTCAATCTCTCGTTAAATAATCACCGTATTAATATTTCATAGAGATTGCTA
This sequence comes from Pinus albicaulis, assembly GCA_034641835.2. Taxonomy (NCBI): domain Eukaryota; kingdom Viridiplantae; phylum Streptophyta; class Pinopsida; order Pinales; family Pinaceae; genus Pinus; species Pinus albicaulis. The sequence continues at coordinate 775,382,279 of CM076571.1, read as the reverse complement.
TCTTTTTTATTTTTTGTAATACAGTGTGCAATTTCAAATTCAAAATGTTGGTGCGAGTTACATTTTATAGTGTGTGTTTTGATTTTCAAAACTAGCGTCCAAGAGACCTTATACAAGATCCCATCATGATCCTAAACCTCCTGAAATAGTGGATGATCCTCAAAGGATTGGAAAAGGATTTAAGGATACTTCTAAAAAATCAGTCAAACAGATCAGTTCATCTGAAAGCCAAGGAAGTAATAATACTCTCCCTAGAGCAAAATCCCTCCCTAATAATCTTGAAACCTTACAGGATATTAACTTTGATTTAAAGTTTCAGTAAAGCCTGTTTAGAAGTAAATCCCTAAATTGGGCAGATACATTAGTCATTAACAAATCTATTTTGCATCTAGATTCACCTAAAAGTCTGCCTTCTTTAACAAAAACTGATCAAGAAATTGTTCAGGATTTTAAGATCCTCAAAGATTTGGTATTAGACTTCACTTCAGCAGTTACAAATGCCTATTTCCAACAATCAATAGAATATTCTACATTAAATATTGCTGCTTCATCCATTGTATCCCAAAAATTTCAATAAATATCTAAGAATCCAACCTCTTATGAGAATTCTACTATTTATCCTCTCATAAATACTCAAAGGCCTTCATCTCCATCACTTCATCCATCCTCTCCTTCACCTATATTTCATCCTTTTCCACCTCCTCCACCACCAATTAATCCACCACCTATCAACCCTCCACCTCCAATCATGGCTACACGTTATGCTCCATTGGTTCTTCCTCAAAATCCAGGGGCTATGCCCCAAGATTATCAATCCAAAATATCCCAGTTCAATAACACCCAACACATTACTACTCAACAACATGTAGACATAATGAATGATTTCTTTGATTGCTATGAGATTGATGCTGATGATGTTATGATGAGGTAATTCATTCAAACCCTTGGAGGTGAAGTTATGAAATGGTTTAGAGCTTTACCAACTGCTTCCATCAATGATTTAGAAATCTTACAGCGTCAGTTTCTAGATAGATGGCAAGTTAAAAAGAACCCCCTCCAAATTCTCTCAGAATATGAAAATATCACAAGAGATAATGGAGAAAGTATGTAGGATTGTTGTGCTAGATTCAACTCTATTTATAATGCTATTCCTGCTCACATAAAACCACCCGAAGGACTAGTGTTGATTGAGTTTCCAGATGGTTTTGAAACATACATAACTTATCAATTAAGAGATAGAAATCCTAGCACCTTAGAGGAAATGCAGACCATAGCAGTTAGTGTAGAGGCCAATTTTTTGGCCAAAAGAGCTAGAATGAGGGTTGAGAAGAGAGTTACCATAAAATAAGAAGCATCAAAATCTAGCACTGATGCCAAGATAGATCCTTTAGTGAGGGCAATGGAAAGAATGGTGATTGATAGAAACATCCCTAGGGAAAATCAAAACCCTCCCCAAAATTGAAATAAAAAAAATAGGAGAAATCAACCACATATTAAACAAAGGGGGCTTGACCAAAAAATTAGACCCCCTTTTGAGGACAATTATGTTGATGAAGAGATCCCTGGAGAGGAAGAAGACAACCAAATAATTTTTTTTGGTTTTTGAAAATAATGATACTATTTTTCTCACAAAAGAAGACCAACAACTATTTTGATTAGCCCAAACAGAGCTTGAGTCGGAAGAATCTGAAGAATACATACAGGGATTTGAGAACACCATTATGGAGGTTCACAAACAATATAATCTTAGGAGTAGAAATTTTTTTGACAATATTTCCAAGAAAAACATTTATCAACCTCCCAAAATTACCTCTGATTCAGACCCTAAGAAAACAGTAGAAAATTATTCTAAGAAATCTGGTGACACTCCTGGAAAGAAACCTTAAGAGGTTTCTACTAAAAAGACAGATGATTTTGTTGTTGAACCAACTCAAACTGATATTCCAACCACCATTCAGCAAACCCTACTTAAATATAAAGAAACTGTCAATGTACCTGACATTCCCAATATTGTAAAGATTCAATCATCATTTAATATTGAAAACGAACTAGCCAAAGTCAAAATTCCCATCCATTTGATAGATCTAATGAAAAAAACATACAGAACTTAGGTAATGCAAGTACTGAAGATAGGGAAAACTACAAACACCCTCAACCTTAATGATGATCAACCATAATTGCTGTTTGGTCCAGAAGTAGATGGTAATTTATAAGGAGCAGTCTCTCCTTTCTATGTCAGCTTAAATATACACATGATAAAATCCTACATAATGCTATGTTGGATTTAGGTGCTTCGCACAACTTAATGCCCAAAGCTGTAATGGAAAAGTTAGGTCTTGACATCACTAGGCCCTACAAAGATCTATATTCATTTGATTAAAGTAAAGTGAAGTGTTTAGGTCTCATTAAGGACCTTTGTGTAACTTTGTGTCAAATCCTAGCCAAAATCCTTGTTATGTACATTGTCATAGCAGACATTCCTCCTAAATATGGCATGCTTTTATCACGTTCTTGGGGAGAAAAGTTACAAGGAATGCTTCAACTAGATATGACCTATGCTACATTACCAGTTTTTGGCCAGCAAAGAAGGTTGTAGAGGGAAACTCTAATGAAATATATGGTAAGAAGTTGTAATATTCCTAATTAGCCCAAGCTAATAAGAATATTTCATTTTGTTTTTAATTTTATTTATTGATGAATAAAATGTAAAGGAGGACATGAAAAACCTCTAAAACATAAAAATAAATCAATGCCCAATGTGAACAGAGATAAATCAGGGCTTTCTTAATAAAATCCACTTGTGTGTGAACAAGATTGAGCCACTTGACTAGGTCAACAGGACCAAATCACTAAGCAGACCAGATAAATTGAACCACTTTGAAGACCCAACGCAGTTCTAGAAGGAGGATCCCATGTGAAAGGGGTTAATTCATTTGAGGTGGTTTAGGGTTTTGCACATCCTCATCTTATAAAAGGAAGGAGAAGGCTCAAGAGAAGGGTTGTTGAATATGATATGATTTCATAGAATTAAGTTTGATTAGACTAATTCAAATTCTCTGGGATTTTTAGCAAGAGAATAGTGAGGGTTTCCTGTTTAGGAATCCTCCCTCCTTCCTTGAGGATTTCTTGGAGGAGATTGTGCTGCTTTGGTCCAGTATCTGGCATTGGCCAAACTTCATCTCTATTTGGCAGCATGAATCCAGTGAGGGTTTCATTGTCTAAGTGAGCTGCAGCAAGTGGGATTCTAGATCTGCAGAGATCTAGCTTGTTTTAGGAGCCTCTTCTCATGGAGTGTGTCTTTTAACCTCCTGGAAGAGTGCCTCTCTTGTTTGGGATTTAGTTACAGCTCTTAGCATCAGGCCAAAGTGTTATCCACTTCATCTGCATAGTCCCTTGAGGAAACTGCGTCCTTTTTGCAGGCAGAGTTACAGTGTGGGTTTCGCATCAGTTGGAAGATAGATCTTTGGTGAAAGGGATCCTTCCCTTCACTGTGGTGATCCATAGATTGGCCAACCAATCTATGTTCCATTTCAGATCTGATATACTGTGTATTATGTTCTTCATAAATTTCTGAATTTTACTATAGATCCATGGTGTAGATCTCAGATCTAATCATCGTTATTCATCTTCTGCTGAGATCCCCAAGGGGAATGTACTAAAAAGCTCTTTTTGCATATAGATCCCATTCATATCTATCATTTTGTACTCAAATATGTTCTAGATCTGAAATATAATAAAAAAATACTTCAGCCTCCTGAATATTACGCTGTCTGGTTCATCTTGCATTTCCTTGTATCATAATGCTTGGTTTTGAGGCCTTTCTTCATGTATAAATTTGTATTTTCTAATAGAAAGCCATTGAATCATATTATAAACTTTCCATAATGATATTCCTGCATAAAATCAGCTAACTCCTCAGAAAATCACGCTGTAGAAGCTTCAGTAAAATCTGCATACTTCAAGTCGTGGGAAAACAGGGTTTTTAAGCCTAGTCGGGAGTGGGAGACCTGTTTAACATAGTTAAACTTATTTTTTTGAGCTGAAATTTTGAGCGTAGGTCCCTAATGACCTAAGCTATCAGACCCAACCATCATACCATCTTATTTTTACGCAGAAATCTGAATACATTCATTTTAGGGCCGAAATCACCGCTTTTCCCGATCTTTTGTGAGTAGAATTAATCTTGCTTCTTGCTGCTGTACATATAATTTTTTCTGAGGTGTTTCTTAACAAATTTTAGGGTTATTAGATTTATTTTGTTCCATTATTGTGTTTACATACTGCTGCAGCCCTTCATTGGGCATTTTCCTGAAGACAACTAGGTGTGGGAGATCTGTTTAACCCACCTAGACTGATTTATTTTGAGCCTCGTCTTGGATTTCGGTCTTAGATACTCTGATATAAGGGATCCAAGGGTTGGTTTGGTTTTTTGAAGCACACATTCCTGAAAAATGCGTTTTTCAGGCCTGTCTTACTAAGCATTCCCAATTTGGAATATTACAGTGGTATCAGAGCATGATCTCTACCTCAGCCTGTGAGATCTATTCATCAGAGCAAGTAAGAAAAAAATGAGAGAATAGAGAGCTATAGAAGATGAGCTTTGTCTCATCATTTGTCAGATCCATGAAGAACCTCCCCAAGGAGGATGAGCAGAGAGAAGAGGAAGGCCCCTGCACTTCCTATTCTCATTAAGAAGATAGAGAAATAAGGAGGATAGATCCTGAAAATCCCTTGGATAGATCTACAAGATCCATGCATAGGGAAAATTATACATCCTCATTTTATGGGTATGAGCACTCAGCCATACCATCAAAGTTACAACGTTCTATCAACAACTTCTTCATGAAGAGGAAGAAAGGAGATGTGCCAAAGAGAGAGATTCCTGAAGAATATTTGCGGGAGTGTGAAGCTCAATCCAAAGAGTTTTCTTCCCAAGAAGATGACATGGGGATTCCTCCTTCAAGAGAAGACCAATATCTAAGGTCTCCTATTGAGGATGAGGCATTTTCCATTTTTGAAGAAAAGGCTGGGGGTGACTGCACAGTCACAGCAAGAGCACCTCTAGCATTTCATGAAGAAGAAGAAGGAGTAACTGCTCCAATGAGAAAAACTCTTGCAATTTTGCAAAGAGTCCCAAAGAATCTCACATATGAAGATTGTGGCACAATTCATGTGCAGCATGTGCCATCCTTATCAAATGGTGGGATCCTGAAGATTGTAGATGATGAAGGGGAGGGCAAGCCTGAAATGGTAAGAAACATTTACCCCTCTTTATTTCAAAAAAATGTTGCACAAAGAAGGCTGAAAGATCTATGCAAGAAAAATAAGGATACATCAGTCCATGCATCTCTCCATGATCTATGCCTTGATGTCTCCTTACTTGGAAGAGTTTCACCAGGGGATTTCCCTGATGATAAGAAGAACAAAGTGTTCACTCAATGTTGTGCATTGGTGTCACATTCTGATAAGGGAGGAGCTATCACAGTGCTGGAGACTATGGGTAAGAAGAATGCTTATGCAAATCACATCTTACTATATGATTGCATGCATTCTTTTACCTTACATATGCATGCCATGAATCCCAAAAAGAGTTTCCTACCATATAAGCTCCATGGCAAACTATGGGCCAAGTCTATTTCCAATTATGGCCTCTCCCTTGACAGGCTAAGGGGGATTTTGCAGCATGATGGGTGCTTTCCCAAGGCACCAAACATATATCTCACTTTCAGCCATGGTGAGATGATAAGATCAGCAAGTAAGTGGCATGTGAACCACTTACCACATCTAGATCTGAAGCAGGAAGGAGATAACCTGCGCTGGTTTCTGTTGGGTGAGTGTGGGTACTCCCCAAAATTTCTGATTTTCTTGTCTCATGCCTTGGATTTCTATAAAAGGCTGCATAAGAGGAAGGCATGGTTGCTTGGGTTGACAAGAAGGAAGTATGGACACCACATAATGAATTCCATATCCATACATTTACTTTTTCCTACAATGTATGTACATGTATTTTTGTTTAGAATGTATTTCAAAATCATGTATGTACTTGGGCTTGGGAGAAATTGTAACCTTCTCATGAGTTGGCATAAGGAGACTTGTTCATATCATGATATTGATGCTCCAAACATGAAATGAGGGATGACACATTGGGTGAATGTGCTCATGGGGAATGGAATCTCCCATATTTGTTCATACTTCAAGAAGAGGATAAAACACTACATGGCTACTGCATTGTATATCTTGTTTCTTTTTACAAAGGGCCATGTAATGAATTTGTGTCATGAAAAGAAGTCTCTCACATGGGAGAATTTGGAGCATGACATGTGTTGTTTGAATCATATTCAGCCAACACCTATTATCCTCCACTATTTTCAAGCTTTGAAGAAGCTTATTGCAGCAAGTAGGTGGTGGGATGGCCACTTATTATGCTATGATTTGAAGCAGCATGGGAAGGGAAAATTTCCACATGACACCTTTGGCATGGAAGGGGTAAAAAAGGAAGAGTTAAATTAGCCCACTCTTTCTTCTTTTAAGGAAGAGAATAGATCCATGCACCATTCCATTGATGGGGGAAGGATTATTGGTGAAGAACATGATCATGTTACATATGCTTTATATTCTGATTTCATGCATTCTTACACCATGTTTTTGCAGGTCATGGCTCCAAGAAGGAGTGTTATATCATATGATCTTCTTGGCCAACATTGGGCCCCAAAAATTTCTGAACTAGGCCACTCCCTTGAGAGGAAAAGGGAGATTTTACAACATGACGGGCGCTTCCCCAAAGCACCAAACATACATCACATTTCCATCCATGGTGATATGGTGTGGGAAGCAAGTAAGTGGTGGGAAAACCACTTACCATATCTATATTTGATGCAAGCAGGGGATGCATTGCGTTGGTTCCACATGTGGGACTATGACCCACCTCCATATGTGCAATTTTTTGTTTTCAAGCACATTGTTTTGATTCCCTATCTTGATAATGTACTTGTAATTCTATGGGGATGTATGGGGAAATAAGGAAGGATGGCATGTGCCTCATGGGATGGCTACTCTCCATGTACTTTATGTTTTCTTGTTTTAGGGAGAGCATGGGGGAAAACCATGTTTGTTTCATATGATCTATTGTTTCCTTATGGGATGAGCTATTTGCATCTCATGAGAACCTTGGAGGAGCAAGACATGGATGGATGAATTGGTGAGCACTTGTCTTATGGAGGAAGCTTATCTTATGTTGGTGTCACCAAGGAGGAGATTTTGCAGCACTCACCTTGCAGTTGCTTGAGGACAAGCAACAATTTTGGAGGGGAGGACTGTAATATTCCTAATTAGCCCAAGCTAATAGGAATATTTCATTCTGTTTTTAATTTTATTTATTGATCAATAAAATGTAAAGGAGGACATGAAAAACCCCTAAAACATAAAAATATATCAATGCCCAATGTGAACAGAGATAAATCAGGGCTTTCTTAATAAAAGCCACTTGTGTGTGAACAAGATTAAGCCACTTGACTGGGTCAACAAGACCAAATCACTAAGCAGACCAGATACATTGAACCACTTTGAAGACCCAACACAATTCTAGAAGGAGGATCCCATGTGAAAGGGTTTAATTCATTTGAGGTGGTTTAGGGTTTTGCACATACTCATCTTATAAAAGGAAGGAGAAGGCTCAAGAGAAGGGTTGTTCAATATGATATGATTTCATAGAATTAAGTCTGATTAGACTAATTCAAATTCTCTGGGCTATTTAGCAAGAGAATAGTGAGGGTTTCCTGTTTAGGAATCCTCCCTCCTTCCTTGAGGATTTCTTGGAGGAGATTGTGCTGCTTTGGTCTACTATCTGGCATTGGCCAAGCTTCATGTCTCTTTGGCAGCATGAATCCAGTGAGGGTTTCATTTTCTAAGTGAGCTGCAGCAAGTGGGATTCTAGATCTGCAGAGATCTAGCTTGTTTAAGGAGCCTCTTCTCATGGAGTGTGTCTTTTAACCTCCTGGAAGAGTGCCTCTCTTGTTTTGGCTTCAGTTACAGAACTTGGCATTAGGCCAAAGTGTTATCCACTTCATCTGTGCATTCCCTTGAGGAAACTGCATCCTTTTTGCAGGCAGAGTTGCAGTGTGGGTTTTGCATCAGTTGGTAGATAGATCTCTGGTGAAAGGGATCCTTCCCTTCACTGTGGTGATCCATAGATTGGCCAACCAATATATGTTCCATTTCAGATCTGATCTACTGTGTATCATGTTCTTCAGAAATTTCTGAATTTTACTACAGATCCATGGTGTAGATCTTAGATCTAATCATTGTTATTCATCTTCTGCTGAGATCCCCAAGGGGAATGTACCAAAATTCTCTTTTTTCATATAGATCCCATTCAAATATATCATTTTGTACTTATATCTGTTATAGATCTGAAATATAATAAAGCACTGCTTCAGCCTCCTGAATATTACACTGTCTGGTTCATCTTGCATTTCCTTGTATCATGATGCTTGGTTTTGAGGCCTTTCTTCATGTATAAATCTATATTTTCTAATATAAAGCCATTGAATCATATTATAAACTTTCCATACTAATATTATTGCATAAAATCAGCTAACTCATCAGAAAATCACGCTGTAGAAGCTTCAGTAAAATCTGCATACTTCAAGCCATGGGAAAACAGGGTTTTTAAGCCTAGTCGGGAGTGGGAGACCTATTTAACATAGTTAAACTTATTTATTTGAGCTGAAATTTGGAGCGTATGTCCCTAATGACCTAATATATCAGATCCAACCATCATCCCATCTTAGTTTTACGTAGAAACCTGAATACATTCATTTTAGGGCCAAAATCACCAATTTTCCCCATCTTTTGTGAGTAGAATTAATCTTGCTTCTTGCTTCTGTACATATAATTGTTGTTGAGGTGTTTCTTAGCACATTTTAGGGTTATTAGCTTGCTTTTGTTCCAGTATTGTGTTTACATATTGCTGCAGCCCTTCATTGGGCATTTTCCTAAAGACAACTAGGCGTGGGAGATCTATTTAACCCACCTAGAGTGATTTATTTTGAGCCTCCTATTGGATTTCAGTCTTAGATACTCTGATATAAGGGATACAAGGGCTGGTTTGAGTTTCTGAAGCACATATTCCTGAAAATGCGTTTTTCAAGCCTGTCTTGCTGAGCATTCCCAATTTGGAATATTACAGAAGTCAAGAAAAACCTCATAGTTACCCTCTATGTTTTGTTCAAACTGATTTGGATTCATTCATATTATTAAATGATACTGAAATTCAAGAACAATTTGGAAATAACATTGATGAAAACCCAGTTCAAATAGACCAATTAGATCCTCCTCCAGAACTATTCTGGAATATGAGTTTTGATGGAGCCTGTAGTAAATAAGGCTCTGGAGCAAGAATCTGGTTATCTAATCCATCTAATAATTATTGTGAAGGGAATTCCTATAAACTTAAATTCCAGTGCTCCAACAATATTGCTGAATATGAAGCTCTAATGTTAGGTCTGTAGTTACTTAAGAATTAAGGGCCAAAAGGATTGTTGTGCAAGGGGATTCAGAATTACTCATTAAATGGGTAAAAGAAAAATATGCTGCTAAACACCCTAGATTAAGAGCCTACAGAAACACAGTGCACCATTTCTTAGATATTTTTATGGAATATGATCTAGCAATAATTCCAAGAACTCAAAATGTCATAGCTGATAGTCTTGATGTTTCTGCAAGTACTTGTAAAATACTTCACTCAAATAAACCACACACAATTGAAATAAAACATCGCCCTACAGTACTAGATAACATGCGATACTGATAGGTTTTCAGAAATGACAAACAAATTGAAAATTTCTTACTGTCAAAAGATAAGTTTGAGGAAACACAATTAGATTTGGATAATCAGGAACAAAATCAAATAGAACCAGAAGATCATTTAGAAAATCAAATAGTTGTATATAATCCTTTGGTAAATCAGTGTGATAGATTAGATGTCAATAACCATTTAGATGAAAGTGTGTCTAAATTAGAAATTCATGAAATAGATCCTGAAAAATAAGATTTTGAAATGCTTCAACTAAAAGATAATGTTTTCCCCCAGGGATTAGCTCTATTAGAAGACCTTTTTGACTTCAATGATGTAGCAAAGAAGCCTAAAATTAAGCCTTTAGGAGCAAAAATTGAGGAATGCGACACAGGTATTGAACAAAACCTTAAAATGATCAAACTGTCAAAAACATTGCCTCTTATTACCAAACGGAAATATATAGCCCTATTCAAATAATACATTGATGTGCTCGCTTGGAGTTATGAAGACCTAAAATTTTATGATTCCAGCATCATTCAGCACAAAATTCCAATTAAAGAAGAATAAAAACCTTTCAAACAGAAACTTCGGAGGATAAATCCAGTTTTTTTACCTTTAGTTGAGAAATAAATTAAACGAATGTATGATGCTAAAATAATTTTCCCTCATAGATATTCAAAATGGGTGCCAAACATTGTACCAACCAGAAAACAAACTGGAGAAATCAAGTTGTGCATTGACTTTAGAAACCTAAATAAGGTTTCCTTGACAGATAGCTATCCCTTACCCAAAATGGACCATATCTTACAAAAGGGGATAGGATCAAGTAGGATATCATTACTAGATGGTTTCTCTAGCACCAAGTCTTGGTTGATCCAGAAGATTAGGATAAAACAACTTTTACCACTCCATGGGGCACTTTCATGTATGTGAAAATGCCTTTTGGACTGATGAATGCAGGGGTCACGTTCCAAAGAGCAATGGACATTTCTTTTTTAGAAGAGATTGGCCTCTTTATTGTGATCTATCTGGATGATATAACTGTGTATTCAAAATCTGACGAAGAACACTTGAGACATTTGAGATGAATATTTGAGAAATGCAAGAAATTTGGCATATCTTTAAATCCTAAGAAAACACTATTTGGCCTGGAAGAAGGAAAATTGTTAGGACATATCATATCAAAATATGGAGTTAGAATTGACCCTAAGAGAATTGAAGCAATCCTAATTATCAATCCCCCAAGAAACATTAAGGAACTTTAATCCTTCATAGGTAAAATAAATTTCCTGAGAAGATTTATCCCTAATCTTACTGAACTTCTTAGAAACATAACCAATATGCTCAAGAAATATTCTGAGATCAAATGCAGCATAGAAGCTAGGCAATCTTTTGACATGGTAAAACATGCATTAACTAAAGCACTAGTGATAATCAATCCAGATTTTACTAAAGATTTTATAATCTTTTCTTTTGCTTCTGAGCACACTATTGCAGTGGTTTTATTGCAGAAAAATAGTGAAGGATTTGAACAGCCAATAGCCTTCTTCAACAAAGCTTTAAGAGATGCTTCTCTCAAGTACAACATCATGGAAAAGTAGGCCTTTGCACTAGTCAAAGCAATTAAAGATTTTAGAGTTTATATTCTGCATTCACATATAATTTCTTATGTACCTAATGTTGTGGTAAAGGATATTTTAACGCATAATGGACCAGATGGAAAAAGAGGAAAATGGATTGCAATAATTTTAGAGTATGATCTGGAAATAAAACTTACCAAACTAATTAAAGGGCAAGGACTTTCCCAGCTTATGGCTGAATCCAATTTTCAAGATCTGGACATAAATCTAGTGGAAACTTTGGATGATCAAGAGGAGCAGAAGACTCCACAAATCAATGAAGAATTTTTAAATTCTCCCTGGTATGTAGACCTACTTTATGTGTTGTTTAATTTAAATGCTCCTCCTGGTTTTACAAAAACTAAAGCTAAATTTCTAAAATTAAAGGGAGTAAAATTTTGCATAATTGATAATGTCCTTTATTGGAAAGATTCTGGTGGCCTATTACTCAAATGTTTGTTGAAGAATGATGCAGATAAGATTATGCATGATTTTCATGAAGGAGACTGTGGTGGCCACCTGTATTGGAGGACTACTACTAATAAAATTCTCAGGGATTCTTTTTACTAGCCCACCCTTTTTTCTGATGTTCATAAGAAAATCACAACCTGCCACCAGTGTCAAAATTTTGAAGGTAAAAAGAAACTCCTACCCTTGCCTCTAAATCCCATTTATGTTGAAAGCCCATTCCAACAATGGGGTTTGGATTTCATAGGTGAAATCCATCATCCTTCCTCTGCCCAACACAAGTGGATTTTAACAACCACTGTTTACTTCACTAAGTGGATAGAAGCCATCCCTTCCAGAAATTCCACTGATGTTGTTATCACCAAGTTCCTTGAGACCAATATCTTGTCCAGATTTGGCTGCCCAAGAAAAATCATCACTCACAATACAACAACTTTTAAATCCAAAAAGATGATTGAGTTCTGTAATAAATATCACATGTCTTTAGGACATTCAATAGCCTATTACCCACAAGGTAATGGACTGGCTAAATCATCCAATAAGAGTCTGGTAAACATCATCAAGAAGTTATTAGAACATAATAAAAAGTCTTGCCATAATAAGTTAGTTAGTGCACTTTGGGCTGATGTAATATTCCCAATTAGCCATGTGTTAGTTGGAATATTAAATTTTGTTTTGCTGCTTTGTTTTATGAATAAGAGGACAATGGAGGTCCATAATTCTCCTTAATAATGAATATATCAACGCAAATGTGAAAAGGATATATCTTGGTAGCTTAATTGAGCACCCTTAGGTGTGAAAAGGGGTTGGAACACCTTGACTGGGTCATCTTTGACCAAATCAACAACGTTGTCATGGAGGAGTGGTCATCAATGAAAGACAACACAGTTTTAGATGGAGATGCTTTGCATGGAAGTAGTGATATTATTGGATGGGGCTTAGGGTTTGCAAGCTCATATCTTATAAAAGGAAGAGGATGGTAGCCATATTTCATAATGTTGATGTATTTGATATTTTGATATATGGTCTGTTTAGACATATAGCTTTCTTCAGTTGTTTAGCTAAGATTGCATGTGATGTTTAGCACTAGGTGTTCCAGATCGGGAATCCCACCTCTTCCATTGAGAATATCTTGGAAGAGTTTTCACTATACTTCCACATTCAGGAATTTGGCCAAGCTTTAGTCTCATGTACAACACAATTCTGTTTAGAGTTGGGTTGTGTTGCAGGGGTGTAGCAGTGGAGGAGAGAGATCTCCAATTTCTGAGCTAGTTTTCTATTGGAGGGATCATCCTTTCATCCGGAAGCTTGTGAGGAAGACTTCAGGGCTTCATGACATATTTTTGCACCAGGCCAAGTAGCAGTCATCAGCTACAACGTAGTTTCCCTCAAGGACTGTGTTATTTTGGAGAGCCCCTACAGCAGTGGGTTTATCGCCCCATTTGGAGTGTTTTGGTTTCCTGATCAGCTCTTCATTTAGGAGATTTTTTGGGGGAGGATCAACCATCTTATATATCATATCAGCCATCTTCCATTAGTGATTTAGTTGCAGAGACTATTCAGCCCTAGGGCCAAATTTGCTATATTTTGTATAGGGTGCATTTCTGGAAACCTTTTTTGGGTTGTCCTGGAAATCTGTTTTGGAGCATGGATCTCTAGCCTTAGCATTTTTGGAGCATTATATCAGCAACAATATATTTTTCTATATTTCAGCTATTATTCTCTCAAAGACAATGCAGTTTTCTGCATTCCTGTATTTCATGTATTAACAACATTTTAGATCTAGGTGTATGCTTTCATGGGAGGCTTGTTTGCCCAACTTGAGTGATCTTTTCCTCAAGATATTGTACCTATTTTTCTATTATATTAATAATGGAATGGATCTACTATTGTCTCATGTTTTGATCTATTTATATTTCTGCGTATTTCCAGTTTTATGCACTCTATTCCTCCTTTTACCATTTGGGAATATTACAGTGGTATCAGAGCAAATCTTGGCACAACCTGTGCATCTTGAAAAGCCAATATGTCATCTAAATAAGGAGATCCTCTTATTGATAGAGAGAAGAGGTATCAAAGAAGAAGACACCAGAATTTTGATTATACAAATGACAAAGAAGAAAAGGGTAAAACCCCTTTATCTGGAGGATAAGATGAAGAGAAAGAGTTTCCTAAGATTCTTCTCAAAGCTATGTAAGATATTGCTAAAGAAATAGAGGATATGAGGATGGATAGATACAAGGAATTCCCTAAAGGATTTCAACATGGTGAAGGCTCCGACATTTCTCATCACTGGAGTGATCAACCAGTGCAATAACAACAAGTTCCCAACGCTCTAAAATGCCTACATTCTTAGCAGTGGGAAGTGAAGGGTTTCAAGAACAATAATCCCTTGAATACTATTTCATGGAGTATGAGTATTAAACTTAGAGATTCAAGGACCACTTGATTTTTCAAGAATTTTGTCAAATCAAGGACAATAGGAGGCCCAGGCATCACAATAGAAGTGGTGGATTCATTCAGAATCATGATCTACGCCGCACTATGGGCAGATTCTTCTTACCCAAATTTGATGGGTCATCTAAATGCACTGCCAAATCATGGGTAGAGAATCTTGACATATACTTCCAGTTGAGCAAATTTCTTGAGATGAAGGCCATCATGATAGCATCGTTGCACCTTGAGGGTGAAGCACATGATTGGTGGTTTCATGGCTTGTATACATTGGGTCATGCCAATGTGACTGCATATTCAGATTTCACAAGGAGGCTGGTGGAGAGGTTTGATAGAAGATATCCTGAAGCACCATTCATGGGGCTTCCAAAACTAAAACAATAAGGTAATCCAACAACTTACATTTCTGAATTTTTGAGACTTTCTGTTATGGTTCCTGATTTATCTGCGAAAAGAAGGGTCTATATGTTCATTAATGGGTTAGATTAACCTCTTCATGGGTTTGTTAAGTCTACCAAGTCCACTACCCTTCAAGATGCCATTGAAAGGGCCAGAGATCTTCAAGATGCCTTGCCAAAAGAAAAGGCAACATTTCAGCATAATCCCTCTTTTCCATCAAAGGGAAAAGATGAGGAGGCTCCTCTTTCAAAGGAGAGACAAAATAAAAAACCTCTTGATGATGATGTCTGAAGATATTTAAGGAGAAGAAAGCTTTGCTTCACATGCTAAGAATCTTGGGCACCCGGACATAAATGTGCAACAGGGAAGGCACACTACATAGGGTTCTTCTCAGATGATGAGGAGGAAGATGAAGAAGAATAAGGGAGGGGTAACAGTGCTGGAATAGAAGGAGATGATCCACCACCACCAGGGGGTGAGGATGGAGCAATTTATCCATTTAGAGGGACTCTTACATCATTAAGAGTGGTACCCAACTATCATAAAACTTCCACACAAGAAACATAGTTTAATTTGCGTAGTGGAAGCAGGGGCATGATGATCCCATCTATTATGCATATGAGATTGGTCCATGAGACATCACTATCTTATGGTAAACCACCTGGGAGGCCACCTTATCTAGATTTGGTGAGATCTGTCTCAAATCATGATGCTCCATTCATAGATCCAGGAGGTATGGGAGCATTAGAAGGCCAATATACAACGTTGAGAGTCTTGGGTAGACTCGAGGAGGAGGGAGACATTCTCCCAACATCATCATTACCCACTCTCATTTTAGATTCTGCGCTGTGGTAGGAGAAACATGGGAAGGATAGCAACCTTCCAACATATACCTTTGGCATAGGAGATGTCAAGGAGAAGGGCAGCTATATGACAGATGTTCTTTATGATAGATCATCAGCGTTGTCACTATGGAGGATTGATCCATATTGGAAATCCCAACTGTTGGTGGATTATTCCAAGGATCTTTTTACACGCATGATACTTGATGACCAGCTACATGAGGAGGGATATTTATTCCAAGATGAATTCATCTATTATCATGGTAGGATCTTCTTATCTAGAGCCTCCAAGCTCAAGGAGAAGTTTCTACAAAGGGCTCATGAAGATTTCCTTTTCAGCCATACTTATTCCATGAGAGCCTACAACACTATCATGGAGAGCTACACTTGGGAAGGCTTTGAAGAGGAACTATATCAATATTTTCAAAGATGAATGAACCTTGTGGAGTTGGAAGAGAGACATGACTCAATGAAGGAGTTATCATAGCCACCTCTATCCTCTTTTGGAATGAGAGGGGATCTATCTATGGACCACTCCATTTGTATGAGCAGAATTTTTGGTAAGGAACATGCTTATGTACATAATGTTTCATTTGATGATTACTTACATTCCTTTACCATGTATATGTAGGCCATAGATCCAAGGAGGAGCATTATTCCATATAAAATTCATGGCCAACTTTTGGCCATAAACATTTTTGAACATGGCCACTCCCTTGGAGGACATAGGGAGATGTTGTATCACTGTGGGTGCACTCCAAAAGCACCAAACATATCACACACTTTCAGCCATTGTGAGAAGACTTGGGCAGCAAGTAAGTGGTGGGGAAACCACTTACCACATCATTATTTGATGCAGTCAGGAGATATACTACGCTGGTTCCACATGTGGGACTATGACCCACCTCCATTTTTACAAATTTTTGTTTGTATGTACTTAATTTTGATCCCATACATTGATGATGTGCTTATTATTTTTATGGGAATGATTGGAGGGAGGATGGGAGGAATGTATGTGCCCTATGGGAGAGAGACTCTCCATGTTAATTATGGTACATTTTCCAGGGAGAACATTGGGAAAAGCATGTTTGTTTCATTGGAACTATTGTCTCCTTGTAGGATGAATTATTTGCATCTCATAAGAACTTTGGAGGAGAATTTCATGGAGGGATGGACTGGTAGACACTTAGCTTATGAGGGAAGCTTATCACAAGTTGGTGTCGGAAATGATGGAGGAGAAGAGTTTCAACACTCACCTTGTCAGTTGTTTGAGGACAAGCAACATTTGGGAAGGGAGGACTGTAATATTCCCAATTAGCCATGAGCTAGTTGGAATATTAAATTTTGTTTTGCTGCTTTGTTTTATGAATAAGAGGAATCGAGGTCCATAATTCTCCTTAATAATTAATAGATCAATGCCAATGTGAAAAGGATAGACCTTGGCAGCTTAATTGAGCACTCTTAGGTGTGAAAAGGGGCCGGAACACCTTGATTGGGTCAACTTTGACCAAATCAACAATGCTGTCATGGAGGAGTGGCCATAAATGAAAGACAACGCAATTTTAGATGGATATGAGTTGCATGGAAGTAGTTCTATTATTGGATGGGGATTAGGGTTTGCAGGCTCATATCTTATAAAAGGAAGAGGATGGCAGCCATATTTCATAATGTTGATGTATTTGATATTTTGATATATGGTCTGATTAGACATATAGCTTTCTTCAGTTGTTTAGTTAAGATTGCATGTGTTGTTTAGCACTGGGTGTTCCTGATCAAGAATCCAACCTCTTTCATTGAGAAAATATTGGAAGATTTTACACTATACTTCCACATTCAAGCATTTGGCCAAGCTTTAGTCTCATGTTCAACGCAGTTCTGTTTATATTTGGGTTGTGTTGCAGGGATGTAGCAGTGGAGGAGAGAGATCTCCAATTTCTGAGCTAGTTTTCCATTGGAGGGATCATCCTTTCATCCAGAAGCTTGTGAGGAAGAATTCAGGGCTTCATGACATATTTTGGCACCAGGCCAAGTAGCATTCTTTAGCTACAGCATAGTTTCCCTCAAGGACTGTGTTATTTTGGAAAGCAGCTGCAGTAGTGGGCTTATTGCCCTATTTGGAGTGTTTGGGTTTCCTGATGAGCTCTTCATTTAGGAGATCTGTTGGAGGAGGGTCAGCCATATTTTATATCATATCAGCCATCTCCCATCAGTGATTCAATTGCAGAGACTATTCAGCCCTAGGGCCAAATCTGCTATATTTTGTATAGGGTGCATTTCCAGAAACCTTTTCTGGGTTGTCCTGGAAATCTATTTTGGAGCATGGATATTTAGCCTTAGAATTTTTGGAGCATTATATCAGCAAAAATATATTTGTCTATCTTTCAGTTGTTATTCTCTCAGAGACAACGCAGTTTTCTACATTCCTGTATTTCATGTATTAACAACATTTTAGATCTAGGTGTATGCTTTCATGAGAGGCTGCTTTCATGAGAGGCTTGTTTGCCCAACTTGAGTGATCTTTTCCTCAAGATATTGTACCTATTTTTCTGTTATATTCATAATGGAATGGATCTATTGTTGTATCATGCTTTTATCTATTTATATTTCTGGATATTTCTAGTTTTATGCACTCTATTCCTGCTTTTCCCATTTGGGAATATTACAGTTGATAGGCTTACTACCAAGAAGTTCATTGGTATGTCACCATACCAACTTGTCTATGGAATGGATGCTATTTTTCCATCTTCTCTAGCACTGCTAGTGATGAAGATAATGCAAGAGTTACAAGTGGAACCAAATGATACACTCAAAAGGATCCATCAAACCATTCAGTTGCAGCAAACAAGAGAAGAGGTGTATAACAGAACATAGCTAATCCAGGAAAATATTTGATAAAAGGACAAAGGAAGATGATTTTGCTATTGGTGACAAAGTTTTAAAATGGGATGCAATGAGAGAAGACAAAGGGAAGCATAACAAGTTTGATAATCTATGGATGGGACCATATATTAAAAATTCTTTTAGAGGTGAAAATGCATTTTTTCTCATAGATATAGATGGAATAGAGTTACTTGGTGGTCGTGTAAATGGAAGGATGTTGAAGCATTATTTTTGCTAGTCTAAAGATTCTTTTACATCATTGTAAATATCATAGTCAACATATATTGGATTGGATGTTTTGCTTATTAAGGTTGAAGCCCGAAGAGAAGGCCCTAAGCCATGATCAACATACCATCATAATATTTTTTGAAGAATAAAAGGAATCAGATTACAAATTGCTCAGATGTGCAGAAGGATAAGGCTACTGATCACAGGTTCTTGACACTTCAATGCATGGAAGTGCCATCCTCAATTGGAGCCACTGTTAGGGTCCTATATTTCATAGGATTTCAAGGTGACTGAGTTTATTCTATCTGTCAATTTTACTTTGTAAAATGATTTCCAATCTGCAAATAATTTTCAAAATAAATAAAAAAATGGAAATAACATAAAAAATCAAAAGAGGGTATATGTTATAAATAAAAAATATAAGATGTGAGCCCCATCAAAAAGAAGAAAAAACAATAAATTCTGAAAGTGTTGCACATCTAAATGCCACTACCCTTAGTTTAGCTTATTTTTGAAAATAAATTGTGTGCAACTTGTTTAAAATGCCATAAAAGTTCAATAAAATTCAATCATACAGTTTAAGCATGATTGGATTAGGTTTAAATTGCTTGTTAATAGGTAGTGAAAAATAATTTGTCAAACTGTTTAATCTTGACAGGTTGATTAGTTAGATAAAAAATAAACATTGGTTCAATAGTTTAAATATGAACCAAGGGAAATGTCATAACATCATTTGTTTTGATAAGTCAGCATAAGTAGTTAAAATTTTCAAATGTTAAGGTAGGATATGGATGTAAAAGAATCAAAAAGTTAAAAATGTTAGGAAGGTTAAATTTTTTATAGGCATCCATATCAATAAAATGTTACATGTTATATGCTTTAAATAAAGAAGGCAAAATAAAATGTTAGGTGTTAGATGCTCTAAATAAAGGAAGCAGAATAAAATGTTAGGGAAGCAAGAAAGAAAAAGCCTAAAGCTTCATTCTGTTTTAAAGGTTTTGATTGGTTGCTAGTATAAATGGGCCTACGGAAAAAGTTATTTGTATGGATTAAATTATGATTATAAACTTATATCCTAAATTTTTAAACCATAGCATACACCCCCCATACTTTCTTTTCATTCATTTCCCTTTAATTACATTTTCTTCCCCATTCATATATTTCCATACATTTAATTATAATCCCGCACATTCAAAATCACTTTTTTTCAATAGGCCAAATCCCAAAAAACCTTTGATTTCCGTCTCCTACAAACCTTTCTAAAGGCTGTATGCTATAAAGTGCGACCCAGTCACCCGCTACACTCCCTTTTTATTTCATTTTCCTTTTAAAAAACATTAAAACTTACCCTTTTTCTGCTTTTCGCTTTATATTTTGACTTTATAGTTTTCACCGTTATATCATTGTATACTCCTGCTTCCCGTTCCCAAAGTGGGGCCCTCATCGCATTTCGCATATTATACATGTTTTGCCTCACAACAATAATTTAACATGTGCAATTGCTAATTTGTGATATATCACATCACATATTCTTTAACTTACCTTTGAAGTGCCCACAATATATTTGGTTTGACTTGCGATGCAGTTGGCCCCACCACAACAACTCCGCCCCCCCACTTCACCGCCATTTTCAATACATATCACATATCATATAAAAATTCATTAACTTTGCCTTTCCACATAAAACATTCACCACTTTATAGATCTGCCAATGCAGTGGGTCCCTCTCCCCGCACTTCGCAAGTTTTAGATTTTAACCCTTGCTTCTTATAACTAACTAAAATTTGTGATCTGCGAGTTGCGATCTGGTCCCACCTTACCTGCCACATCACTCCATCCTCCCCTGCGCGTCACACTTCACATTTTTCAAATTTTATCTCCGTGCTTATAACTAAAACTTAAAGTTTTCGATTTGCGATGTAGTCTGGTCCCACCTTCCCTCCATGTCACCTCCCACTTTGCATCGCATCTCTGATAACATTCTTCATAACTTAAAATTTAAATTTTGCGAAATGCGCGGATTCGATGTGGTTCCAAGATGAGGTCTATAAGATTTCAAGTCCAGGTAAATGATTTGTTACACTGTTTTGTTTAGAAAAAGGGTTAATCATGGAAAAAAGAAGGATTCGGGTGAAAAAAAGATAGAAAGGTCGAGTCGGGCAGCAAAGGGCATTCAACGCTCTGTTCATACAAAAAATTCATCCGCCAGCACAACAATAAAATGTGGTCCACGTCTTAATTGTTCCACTACATTAGCACCTACTTTGCACAACAAATTACACCGAAGCTATAATTTTGTAATAGTTAGAGTTTTAAGTTCAAGTCTGTTAGACACTGTATTATTGTAAGTTTTTGTATAAATACTTCAGTTTTGGAAGTATCAAAGGTCAATTGATTGAGATTAGAATCATTACTATCTTTTGGAGTACTGTAAGATTTTCCAAAGCACTGGAGCATCAATAATAATCAAACCATTCACAGGATTCTTGTGGCTTAAATACTGGTGATGTGTTTCTACCGTTCTAATGTTTCATTGTCATCTTTCATTGTAATCATATGAGTTCTAATTGTAAATCAGAAAGCATGATGAATAGGATTTACTTCTGAGTACCTTATTCTGGCTGCATTTACAATCATAATGTTTCCATTGAAAGCCAAACTAAAGAATTCTTAATTTCTCTTTAGTTTCTGTTGAATTTCTTCATATTTTTGTCACAATCCATTTATAAATTTGAAAAGATCCAGTAAATAATCCTAGCTTGCCCTCTGTTTACTATGTGAAAAGTTGATGCAACCATCCAATTTATTTTGATTTCATTTTCCAATAGACATTAATCAATTGAATACAATCAATTTTCCAAGACCCCAAACAAAACTCAAAACCCCAAATACTATCATAACTAACCTAAAACTTATTCAAACAAAGTTAAATTTTATAGAGATAACACTCTTTGAAACTGGCATGGCTAGATCCCAGTTTCCAAAGTTGGTTTGATGTTGGCCTATGTGATTAGTTCTCACAATCTCTAGAAAATTATAGAATGCTAACAGGGAGAATGTGTTTTACAAGTTTGGATACCCTATAGAAATAGTCATTGATCAAGGAGCACAATTCACCTCTCACCTCATTGAGAATCTTTTGAGTAAGCACAAGATTCAACATAGAACTTCTACTGCCTATCACCCTCAGGCGAATGGTCAAGTAGAAGTAACTAACAGAGCTTTGGAGAGCATCCTCACCAAGGTTGTGAGCAACAACAGAAAATATTGGGCAGACAGATTAGTAGAAGCTACTTGGGCCTACAACACTAATTGGAAGACAACAACATGATTCACTCCTTATGAACTAGTCTATGGTAAGAAGGCTCTATTTTCAGTTGAGTTTGAGTTCAATACTTTAAGAATGCCAGCTCAATTAAATCTAGATCTATCAAATGCCCAAAAAGAGACATTGCTACAACTAAATGGATTGGATGAGTTTAGAATGCAAGCACTTATTCACACGGGGGTAGTTCAGCTGCAAAGGAAGGTCTGGCATGAAAAAAACATCAAAGAAAAGACCTTCCAAGAAGGAGATTGGGCAATGTTGTATGTTTCAAGGTTTAAATATTTCAAAGGCAAGCTAATGACAAGATGGTTGGGACCTTACAAAGTGGAAAAATGTTTTGATAATGGTGCAGTTAAAATCAGAACTATATATGAGAAAGGAATCCCCTTGCTTGTCAATGGTCACAGACTTGAAATTTACAAGAAGCCTTTGTCAAAGGCAGAGTTCATAAATTCAATAAGCAGAGATGTGTATGTGATGGGAAACTCCATAGTTTCCCAGACCTCCTAAAAAAGAAAAATAATAAAGATCCATTGGTGAAAACCTCTCCGAGGCACCCAAGGCAAGCTTGTGGATTGAAAACCTCGATAGAGGCAGCTCACTTGCTCAAAAAAAAAAAAAAAGAGAGAGGGAAAAGAAAAAAGAAAAGAGAATAAAGATACATGGATGAAAACCTTTCTGAGGTGCCCAAGTAAAGTTTGTGGGTTGAAAACCTCCATGGAGTTAGCCCACTTACTTTCAAAAAAAAAAGAAGAGGAAAATAATAATAATAATAATAATAAATCTGCATTTATGTGTTTTCTTTGTTTTCTGTTTTACAGGTTATTAATGGTTTCTGGAAACATAGGGAAGCATTCATCTTCTTTTCTCTTCTTCTATTTTACCATCCATACTATCATTCACTCCAGTAATTTTCATAACTTCTTCCACCACCTCCATGCACCACATTCCTCCATTCTTGAGCACAATGTAGCGAGGAAAGCAAAACACAGACTTCTACAGACATCAAGGAATTCCTACAACGCAGATATATGTTCTTGAATAGCAAGAAAAACAAGGGAGGAGCTCATGAAGTAGACCCCGGGGAAGACAAGAGTGTCACCCATGGCATCTGGAGCACCTCCCACGTAGCATCTCCAGTAGGAAGAAACAACAAGGAAAAAACAACAACTCACTCAGAGAGATGCTCATTTAGCAAGTTGCTCACTTAGAGAACAGAAAATAGTGAAGAATGCAGCATATAAAAGGCTTGTCTCCTCAATTCAGCTCCTGAAAATGCCTTGGAAACGACAGGTAAACTCAGGTATATCTTCTCACCCCTCGTTATGCATCCATAATAGCCAAAAATAATTAAATTTGCAGACTTAGAGTTTCAGGGGCAGAAAGGTGGCCAGTTAGCTTGGCCACCATCTTGAAGTATGACTAGGGAGTACTACAAAGTCATGCCACCTCGGCATGCAAAAGAAAGGAATTTAAATCAAGTGGAGTATAGGAGAATGAGGGGAGGAAACACACAGTCCATCATGAATTAACATGGAGAAGGAAACAACGGTCTCTAACGAAAACTAGAGATGAACCCGAGTTACATAAGCACTCCAGAATGATTTGTGTAGTCTAATAATAAAGAGGGAGGGCCCATCTCATCCAAACCAGTAAATTGAAAATTTTTAAAGGGATAGAGCCTGATGGAATCCCGCAGTGCTTAGAGAAGAAAGAGAAGAAGAGCCAGAAGAAGAAGAAGAGGAACCAAAAGGAGAACCAGATGAAGAACCAGAAGAAGAAGAAGAACCAACAGAGGAAGAAGAACCAGAAGAAGAGGAAAAACTAGAAGAAGAACTAGAAGAAAAGGAGGAAGAGACAAAGGGCCAAGGAAAAACAGAAGAGATGGCAATAGGAGTCATCGAGGTAGCAGAAAGTGAGCAAGAAACAGACTCACAACACAACACCAGACCCCCTAAAGACAAAGAGGTAGTTTCCACCTTAGCTTCTCTGAGCACAAAGTGAAAAAGGCAGACCTCTATGTATTTTAGAGCTGACAAGAGTCAAAGAGAGCCAGAAACTTCTCCCACGAGCCCAATTATCATTGAAGAATCACAAAGGGTGGAGGAAAGAATCGAAGAAATAGTTCTGAAAGAGCAGTTGCAGAAGGCACAGGTAGAGAATGTAGCACTGAAGGAAAAATTGCAACAAAAAGGGGAGCAAGTAGCCACCATGGCATACTTATGCGTAGAAGCCCTTCAACACAGATTCCCTTCTGACTCATATGTTGTGTACCTCAAGGAGCAATGGTTTCTATTTCAAATCAAAACTCTAGCCTCCCATGGATCACTACCTTTCCAAGATTGTAGGCAATTCATGAATTTCTACAAGGAAGCTAACATGGCTGATTAAGCAAAGATGGCAGATTTTTATGTGCATAACCTTGTGCTAAAAAATCTGGATATTTGGGACCCCAATCATACAATGGGGGATATGGAAGTATCTTGGATGGTGAATGATGACACTAGAGAAAAATAGATATGGAGGGTCATGGGAAGAAGAAATAGAGAACCCTTATATATCAGACCAGAATTGTTCAACCCAAGAGGAGTCATCCTTAACCATCGAGAGATTGAAAGGGACCCTGCACTGGTTGAAAGCTACCTTGAGACTCAAACTTAGGTGATAGGCCATTTTGATGATGTTTCTAGGAAGATAGAAGATGAGTGCATTATGGCCAGCAAGAGGAGATGGAAAAACCTCCCTCACAACCTCAAGAATAGGGAATACCATACTCTAGAAAGACTGAGGGGTGCATTGGAAAGGACACCATTATACAAGAGGGTCATGTAGGCCAAAAATATCCAATCGTTGGGACTAAAGCTCAACCCACCTTTGCTCCTGGGGATGAATGATGAAAAGGACATAGATGCACAAGATAGAGAATGGGAGAATGCAGAAAAGAATATTGGTTTTTACCCCCTTGGGGAAACTCCCATACTTCTTCCTCAGGAAATCAGGGGGTCTATCAAAGCCTTGAAGGAAATACAAGAGGAGGATTAGTTGCTCAGAGGATAAGCAACCATTCAATAGGGAGGTGATGATGAGCACCATCATTAGACATATTTGGAGGGGTTAATGGTCACCTTTTTGACTTCTTAGATCTCTTTTTCTTGCATTTTCATTATGATTTTATTTTATGATGCTAGTATAGGCGGTGATTAAGGCTAACATACTCTGAGTGCCTAATATGAGGTTGAGTGCAGAAAATCATGATTTATTAAGAATTTTTATAAGGATTTTATCATAAATACTTGGAGGAGACAGCAAAGAGAAATTATTGGAGGATTTTCCACCTTCCTTAACTCTCAAAGGCAGTGAAAGGATCCCAAATATTCCCTCCAACAATTCGAATTCCAAAGGCAGCCCAATTATCCCCATGGATTTCTCCAGCAATTCGAGTTCCAGAGGAAGCCAAACACTCAAACTTTGTTTACTTGGAGCCAAGTGGACTTATTCACTATTTTCTAGGGAGTTGTTGGTATCTTCCCTATAGAATAAATAGAGCCAAGCTAGAGTTAGGAAGAGTTAGATAGTCAGTGAGTCGATTCTAGTTGAAACTTTGTTTCAAGCCATTGAGATTTTTATTATTTTAATCAGTAATCAAAATTTCATGGATGTATGAGGTTATTCTTTTATGAAATGAGCAGACTGATTTCATTCGACTGATTTAAGTTTCAAAGAGCTAGGGTCGTGGGTTAGGGCCTAATCCATGTGCCTCAGCTTCTCTGATATTACTATCTTTTATTTTATGTCATTTAGCTAATTTTTCTTCTTCCATTTAGTTAGATCTGCTTCTGATAGTTTCATTGCTGCTTAGTCTTTGCTTTCAATTTGTTGTTGTAGTTTTTCATTTTCTTGTGAGTAGCAGAATAGAGGATAAAACTCTAAAAGCTGTGGTTCTAGACTTCCCTTTTCATCTCTGTCGATAAAGCTTGAGGAGGGTAAGCCTTCCCACAGACCAAAAACATTGATTTATGTTCACTATTTCCATCTCCGTGTCACGCCTCTAGACCTTGCTTTTACGCCTCCATTCCCTCCTGTTTTCTGCTTATTTTCACTGCTATACCCACCTTTTTCCCATAAAAGCACTTAAAATCTTAAGCCGCATTATTCCTTCGTTTCTATTGGCTACGGTTGCCTTAATCGGTTTAACGCAAAAACATTGGAAAAACCATTGAATTTGCCCTTCGCCTTTCCTCCTTGAAATCCTCGCTACTGTACTTCACTCATCTCTGATCACAGTTTTCATTCGGTTATTTTAAGACTTACCGCTCTTTCGTCGATTGGGATATCCCTTTCCACTTCCCTTAGCCGCGCTTTTATTAAAAACAATCAAAAACATTAGAAACCGCATTTTCTTCTTTGGACTTACTATCACTCCTCATCGCAAGTCGCATCGTTTTCCCGTTTCCTTTAAGACTTACCGTTCCAATCGTCGATTGCGATATTGTGATTGCATTCCACCGCCGGTCCCACTGCCATGTCACCCATCGCAACTGCACTTCGTACCTTTTCCTTGTTTCGTTAATACTTACAACTCTTTTCCTATCGATTGCAATATTGTTATCGCACTCCGCCATTGGTCCTCCCACCACGTCACGCATCGTAATCGAAAACTACAATTCTTTCCCTTTTCGTTAATACTTACGACTCTTTTCCCTACCGATTGCGATATTGTTATCGCACTCTGCCGCCGGTCCTCTCGCCACGTCACGCATCGCAATAAAAAACTGCAATTCTTTCCCTTTTCGTTAATACTTACCGCTCTTTTCCTACCGATTGCGATATTGTTATCGCAGCTTTTGCCTCCATCACATCTCTGCCATCGCATGTTTCAATTCATTCTGCTCCAAAGCCATTCATGCACTATAATAAGGTTTTACAAGGTTTAACCCCGCTCTTTCCACTTCTAAGTTGTGTCTCATGCGTTAAGCCCTCCATTACCTACTTTAGCCCTTTTCTTTCCTCCAAGCTGCAAATCAACACTTTTTCAATTAGGATTAAGTCATGGATAGCTTAGTTGCATGGGTAGAAGCATGGTAGATAGACTATAGGATAAATAGAGTGCATTTAGCCATTTGGCCAAGTTAAGTGTGGCTTAGAATTAGTTTCTTTTCTGCCACTTCTTTTCAACAATATAATTTAGTTTCTTTTTAGTCATTTCCTTTTCTACAATTTAAATTAGTTTCATTCTTGTCATTTCTTTTTAGCAATTTAGTTTAGTTTCCTTCCAGCAATTTACTTTCCAATTCTTATCATAGTTTAAAAAACTAGCACCCTTTCGTAAAGTAGAGGAGGATGACATGAACAAATTGCATCTGTTGTGTATATAACATTGTCACCTCCAAGTTTGTATGAACCTCAGGTTGATAAAGTAAAGTAGGGAAGCCTCTGGGAGTTGCAACACTCTTGGTGCAATACAAGGGCTCACCAATGACTGCTATGTCCATAGCATATTTGTACTAGGAAGATCCCCCATATGAATCACTTCTTGCGGGAGATCGGTGGCCGCTATGTCAAAAAAATATGTGTACCAAGCAGATCCACCCAAAGGGATCACTTCCTGTAGTGAATGCTATGTTCACGAAATATTTGTACTAGACAGATCCACCCAAATGGATCACTTCCTGCTGACTCAACCATAAAGTCAAACCCTGAGAGTATCGAGAGAATTGATCCCATAATATTCCAACATCAAAAGTTTTTTTAATGAGAAGGACTTGACCAATTAAACTTACCCTCGAGACTTAATTCTAGTTTATGTTTCAAGTACATTTGCTTTATTTTAGTTTTTAGTAAATAGTGGTAAACTTTTTTTATTTTAATTTTAATTTTTTAGTTTTTAGGGTTAAACAATTTATTTTATTTTATTTTAATTGTAATTATTTAGTTTAGTTTGATTTTAAAATTATTTAAGTTTTTAGTTATTTTAAATTGTAATTATTTCATATTTTAGTTATCTTTTAGTTTTATCTAAAATTACTTTAGTTTTTGGTTGTTAGTGTAGCTTAAATTATTTTAGTTTAGTTTTTTATTTTTTATTTTTATTTTTATTTTGTAAGTGAGTAAAAAATATTTATATTATTTTGAAAAAAATATAATATAAAATGGTTGTTGGGTTATGAGATTGGAAATTAGGCTAGTTGCAGAAATAGATTGTTTTAATACTACTAGTCAATAAAAATATAAGGTTTTTTTTGTCTCTTGTTCCATTTAAAAAACTTACTATTACTGCTAACATTCCCACTAGGTTTGTTTAGATATCATTCATTTTTTCCAAACTCAAGATTTAACATAGTTATCTATTAAAAGTGTACTGTACAAATTTTTCACTTTTTTAAAGTTGCAAAAAATCATTCGATTTTGAAAAGTGTTGATTAAAAATACACATACACCTTTTTCTTTAGTATATTTTTTATACTTAAAATTTTCTTATGTATTAAGTATGCATATATTTTTTTTAAATGTTAGTGATTTTCATACCAATTTTGAAAAGTGTTGATGCAACATCAACCATTTTTTTTCCTTATTTTAGACACTTTAATTTTTTTGATATATTAAGTATGGATTTTTTTTTTAAATGTTGATGATTTTCATGCGGATTTTGAAAGTAGCATTAATTTTTTTTGCACATTTTTAACACTATATTTTTCATATGTCCTAAATATGCACATTGTTTTTTAAATGTTGATTATTTAACCATTTTTCAAGTTGTCTTATTCTTCTTCATATTTTCGGTTCTAAGATATTTGTTTTTCAAAGGTTATTCAAACATGTATTTTTTATTTTTCTTTGCAATGTATTTTAAATGTTTTTTTTTTTTTGCGAAGTTTAAAAATAAAATAAAATAAATATTTTGAAGTTAAGTTTTATTTTTATTTTTTATTTTTTTATATAATATTAATTAATACTTCAATACACATAAAATAATTGCCGCTAAAAAAAATAATTCTAAACATTCAACAAAAAATACACATTTTACAATTAGATATAATTTAAAAAATATACAATTCGGGACATTTTCCCTAACAATGACATGTTAAATAAACATTTTTTTTATGAAAAAATTGAATAAAAAAATTTGAAAATATAACAAATTTTATCAAATTTATATGCAAAGATAATAATATTTAAAGTGTTTTTTTTTTCCAAAAAAAATGATTCACATAAAATTGTAAGTTAAAAAACATTAAAAATAAAAAAAATAAAAGAGCAATAATATTTTTAAAACATTAAAAAAAAAAAATTGAAATAAAAACATTAAAAAATAAAATTAAATAAAATTAAAATATAAAAAATCAAATTAAATTAAAAAAAGAAAATTAATTTAAAAAAAATGGCCCCTCAGCCCATAATTGGCGTAAGCCGATTCTGGAAATTGGCCCTTTGTCAGCTAGGGGTTGGAGGGCAGCCGCAGGGCCAACAGAGGGGCCTCGAGGCCCGCTCTAACAATGCTTGATGAGCTCCCTCCCCTGGTTGACGAAGAGTTGATTCCCAAAGGGTTGGTTGAGGGTTGATTCCCAGAATCGGCCTTCGCCAGCCAAGAAACAAAGGCGCCAATTTTTTTTTTTTAATTAATTTTTTTTTGGGTTTAATTCTCATTTTTTTTAATTTTTTTTTTAAAATACTTTATTGCTTAATTTTTAAATTTGATTTATTATAATGTTTTATTTTATTTTATTTTTTAACGATTTATTTTATTTTATTTTATTTTATTTTAAGTGTGTTGTTTTTTAATTTTAATTTTTTTTACTCTTTTTTTATATATGTTTTTAAATTTTAAATTTATTTTTAACTTTAAAATTTGAATAAATTTTTAATTTAAAATATTTAAAATTACTTTTAATTTGTATTTAATTTGTTTGTGTTTTTATTTGTTTATTTTTTAATTATCTAAATTGTTTTTATTGTTATTTATTTGTTTCTTAATTTTTTTTGGTTTGTGTTAAATTTTCAATATTTTTTCCTTAAATTGTGTTTTTTTGTTTTTCATTTATTTTTTTTATTTTTTTAATTGTTAAAAAATATGTTTAATTTTTAATTTTTTATAAGTTAACTTTGTTTTTTTATAAAAATATTATGTTTGATTTATTTAATTATTTAATTATTTTTTTTTCATGATTTTATATTTTTTTTTGTGTTTTTTTTATTTTCGCCATGATGATGTAGTATAGTAAGTGGTTCGAAACACGTGAACCCAAACTACTTTGTGATTTTTCCGGAAGATATTTTTTATGTTTGATATATATATATATATATATATTATTATTATTATTTACTATTTTTTTACACTTTTTGTTTTTGTTTTACTTTAATTTTTTCAATCTTTTGATTTTTGTTTTGCTTTGTATTTTCCATTTTTTATTTATTTAGCTATTTAGTATTATTATTATTATTATTTTGCAGGGTCCACGTCTATCCTTGCCTAGCAATCTGACCCATTATATGTCAATTTGATGGTTGATTTTTATTTTTTCGTTGCAACATTTCAAGTTGTCTTTAACTAGTATTTTAAAATAGTTATACTTTTAACATTTAAAAAAAAACATTACTTTTGGTATAATGACTCTCATTCAAGTGTTCATTTTTAAAGTTTTTTTTTAGTCATATGATTTTTCCATAATGCCATGGTTGAAATATATTGAAAACTTGAGGTTTTTTGTAATTGTGATATTTGGTTTTAATTCCATGGTTGAAAAATTGTCAAACTTTTAAGTTTTTTTTTTTTTTTTTGGAGTCACGATATTTTATCTTTAATGTTATGGTTGAAAACAATTATAAGTATTGTATCTTTAAAATCATGGTTGGGAATTGTTGGAATTTTATTGTTTTTTTGAGATATGATATTTTATCTTTAATACCATCCCTGAAAATTGTTGGAATTTTAAGGTTTTTCGAAGTCATGATATTTTATCTTTAACGTCATTGCTAAAAAATGTTGAAAATTTACCATGGAAGAAAAAAAAAGTTAGTCCAGTATCAACACTTTTCATTTTCAGTGTGTTTTTTGCACACAAAAAATGCCTTTTATTGGCTTTTAGTGCCATTTTTAAAAAATGCACCGAAAAAAAAATGTTAATGCAACAACAACGTTTTTCATTTTTGAAATGTTTTTTCATGTTTTTATTGGGTTTTTTTTTGCTATAGTTCTCATTTTGAGGTAATATTTCTCGTTTGATCGGTAATTCTGTGATTAACAAAAATTACTTGTTGGCTTGAGGGGTCTTGACCCAGGTTCAGATATATTGCACAACCAACAAACCCTTCAACTACTAGCACTTTCGAAAATGACCAGCTTGCGCAGATCAAAGTCTCACCCGAAGCAGTATGGGGGGGTGCTAGAACCAGGTTTCCACACCTTGAGGAAGAATTTAATGTGATGGCCCTCAAAAGACTATAATAGAGCTAGAACAAATCATATACAGATGTGACCAACAAAAGAACAACAAAACAATAGATCAACTTGGTGCAGATTATCTCAGAATACGTTAGTATGTATGTTCGCGCACAGTATACAGATACACTTTAAGAAGATCTATTCATCAACAATGTACTTTACGCATATTATACTTCATTCATTTGCGCATATTGATTTAATCATAATAGAAGTAAAGATGCAGTCACTGACAGATTTCGATATCAAAGAAAAAAACAGATAAATAACAACAATCGCATAACAGTTTCTAGTTCGCCAAAACATTCTTCTTTATTAAGAGATATAATAGTTCTAATGCATTCAGTCCTTCAATACCAATTACCCTTCCACACATACAACTAGCGGAGTCCGCACACAGCTAGGACTTAGGTCTCTACGCACACAGCCAGTAGGAGCCTTTCTACCCAAAAACCCAGACTTAGATCAAAATCATACAAAAAATTCATCATCAGACATAATCTTATCTTCACTTGACTCGATCTATCTATATTTATACTAATCTTAGCACGCAAATACCATGGTCTTAAACCATGGTTTTCCCTTAAAACCCATTTACATTGAATAGGGAGTTTGAACTTCCCCAAAGCCCCTTTAACTCTTCCACACAACACGCACAACAAAACATATACAAAAATTTACAAAAATTGACCTCACGGGACGCCTCTCCAACACTATTAGACTGCATAATAAGAATTATAACTAAATAATTTGTTATCACAGTAAATCAAATGAACAGAGTTGTTGCTTTCTTGAGCCTCATTTTATAGGATCCTTTCAGGTTGAAGCTTTTGCAAGAGCCACCATATGAGTCACCGTTGTGGAGAAATCAAAGCATCCTACCTCTCTTACTTCAAACTTCTTGAGGTGCATCTGTTCCCTTTTGCTTCCCCCAGAGTAATGTCAATGTTATGTATATACTTTAGGCAAATGTCAAACATGTCATGCAGGTCACTTATATGGCCATCCTAGAACTTCTCAATATTTACCAACATCCTCAGAGCAGATTCGATCCCTCCAAGCTGATGACTAATGGCCCTCAGTTTACTTAAGGTATCATCCTGGTCTTTCACCCATCTCCTAGAGCCCTCTACTTGCAGCTTTCCCATCAAGGTATTAACATGGAAACTTGTTTCCAGGGTTCTGTGGTAGAGGGTCACTTGGGTCCTCATTTCACCAGTGCCAATGATCCAATCAAACTCCTCCTCAACTTGACTTTCAGGGATGGATCACCTTTGCTGGTGGACCTCATTCTCCCAAATTTCCACCACTTATTTTCCTTTTGGCAGGACAGTGGAGTGAAAATAATTTTCTTCTTCTCTCATAGTTTGTTCCATGCATGTGTGTTTGCTTCTATCCTCCTCTTGTGCCTCTGCCCTGGTTCTGCCCCTTGGCCTTCCCATCAAATATCTTACTCTGACCATCCTCAAATCAACTACTGCTGTTAGTATGAATCTTGCTTCGAAGCGTACGAAAAAAGACCACTTTAGCTGCGCATAACTTACAACCCTAACAGCATAAATGTCTACTAATATCTTCAGATCTGCAATTAGATGATCAAGAAAAATGCTGCAAAAATATAGATCTATGCATTAGAAGACATAAAAAAGTAGAAAAATAAGATTTACTCCATAGATCCAATAGACAAGACAAAAATATATCCAATGAATATTTTTATTAATGGCACCTGGGAGGAAAACACAAGAGGGTGTTCCCTATTCTCCTCAATGGGATGGGTTCTTGTGAGTCCTAAAAACTTCAGATTTATAACTTCTCTCTCTTGATGGTGTAGTAAACCCAGACAAAAATGGAAAAGTATGGATATGATTATGGATCAATAGCCAGACCAAGTGTCGAGATCCAGAGTGATCTTTAGGCAACAAAAGGTGACAAATGAATGGGAAAACCCTTCTATTTATAACAAAATATTGAGTTAGTATAGAGTTTGGTGCATAATTAAAATATTATTAACTAAACCGAGATCCAACTTTTATGGAATATTTTATTATATTTGTTGGAGGGAAAAGGAATTTGACTTGAGTCAAATCCCTTTATTTGTAAATAATAAATAAATAAATGATTTATTTATCATTTTAAGGATGTGATTAAGTAATAATAAATAAATAAATGATTTATTTATCATTTTAAGGATATGGTTGGGTAATAATCAAATAAATAATGATTTATTTAATTATTTAAGGGTGAATTAGTCATATTTAACAAAGAATATTATTTAAATAAGATTTAAACAATTATTCTTTAGAAAATAATAAGATAAATAATGATTTATCTAATTAATTTCCTTGTTTTGGGTTAAATATAACCAAAAATATTAATTAAACTTATGTTTAACTAATTATTTCTTGAGGAAAAGAAAACAAATGTATATTTATTTAATATTTCCTTATGGGGTTTCCTGTTTAGACCATAAACAACTTAATAAAGGTGATTTACTAAGTTATTTTCATAGTGAAAACAATTTTACTTGGAGTAAAATTGGTCTTACATGGTGTACTTGGGTCCATCTAATGATAGTAGGTTAGATGACCAAAAAATGGTGTAACAGATTGCCCCCAAGCGTGCGAGTGTTAGGAGCTAATCATATGAACGAAGTACGTTGTAAGAACTCAATCACTATTCATCGAAGGGGAAGTCAAAGAGAGAGAAGTATAAGGTAAACCAAAGTTCTAAAAGAACTAGACCTTGAGGAGGTGACTTGCAGGTGCGACAAGTCTTTTTGAGTGAGTACCTGCTATAGGCGGCGGGGGAGGCATACCTATGCCTGCCGAGGCAATAGTACAAACAATAAGGCGCTTGGAAAACCACGTAATGAAATGATAAAGAATATGCTGGCCTGAACATGAGCCAGATAAATAACATGATAATGAATCCCACATACATATTATGCTTGGGATAACATCTAAGACTCTGTACAATAATATCTGAGTACATGAGATATAAATGCAACCCATATGCCCCTGAAAATAGGAAAGGGCTCTGAAAATCTGAGTGATACATGCAAACAAAACGGTGCTGCAAGCGGCTGAGGCCGACATCATCAAATGTATGGAGCTGCATCGAAGGCTGTGATGAAGAGGTCATCCGAGTGTGCGGGGGGCTACCTATAGGGCCACCCCCTCATGAGGGTTGGGACATCTCACACACACTCGGGAATCATCGATGTTAGCTGCTGCATCACTGAACCATCGAGTATACGGATCTCGATCATGCTGAAAGGAGCTACAGCTGAGAAACAATCAAGTCAAAGGGAAATAATGAGTCCCTTTGCCTGATCCGAGGCACCGAACTAGAGTGGAAGCTGGAACCAAGGTACACTACCCTCTAGACCTGTCTTCTGGAATGAATGAGCTGATTTCGACAGAAGGAGGTTCGCCATAGGTGAGGAAATAAGGGATCCTCAACTAGGGCACAAGGGAAAATAGTAGAGTGACTAACAGACTGACACCAATGATGATTATGAAATGGAGGGGAAAAAGTAGCGAACGAACGACTTCCCTTGTTAGAGCATAAAGGGCACAGATGACCTAGCAGCAACTGACACAACATCATGAGGGATAGGGGATAGCCAGACTGAAGGCCATAATGTGCGACACGAGAGAGGGACCAAGCAATGAATGATGGGGGACTGTGGCGAGATGTAAAGGGACTCGGGATAGACTCCATGAAAGAAATGATGACTCAACTTGGACGCTCTAAACAAGGGTGACTCAATGGTGATGCCACATATGAAATGGGGCTGATGAGGACCATAAAAGCATGAGTACCAGATGGTGACTCATGACAAAAGTTGACACGAGCATGGACAAGTATGGAGGCAACATGGTGCCCCCGGTACAAGTGTTGCAAGTGAAGAAATTCGGTTTTTGTGGAAGGGTGAAGTGACGCTTCTTGGGAAAATGTGTCCCAGTGAAGTATAAAATCACTAAAAACTAACAAATACCCATTGGAGGGCTTAGTGAGAGATTTCCAACGGTGTGGATGGCTTGGTAAATAGAGCTACGGTTGGATCGCGGCGAGCGAAAGAAGAAACAAGGGTTTCTCTTTTAATAAGGCATTTTCCCTCCAAATTCATTCATTTGCATGTGGAGCTGTGGTGAATGTGGAGAGGAGAGAAGGCCCTAAATCTTGCGGCGATCATAGCAGACAAACCGACCGTTGGAATCGGGAGCTATTAGTTGCAGGTAAGAGGCCTAAACCTACTCTTTCTTTTCAGTGGATTAAAAGTTTAGATTAGGTCCCTAATGCTCAGGAAAAGCCCTCTACTCCTCCTCACGGTCGGGTCACAGTTTTTGGGGCAAAAACTGCAACCTGGGTAGTAGGTTTTGGCTAAACAAGTGCGACCTGTCCTAGGTTTTAGGCCTGAAAAGTGCGGCCTGTCTGGGAGGGGTGTTTCGGTGTTGTTTTTTGGCTAAGCACTAGGGTTTTTTGATAAGAAACAATATTTCCTATCTGTATACTGATTGATATGATGGTTTGTGCAGGTATGGCAGAATTACAGATCAACTGGAGAGAGAGAGACCTGGGTGAATTGCATTCGGAGATCCGGGAGGATCAGGGTGTCCTCGGTGCTTTGGCTAGGTTTGGGGTTCTGAAGTTTGTGGAGAACCCTTTAATGAGAGCTGGGGAGCCCTTATTGTCCCGAATTGTCAGCTACTGGGACCCGGACCATGAGGTCTTTATAGTGCAAGGGCACTGGATCGAGTTAACGGTCCAAGATATATATTTCCTGACTGGTTTTGCACCACTTGGGATGGTAGGGAATACTCAGCCAGTATTACCGCATGGGTGGGATATCATAGATTTTGTAGAGTGCCATTGTCATCCAGGTATCCAAGTCAAGGGGACTCGAATACCCATCGGGGATTTGAAGAGGTTAGAGACCTGTACTGTGGCCGCAGCAGTGTTGTGGATCTTGGGAAACCAGGCACTCCATCATATTACGGGGGGACAGATGATGCTGGTGGAGAGTGTTTTGAGTGAGACCTACTATGGGTGGGCCCATATGATGCTGTCGTCATTGAAACAACAATTGTTGCTATGTAAGAAACAAGTGAACCATAACTGTGCGTATGGTATAGTTTTGTGCTCTTTCTTCTTTGAGAAGATCCCGACACTTCAACCTCACATATAGCTCCTAGATGGGGGCCCGAGAGAGCCTAGGATGCACTGGTGGGGGCGACTACTGTGCAGAGGAGGAGGTGGAGCAGTTGGACGAGTTTTTCGTCTTGATTTCTTTGTTCATTGGGATTAGATGCCGATGTATATAGACAACTATCCCTATAGTGGGATGAGTTGTTGTGGGGACCCGGATCTGCCACTGCCACCTGGTCTTATATGGGGACCGGATGGTAAGTGCCACATTGCTGATATTTTACGTGCATGTAAATTTTTTATAATATTGTATGTAGTATTGATTCTTTTACTTTTGGTATGCAGATACAGCACCGGTAAAACCGACCGGGTACATGGGGTGTCCTACAGTATCAGGGGCGGCAAGATCTAGTGGACCAAGGGCACAGCAAAATGAGGATGCAGCAGCCCTTCTGGAGGACATCCGTCATAGATGTGAGAGGCTTCTGACCGGTGTTTTGGAGCGTGGATGGCAAGACTTAGATGACTAGTACATAGAGCTATGTATTGGTTTACCTTCAGAATGGCGAGGGGTCATGCGATGCATGGCGATGGCCGGACAGAGTGTTCATGATCTACGAGCTGCAGGGGTAGAGCCATTGGCTCGGGATACTCCAGATAGTGATTAGTGTGTAGGGGCATGTGGTGCCCCCATTTTTGAGTTTTTGGTAACATGCTATGGGCATGTCATATGTATCAGAGTTAATGAACTCTAAAACATTTTGTACGACACATACTATGGATATGCATCATTTTGATATTTTTATGTTATTTTCTTGTGTTAAATGCAAATCCAAAATATGGTTTGCAATGCTATCTACATAGTGATTTTGTGCTCTAGGTACATGACTGAAAGTAATGATTTCAAATTCACGCATCAACAGCTTCACTCGTAAATATCTTCTAAAAAGGATAGGATTATGCACACGATAGACACCATTCAATTGCATGACAAGAAGCAAGGAATCTAAATGAACATGAAGATGGAGGATGTGATGTGAAAGGGCATCGACTAATAAACCTCGTATGACATCATATTCGGCCTGATTATTGGTAACAGTACCAATGCATACACCATTTGAAAGAACAAGCGCATGCAAGGGGGTAAAAATGGCCCAACCTGCCGAGGCTAAATTCCGAGTGTAGCGACTTGTACCATCAGCAAAACCGATATAAGGTGTGGATGGTCGATCTATATGAAGGGTGTCACAGGACAATAAATGGAAGGCTGATGAACAATGCTGGCAACCTGAGTTCAAAGTAGAAATCGAACGCACTCCACGGGAAGGGGTGATCTGGGTAAGATGTCTACTACTCACATGCCGTTGGTAAGGTGGAATGTGGGAGCTACCAGGGGTGTAGCTTGAGCTAAGGTTATGCAAGTAATCATGGGCATGGGGCGAGCTATCCCGTTGATGGGAGGGAATGATGGAGTCTAGGGTGAACGGGGTTTCCATGATGTCATCATCGCAATAGAAAATGGGGTGACTGTAGGAAGAGAGACCACCTGACGCGTCGAAGCTACCTGATTCATCATCTTGAAAAGGAAGGTTCACATGCGCATCGTCACAGGGGATGACAGAAGGATAAGCAGATAATGGATCTACTGAGGATGAGCCCAGGGTGATCGCTGAAGGGGGTTTAGGCGAAACAATAGGGGAAGATTTGATGGGAGCTTCCACCCAAGGTCTCATGGACGATGAAAGGTAGAGGATGGTGGCCACATGCTCCGTCATGTCGACTTCAGGGGGGGAATGTCAATAGGAGCGGGTAAATCCTCGGTCTAGCCTGCAGCATACTATGCAAGTATGGGAGAAGCGGATTGGTTCTGTTCAATCTCATACTCCTGGACTACCTCTAAAGAGGCACGGTAATGCATAAGGCGGGGACAATGATGAGAGTAATGGCCATGGAAACCACACAAATCACAAGGGTGTTTGGTGTGAATAGTCTTGTTGTTCTTGGTAACGGTTGATGAAGAAGTAGAGGTTTTGGGGACCGTCAACTCAGGGAACGCGACATTAACCATGGGATTGATGCGGGGCAACTCGGGACAAGTATGGGTGGCATGACCGATGACATCACACAAAGCACATGGATTTGGAGATGGAGGAGGTGCAGGGTCAGTCAGCGCTGCTTTGTCCTTTGAGGCCCTTTTTCAAGCTTTGCCCTTCTTACCCTAAGCGGTCGCAACAGGAGGTGGTTCTTGTTGAGGTGGTAGGCACTGTGACAACGGGAGAAGTCAGGGGGACCGGTTGAACCGGGGTTAGAGCAAGATAAGGTTTGGGTTGGCCTAGCAGGGTAGTGGTTCGAGGATCAAGGTACCAAACCGGAATCCCAATGGTCAAGTTAGGAAGAGAGAGGGTGGCCATGACAAGTGCCGTGTAGATTCCTAGTGGAGGGACTAGGAACGGTATCTGACCAGAGCGGTAATGGCCAGGTGGGATGGCTCCTAAATGGTTAAGGCCTGGAGGAACCGACCCAGGAGGATAAATAGGCTCATGAGTACTAGTTGAAGGGCTAGGAGGAGAAGGTCCAAGAGGCTGCATCGAAGGGCTAGGAGATGGCTACGGAGGGTGAGGGGGCTGCTGACTAGCCGAGGCAGGCCTCTTGAGAGAGGCCCGAGACGATTGCATCATGAAAACATTCGATGAGCTGGGATTAGAGACAGGAGGAGGAAGACTAGGGAATTTACCAAGCAAGGAGGAGTCCTTGTAGACGCCAGGTGAGAAACTGGTCAAAGGGTCGACGGTTTTCTTGTTGGCCACCGAAGAGATAGTGGACTCAGGGGAGGTCTGAGACTTCAACTCATAATACGTCAACTGGTCAATGGTGACTATCTTTCTATTATGGGGGAAGGACAACTTGCGGTGAATCGCGGAAGGGACCGCAGACATCGCATAAGTGTAGCTACGACCCAAAAGAATGTTGTAATCCAAGGGGGCGTCTATGACTTCTACGTCAACGCAAACTGTCTTGCCCGCAATAGTGATAGGAAAATTGCAGAATAAGCAAATGGGCTTAGAGGCATGGCCATCCCACGCTCGGAGAGTGATCGCGGAAGGAGCCAACTCAAGAGATCCGAGTTGTTTCCAAACTGAAGTGGACATCACGTAGGTGGATGCCCCCTCATCAATAATGCATCGAGAAACGTTGATGTTCCAGATATTGAATAGGATTTGGAAAGCGACGGAAGCAGGGAGAGGAGGATGTTCTGACTGGTCAACATCAAAGACAATCAATCGGTCATTGGAAGGGTCTACAATGCCCACGGTAGACAGAAGAGATTTTCTTTGTGAAGGGTGCGACTGGAGGAGTTCCAGCGTTGAAATGGTAGCGGGGGATTGTGCCAAATCATCGACTATGCTATACGAATGGGTGGCTTTGCTAGAAGTAGAATTTCAGTGTAGTGGACCCTTAGGGATCTTGGTATGAACCTCCGCCTTGGGCTGAGGGATCTCCAAGGGGCCATTAGGTGTCGAAAGAGGCTCTGTAGAGACTGAAGGAGGTGGCTCTGGGATAGACGTAGCGGGAGGCTTGTTATACTGACGGGACCGAGTCTAAAGATTGATGTCTACGGTTGAAGGTTGATCAGATTTTATCATGAGGATTTGGTCATCGAGGGTACCAGACATAAGAGGTTGGGTAATAGTGTGGTATATAGGAGGTTGGTCAAAGAGAGGAGGCATGATGTACCCTGAATACGTGCTACCAAGAGGGGAAGAAGTGCAGGAGGTGCTGCCCCCCCTGAGGAAAATCAAAGCCCATGGGAGGTTGAGCAATGACGACACGTACACGGTACCAAGGAAAAAGAGACTGAAAAGGGCAGGGAGATGCAAGATCAACTGATTACAATGTTGAAACAAGGGCAGAGAGGTGTAGGATCAATTGATTGTGTAAATTTTAATTTTTAAACCTAGACATTTGTATAGAAAAGAAACAATGTGTTGTATAGATGTAAATAAACCTGCAAATGACAGTAGATAGGCCTGCAAAACAGAAAATAAATAGCTAACAGTGAAATAATCTAAACCCAAGGAGGTGGGTCTCTCAACAATTATTCTATAGGTGAGAAAAAAACTAATCTAAACACACTAAAAAAAAGGCTAATATAACTTGGGTCAAGAGAGACAGAGATCTAAAAGACAAAATTTGCTGGAAAGTGGTGCAGAAAACAATAATAAATCAGAGGAAAATTGCTGTAAAAAGAGGTGGCGAAAGGCTATCTCCAAGAAGGAAGCAGAGTGCCCCCTAAAGGAAAACCCAAACAAAGCTAAAAGAGGAGATTTGGACGGATAACAATCCGATCTAAAGTGGATCTGAAGAGGAGGTATTAGATCTGGAAAAATGGCTGAAGAATCTGAAATTTCAGACAACCTGCAATAGCAAACACTCTTCCACAAAAAGTGGAGGGTACTGAAGCCCTAGGGGGCTAGGTTCCCACTTAGTTGAGTTAAACAGAGCAAGTACAGGTCCAAAATGGGCGGAGATGGAGGTCAGACAACCCTCAACAGAGGCTCAGCAAAACCCAGAAAACTTTCAGAAAAATCCCTGCAGAAAGTCCAGGTCACAGTTTTTGGCCTGTTTTCAGAAGAGGTGGAAATTTTTGGCCTGTAAAGTGCATCCTAAAGGTCCAAGTTGCATGTTTTGGGTAGAAAAGTGTGATCTGCACTTCCGGCACTTTCGGCGGCAGGTTTCAGAAAAATTTGTCGTCTCAGCTGCGGCTGATGTTGTTCACCTGCGCAATGGGTCCGAAAACACGCGGAAGTTAGAATTTTTATTGTTTTAGGGTTTTATGGGTTAAAACAACATCAAGAATAAGAAAAACAAGGGGCTAAAGAGAAATCCTAGGGTTTGAAGCAGCTAGATATGCAAGGATCAGAAAAATGACAACGGTCATAATGGTAAACTCATGTGGAGTCGATAGTTGTTAGTATGAATCTTGATTCGAAGCATACGAAAAAAGACCACTTTAGTTGCGCATAACTTATAGCCCTAACAATAGAAATGACTGCCAATATCTTCAAATCTGTAATTAGATGATCAAGACAAATGTTGCAAAAATCTAGATGTATGCATTAGAAGACATTCAACAGTAGAAAAATAAGATTTACTCCATAGATCCAATAGACAAGAAAAGAATATATCCAATGAATATTTTTATTAATGGCACCTGGGAGGAAAACACAAGAGGGTGTTCCCTATTCTCCTCAATGGGATGGGTTCTTGTGAGTCCTCAGCACTTCAGATTTAGAAATTCTCTCTCTTGATGGTGTAGAAAACCCAGAAAAAAAGGAAAAGTATGGCTATGATCATGGATCAATAGCCAAACCAAGTGTTGAGATCCAGAGTGATCAAGAGGCAACAAAAGGTGACAAATGAATGGGAAAAACCTTCTATTTATAACAAAATATTGAGTTAGTCTAGATCTTGGTGCATAATTAAAATATTATTAACCAAACCTAGATCCAACTTTTATGGAATATTTTA
The DNA here is from genome assembly GCA_034641835.2 of Pinus albicaulis. Lineage (NCBI taxonomy): Eukaryota > Viridiplantae > Streptophyta > Pinopsida > Pinales > Pinaceae > Pinus > Pinus albicaulis. Next base: position 775,340,149 of record CM076571.1, on the reverse strand, counting down.
TTATATTTGTTGGAGGGAAAAGGAATTTGACTTGAGTCAAATCCCTTTATTTGTAAATAATAAGTAAATAAATGATTTATTTATCATTTTAAGGAAGTGATTAAGTTGTTAGACTCCTATACCAATAGGTGTCATATTTCATGATTGACTTGATGAGTTATGTAATATGTTCATACATTTTCTTGTTGCAAAGGTTTTCCATATTGTCAAAAAAATCAAAACATTTAAAAAAATGTAAAGAGGGTATACCCTAAAAGAAAAATTAAAGGGTGAAAAGAATAAAATGGCCAAAAAAGTGAAAGAAAATGAACCCCACCAAAAGAAAGGCCAAGGAAAGTGTGCAAGCCTAAATGCCACTACTTTTTTGCTCTTATGTAATAAATCAAATTGTGTGCAAATGGTATTTTATGCCACAATTTATGAACAGTCAAACATTTTAAGCTTGGCTAGTTCATCTTTCAATTTTATGTTTTAGAGATAGAGAATAAAATCTGACCAAACTATTTAATCTTGGAAAATAAGTAGATAGGTAGAGTAATAAAAGGAGCTCAACAGTTTAATCTGAGCCCTTGGATGTAATAAGGATAGAATTAGATAGGTTTTCATATGTAAAAGAAAAGAAAGTGTGATAAGGGTTTGCCAGTCTAAGTGCAACCTAATAAAGAAGAAAAAATGATAGGGTAAAATAGGTAGGGTAGGTAGATGTTGTTGCAGAATTACATGTGATGGATAATGGCTCTAGATATGTTAAACTTTTACTTTCATCACAATTGCAAAGGCAGACACTCCACTGGAAGAAATTCAAGCAAAGCAAAGTCAAATTATTAACTTCCCTTCTCATTTTCCCCTAAAGATTTCACTAATTTCCCCTAAGTGCTAAGGTATTTGAAAATTAGAGGGGCTCAAGGCATTTCCTTGACTTTTGGAGGGACTGGACCCTTGGCCCAATAATTGGAAAAACCTAAGTACTTGAAATCATCCATCATAACATTCATTCATCTCTCAAAAATCTTTTCCCAAGTAAAATCCCATTTTACTTAGGAAAATCATTCAATATTTCATAAAAAACCCTCAAAATCACTTTTTATTCTAAGTCTAAGTGATGAAGTCATTATGATGCAATTAGCTTTTAAATCTTCACTTTCTTAGTTATATTAATGAAGTTTGAGTTTACATTGTCCCTTGGTAATATTAACTCTAATTTATTTATTAACCCCCTATAAAATCACCTTCTCCTATTATATATAACTTCTTTTATATAATAGCCCAAAAAAACCATGTATTATAGTTTTAACCAAAGTATTTAATCCCCACTTGTTCAAATTAAAAACCCACTTTATACCCCCTTTGGCTAAAAAATATCTTTATTTTATTCTCGCCCCCTATGGTAGAAGTAAATCGCTTTGGTTAATTACTATATAATAAAAATATTCAAAAATATTTTAAACATAATTTATATGTGTTTAAAATAAAAAATAACTCCGTTTAGTTTAAACTAAAACTGAAAAAGAAATAAAACCCGACCCTTCGTCGTACGAGAAGAATTAATTAATCCTCATGATTAATTAATAACCTCACTCCACCAATCAATTTCCCCCGATGAGATTAATTAAGGTTTAATTGCATCGGGCCCTCCATATTAAACTCCTGTCATCTTCTGTCACCGAACACTATTCGATCGACCACTCCGATCAACGGCTATTGACAATATCGGCGGCTATCTGATGCGAACGATAACGCGCGATGGCCAAGCAGTTTTCTGAACAGTGCCGTGCCACACGTCGTTCATTTTATAGAATCACTCGCCCTCTGCCCAAAACCACCTTTCCCCAAAAGCGGTGTGATCGCGTACCGCTTACCGCCTTCCACTAACGACAAAACTTCACATCGTCAAGTCAGCGCCATATATCCACCATTCATTGAAAGCTTACCCGCCAATATCAACCGTTTACCCGTTTAAACATAAACACCCTAGTGTTGCTCATTTTTGCCTGATTGTGTAGTAAAACCCTTTGTAACCTAGTTGTGCCACCTGAAGCCTCTGTTAACCCATTCAAGCATGGTTTACCTCCCAAAAATCATTCTAGATTCACTCCACAGACCTCTCAACATCAAATGAAACCTTTTCGACCTCCCCTGCAAACCAATGCTTTCTTAACAATTTGTTTTGTTTTACAGGTGATCAGAAGACCACATCCTTGGATAAACAGTCTTAATACTAGTCATAAGACTTGTTTACTCCAAGAGTGTTGTCAAATCTATTCAAACAGAGATGGAAGATAAAACATACAGTTGAAAGACAAGCAAAGGAAACAGGATATTAAATGATTTACTGTTGAAACAGACAGTAAAAACCTAAACTACACATTGAAGGTAAAAGGACACAGTAAAGAACAGTCAAAGAGTATCAGGATTAAAGAGTATCAGATTGAATACCAAGTCAATTAAATCAGCTAGCATGAAGATAAACAACAGGGAAGACAGTTACAAAACAGAACATACAAGTTCATGACAAAGTGAAGACAGATAAAAAATAGAGCGGTAAAAAGTAAAAAGTAAACAGTAAACAGTGAAAGTAAACATGAAGATATTAAGGGTTAAACAAATATGAAAACACTTTCACCAGCCACAATGAATTTTATCCAAAGTAAAAGTGAAAAACAGTCAAAAGAAGTTTAAGGTTAAAAGATGAAATTAGAGCAAAAATGGTACATTCTTCAAAAATTTCCTGTTTAAGTCATAGTTTTGCAGAAACTATTGTGATCAATCCAAGATGGATTTTGCAAACCTGAAGGAGGTTTATGTTCTTAAGAGGACAATATATAAAAACCTCTCTCACTTTTCTAACAACTATTATGGTTTTGGAAATATTAAACAATGTTGGAAAGCCCTTTTTGCAGAAAATACCAGTTAAGTCATCATTTTGCAGAAAAGATTGTGCTAAATCCAAAATACATCATACAAAACTAAAGGATGTTTTTGTTCCTAAGAGAATAATCTACAAAAACCTATCTCACTTTTTACACAGTGATTTCAGAATGAGAGATACATGCACATCTTTACAGGCTATTTTTCAGACTCTGTAAAACTTTGTTTTACACATATTTTTACAGAGCCTATTGTGCACAGCTGGAGAGGAATTTTAGGAAACTGAAAGAGGTTTATCTCAAAAACATGTTAATCCACATAACCTCTTTCACTTTTTACATATCTATTACGTATTGAGAAATAAAAAGATATCATTGGACCCCAAGTTTGCAGAATTGTTGGAGCAGAATGCACAAAGAAAGGAAGCAGTTAGTGACTTGGATGCCTCATCATCAACTAAGAGTTGGATCAAATTCAAATTCTCCTCTTTGTCATCACCTATCCATACAAAATAGTGCCAAATAGATGCATTAGTTTGAGTGTACTTTACTTAAGTTCTATTTATGTAAAATAGTTGGAGAGATTTGTGAACTAATCTTGATATTTTTTCAAGATATTTTAGTTTAGAATTTGTATAAATACTTCACTCTTGGAAGTATTTTGGTGTGGAATTTTTAGACTTTGCTGTAACATTGAATATTTGGAATAAAGTGCTATTGGAGAAAATTTTTGTGGCTAAGCTGGATGATGAATTGAAGCGAAAGACTTTTTACAGGATTCATATGTCAGACTACGGATCAATAAGTCATTTTTCCCTTGTGTTTTAAAGTCTTTATGTCTGTTTATTATATCATTGTGTTTCATTTCTGAATGACTAATGAAAAGGAATAAATCAGAAGGTACTTAAGTGTAATCTGATTTCAATCATTGTTATTCTAAATGTTTTCTTCTAAACTGGTTTTAAACAGTGAATTCTTAATTGCTCCTGTTTTTCTAGTTTAAACATTTTGGTTATTTAATAAATAATTCTTAATTGCTCTTTGTTAATAATCACTCAATTTTCCCTCTTATGAATGTGTTGAGAGATTCTTAATTTCCTTTCATCCATTTTAAATCCATTCCATTCACTTTAAATCTAAAATTGTTCTCTGTTTGATTATCTTGCCCTGTAAAACCATCTTTTGTCTAGAAACTTAATCCAGTGAAGCCATCTTTTTTACTCCATAGCCCAATGGCCTGAACTACTCAATCTTGCCCTCAGCTATCGCATTCCACCACCCAAATTCAAACAAAACCCCTGGACTTTATAACTAGCCTAACATCTTCTAAAACAAAGCTAAATTTTACAGAGAGAGCCCTCTCTGGGTACAGATTGGCTAGATTTTGTACCTAAAAGATTGGTTTGTGGTTACCTCGAACTCCTTTCATCTTTCAACAACTTCAAGGAAAATCTGAGTGATAACATATTGGCGACCATACTGGGGAACCTGAATAATTTTATTGTTACTATTGTTTATTTTATAAACTATAGACGGAGCCTGAAGTTAACCAGGTAGCCTTTGAAATTGCTCTTGCTTTGCAATTGCAAAAGTAAATAAATGTTGCTTCAGTCTATCTCCGGTATAGTTTATGGATTGAACATCTAGTTTCAAATTCTTGATCAGTTCCTTTTGTCAAATAAGTCTTTAAGAAATTTTAAATCTCATATCTAAAGCCTCTTAAAGAAATCATAGAAGTTGTTTTGAAAATTCATAAAAAAACAAAATAATCATAAAATACTCAAAATTTGGTTTCCTGAAGAACTAACTTTTTCTTCAGAATTGTTTTATAGGTTTAGATCTGATCTATGATGGTGGATAGTGATCAGACACACAAAGGTTAATATCATCCACCTGGCGACTCCAAATCAATTTCACAGTCAAGACTCCACTGGAGGAATGAACCTCAAAGAACAATATGGAAAGATCAGGCTTTCAACTTGGATCTTAATCCAAGACATTATGTTCTTTCTCATTAAGAAATTTTTTCAATGTATATTGTATTTTATAGAAGATCTTGGATTAGTTTTTAGTTATTTTCCTTTGAAGATTGTAAGTAATAATTCTCCTAATCTCTTTGAGCAACTTTCTTATGAATCTAATGATGATCATTTTCCAATTAAGAAGCCTCAAATAATCAAGACTGATCTTACAATCCCTGTACATATCCCTGTACCATATAAAGTTCCGGATAGATATAAGCCCCTTATTTTACCTCCTATACTCCATGATTTTCCTAAAAAATACTACAAGTATCTTCCTAGATTTGATGGAGAGAATGGTATCACTGCCCAAAAACATATTCAAGGTTTTGAGAATTATTTGGATTTATTTGAGATTGATGAAGATGATGTTAAAATCGGACTTTTTTCTCTTTCTTTGCAAAATAGAATAAAGAGTTGGTTCAAAAATCTGCCTAATGCTAGCATCTCAAATTTCCAGCAGTTTATCAAACTTTTCCTTGATAGATGGATAATCAAAGTTAATCATTTTGTGATCATGGAAGAATATAATCAATTAAAAAGACACCCAAATGAAAAAATACAACAATTTTCTGACAGATTTAATCAAGTTTATAATTCATTGCCAGAAAATATTAGACCTCCTCATGATTCAACTCTCTTGCATTATCCAAGTGCCTTTGATCCAGAAATATAATTTCGATTAAGAGAAAGAGATCCAAAAACACTTGTACAGATGCAGAACATTGCGGTCGATGTAGAAGTTAATCTGCAAATCAAACAGGAAAAGTTGAAAGCAGAAGAAGAGGAAAAGAAAAATATTGCAGAGGTAAAACTCAGCCTTTTGGTAAGAAAACTAGATGAAATAACACAGGAGATCACTATGAAAGAAGAATTTTTTATTCAAAATCACCATGAAGAAATAGAAGAGGTTGATAGCCATGAACAAATTCCTCTTAATTCAAATTATCATAGATCAGAAAATGAATTTACAAATCAATATGAGGAAGAGGAATATGGTGATCTAATGTGTATGTTTGATGACATTCCTTATTTTGATAATTTACCTAAGTATGATCATTATGATGATAGTTATGTTCTCCAAACTCAAGCTAGATTTTCAGAGCAATCAGAAGCTAGTTTGTGGGATGAAGAAACTCAGTTTCAGCAGATTGAAGACAGTGATCAGCCAGTACAGATCAGCCATGAGAGTGAGGAAGAAAGAGCAGAAAATGTGGAAATAAGTGAAGGTTCTTTACCTCTTTATTTTTCTTCATTTCAATTCATTCGAGACAATTATCTTGCCATTAATAATCAACAATCTTTAGGAATTGTGATTGACAACAAAGAAGATAATGAAACTATTGATCAAGATTTTTCAGTTTCACAATTGCAGTTATCAGTTCTCATTGAAATAAATAATCAAATGACACAAAAAAGTTCCATACCACTATGTTTTGAACCATTTCATCTTTTATAGGAAATGTGGTATAACATATTTAATGAAAAGGATGAGAAACTTGTTGAAGTTTATGAAGTCTCATGGAAACCTATATGCTATAGGTTGCAGCCATTTTCCCAAGTTTTTCAGGATCCGATAGCAGATATGTTGAATATTGAAGGCATTCAAAGCATTCCTCTATTAACTAAGTATGATTTTCAGAATGAAGATGATAAAGGTTTAAACAATCAAACATTACAATCAGGAAAAATATCATCGCAAATCTTATCTGAAAGTTTGCAGGGAGATAAAAACGAAAATAACATTTCAGATTCATGGTATGGAGGCCATCCAGAATAGATGTACAGTTTTTTAGATCAGTTAAAAATCAGTGTATATATTTTTGAGGATCCTTTTGTACAGTTTCTAGAGTCAACAAAGGAAATCAAGTGTTTCCTTATCCTCTCATTTGTTGACAAGTTTCTAATAGGTTGCAGAAGTATAGTTTTGATAATCAACAAGAAAATGCAACAAAATCTATCAAAGTACATAATGCTGGAATGGTTGCATTGGCTATTTCATTTTACCTAACTAGCAGTTGAACAATAGATTGAGTAGGTAGATGAGTGCCAATAAGCTCAGAATTTTGAGCATTTTTTTTTTAGTTTTCAATTTTCAGCTAGTTTTTCATTAAGTTGGTTTGAAAAATTTTGTGTGTTGTTTTAGTTTCAGATCAGATTTCAGTTTGCAGAAGACAGTAGACATTTACAGGTTCACCAAGGTCAATGGATGAGGACAACTGACCTGCTATTCTTTACTTTTCACCAAGAAAAGCCATCCCCAAGTAGAGCCAGTGTTAGACTCCTATACCAATAGGTGTCATATTTCATGATTGACTTGATGAGTTACGTAATATGTTCATACATTTTCTTGTTGCAAAGGTTTCCATATTATCAAAAAATCAAAAAATTTAAAAAATGTAAAGAGGGTATACCCTAAAAACAAAATTAAAGGGTGAAAAGAATAAAAAATGGCCAAGAAAGTAAAAAGAAAATGAACCCCACCAAAAGAAAGGCCAAGGAAAGTGTGCAAGCCTAAATGCCACTAATTTTGCTCTTATGTAATAAACAAAATTGTGTGCAACTTGTATCTCGTGCCACAATTTATGAACAGTCAAACAGTTTAACCTTGGCTAGTTCATTTTTCAATTTCATGTTTTAGAGATAGAGAATAAGATCTGACCAAATTGTTTAATCTTGGCAGATAAGTAGATAGGTAGAGTGAATAAAAGGAGCTCAACAGTTTAATCTGAGCCCTTGGATGTAATAAGGATAGAATTAGATAGGTTTTCATATGTAAAAGAAAAGAAAGTGTGATAAGGGTTTGCCAGTCTAAGTGCAACCTAATAAAGAATAAAAAATGATAGGGTAAAATAGGTAGGGTAGGTAGATGTTGTTGCAGAATTACATGTGATGGATAATGGCTCTAGATGTGTTAAACTTTTACTTTTATCAAAATTGCAAAGGCAGACACTCCACTGGAAGAAATTCAAGCAAAGAAAAGTCAAATTATTAACTTCCCTTCTCATTTTCCCCTAAAGATTTCACTAATTTCCCCTAAGTGCTAAGGTATTTGAAAATTAGAGGGGCTCAAGGCATTTCCTTGACTTTTGGAGGGACTGGACCCTTGGCCCAATAATTGGAAAAACCTAAGTACTTGAAATCATCCATCATAACATTCATTCATCTCTCAAAAATCTTTTCCCAAGTAAAATCCCATTTTACTTAGGAAAATCATTCAATATTTCATAAAAAACCCTCAAAATCACTTTTTATTCTAAGTCTAAGTGATGAAGTCATTATGATGCAATTAGCTTTTAAATCTTCACTTTCTTAGTTATATTAATTTATTTTGAGTTTACATTGTCCCCTTGTCATATTAACTCTAATTTATATATTAACTCCCTATAGAAATCACCTTCTCCTATTATAAATAACTCCTTTTATTTAATATCCCCAAAACCCCATGTATTATAGTTTTAGCCAAAGTATTTAATCCCCACTTGTTCAAATAAAAAAACCCACTTTATACCCCCTTTGGCTAAAAAATATCTTTATTTTATTCTCGCCCCATATGGTAAGTAAATCGCTTTGATTTAATTATTATATAATAAAAATATTCGAAAATATTTTAAACATAATTTATATGTGTTTAAAATAAAAAATAACCCGAAGTTTAGTTTAAACTAAAAATTCAAAGAAATAAAACCCGACCCTTCGTCGTACAGAAGAATTAATTAATCCTCACGATTAATTAATAACCTCACTCCGCCAATCAATTACCCCCCGATGAGATTAATTAAGGTTTAATTGCATCGGGCCCTCCATATTAAACTCCTGTCATCTTCCTGTACCGAACACCGTTCGATCAGCCACTCCAAGATCAACGGCTATTGACAATATCGCTGGCCATCCTGATCCGAATGATAACACGCGATGAGAAGGTGGTTTTCTGAACAATGCCGCGCCACATGTCATTCATTGTATGGAATCGTTCGCCCTCCGCCCAAAACCACCTTTCCCCAAAAGCGGTGCGATCGCGTACCGCTTACCACCTCCCACTAACGACAAAACTTCACATCGTCAAGTCAGCGCCATATGTCCACTGTACATTCAAAGCTTACCCGCCAATATCAACCGTTTACCTGTTTAAACACAAACACCCTAGTGTTGCTCATTTTCACCTGATTGGGCAGTAAAACCCTTTGTAACCCAGTTGTGCCACCTGAAGCCTCTGTTAACCAATTAAAGCATGGTTTACCTCCCAAAACTCATTCTAGATTCACTCCACAAACCTCTCAAAATCAAATGAAACCTTTTCAACCTCCCCTGCAAACCAATGCTTTCTTAACAATTTGTTTTGTTTTACAGGTAATCAGAAGACCACATCCTTGGATAAATAGTCTTAATACTAGTCATAAGACTTCTTTACTCCAAGAGTGTTATCAAATCTATTCAAACAGAGATGGAAGATAAAACATACAGTTGAAAGACAAGCAAAGGAAACAGGATAATAAACGATTTACTATTGAAACAGACAGTAAAAACCTAAACTACACATTGAAGGTAAAAGGACACAGTAAAGAACAGTCAAAGAGTATCATGATTAAAGAGTATCAGATTGAAGACCAAATCAAGTAAATAAGCTAGCATGAAGATAAACAGCAGGGAAGACAGTTACAAAACAGAACATACAAGTTCATGACAAAGTGAAGACAAATAAAAAATAGAGCGGTAAAAAGCAAAAAGTAAACAGTAAACAGTGAAAGTAAACATGAAGATATTAAGGGTTAAACAAAGATGAAAACACTTTCACTAGCCACAATGAATTTTATCCAAAGTAAAAGTGAAAAACAGTCAAAAGAAGTTTAAGGTTAAAAGATGAAATTAGAGCAAAAATGGTACATTCTTCAAAAATTTCCTGTTTAAGTCATAGTTTTGCAATTAATCCAAGATGAATTTTGAAAAAATGAAGGAGGTTTATGTTCTTAATAGGATCATCTACAAAAACCTCTCTCACGTTTCTAACATCTATTATGGTTTTGGAAATATTAAACAATGTTGGAAAGCACTTTTTTCAGAAAATTCCAGTTAAGTCATCATTTTGCAGAGAAGATTGTGGCCAATATGAAATACAACATACAAAACGGAAGGATTTTTTTGTTCCTAAGAGATCCATATACAAAAACCTATCTCACTTTTTACACAGTGATTTCATAATGAGAGATACATGCACATCTTTATAGGCTATTTGTCAGATTCTGTAAAACTCTGTTTTACACATCTTTTTTTAGAGCCTATTGTGCACAGCTGGAGAGGTATTTTAGGAAATGGAAAGAGGTTTATCTCACCAACATATTAATCCATAATAAACTCTTTCAATTTTTACATATATATTACGGATTGAGAAATAAAAAGGTATCATTGGAGCACAAGTTTGCAGAATTGTTGGAGCAGAATGCACAAAGAAAGGAAGCAGTTAGTGACTTGGTTGCCTCATCATCAACTAAGAGTTGGATCAAATTTGAGTTCTCCTCTTTGTCATCACCTATCCATAAAAAATAGTGCCAAATAGATGCATTAGTTTGAGTGTCCTTTACTTAAGTTCTATTTATGTAAAATAGTTGGAGAGATTTGTGAACTAATCTTGATATTTTTTCAAGATATTTTAGTTTAGAATTTGTATAAATACTTCTCTCTTGGAAGTATTGATGGTGGATTCTTATACTTTGCTGTAATATTGATTTTTCAGAATAAAGTGCTGTTGGAGAAATTTCTTTGTGGCTTGTTGGATGATGAATTGATGCTAAAGACTTTTTACAAGATTCATGTGTCAGACTACAGATCAATAAGTCATCTCTATCTCATGTTTTGAAGTTTTATGCTTGTTTATTTTATCATCTTGTTTCATCTCTGAATGATTAATGAAAAGGAATAAATCAGAAGGTACTTAAGTGTAATCTGATTTCAATCATTATTATTCTAAATGTTTTCTTCTAAACTGGTCATAAACAATGAATTCTTAATTGCTCCTGTTTCTCTAGTTTAAGCATTTTGATTATTTAGTAAAGAATACTTAATTGCTCTTTATTGATAATCACTCAATTTCCCTTTTTAAATATGTTGAAAGATTCTTAATTGCCTTTCATCCATTTAAAATCCATTCCATTCACTTTAATATCTAAAATTGTTCTCTGTTTGATTATCTTGCCCTGTAAAGCCATCTTTCGTTGAGAAACTTAATCTAGTGAAGCCATCTTTCTTGACTCCATAGCCCAATGGCCTGAAATACTTAATCTTACCCTCATTTATTGAATTCCACCACCCAAATTCAAACAAAATCCCTAGACTTTATAACTAGCCTAAAACCTTTCAAAAACAAAGCTAAATTTTACAGAGAGAGCCCTCTCTGGGTACAGATTGGCTAGATTATGTACCTAAAAGATTGGTTTATGGTTACCTCAGACCCCTTTCCTCTTCCAACAACTTCAAGGAAAATCTGAGTGATAACATAAGTAATAATAAATAAATAAATGATTTATTTATCATTTTAAGGATATGGTTGGGTAATAATCAAATAAATAATGATTTATTTAATAATTTAAGGGTGAATTAGTCATATTTAACAAATAATATTATTTAAATAAGATTTAAACAATTACTCTTTAGAAAATAATAAGATAAATAATGATTTATCTAATTAATTTCCTTGTTTTGGGTTAAATATAACCAGAAATATTAATTAAACTTCTGTTTAACGAATTATTTCTTGAGGAAAATCAAACAAATGTATATTTATTTAATATTTCCTTATGGGGTTTCCTGTTTAGACCATAAACAACTTAATAAAGGTGATTTACTAAATTATTTTCATAGTGAAAGCAATTTTACTTGGAGTAAAATTGGTCTTACATGGTGTACTTGGGTCCATCTAATGATAGTAGGTTAGATGACCACCAAATGGTGTAACAACTGCAATTAGCATTTTTCACTCGAAATTGACTCTTGTTAGTTCCCTACTCTTGCAATTCTCAATTACTAAAAACAACTCGATAGAAAGGGCATCCAACTAAGAATTTAAAGCCCTTACGATTAGACTACCATGGCTTGCATGCTTTTCAGTACTTAACATCGCAATCTACAGAGCTACAGTTCTAATCTTCGATCTGTCGATGATAGGATTTTATTCTCGTGTGAGTTTGCTCCATACCTCCCTTTCATTAGGATAATTTTAAGGTCTAAAAAGGGCCTTCTAAGAAAATTATAAAATAGTAGAGGAAATAATAAAATAATATTAGATTACATCATTAAAGTTTAGAGGGGAAAAAGAAAAAACTATTATTCCAACTTGTATTTTAAACTATCTCCCTATGGCTTTATTCAAATTTCGATTGGGAACACTTGTTGTATGCATAATTTGATGTCTCATCCAAGGAGTACCCATGTTGCATACTTTATATGGAACTTGCTTCATGAAAAATGATAAATACATGAAAAACATGATTTCAATCATGTTTTTTCATGTATTTCTCATTTTTCGTGTAGCAAGGTCCATCAAAAGTATGCAACATGGGTAATCCTTGAATATGGAATTAAATTTTACATCCAACGAGTACTCCTGCTCGAAATCTGAGTAAAATCTTAGGGAGATAAGTTGAAAATACAAGTTGGAAAAGCAGTTTTATTGTTTTATTATGTTTTAATCTTTTTACTTTTTTACCCAAAAAATGGTGAATCATCCCCCATGGTTGAAATCATCATATTGAATCCTATTGGTTCTTATAAATTTTTTTTTGGTTGTACATTTTTCTTAGGAGGCCCATTTTAGACCTTAAAATTTCTCTAATTCATTCTTCCTTCTCGGCAAACATGATAGTCGCATTATCACCAATTTCCTCCCTTAGTACGTATCCTTTGCAATTATCGTACCTTCCCACCTCTAGATCTCCTTCTGATAATTTATTAACCACCCTGCATGACAAACCTTGATATAGTTGTTCATAACTTCACATTCTTTAGTCGCCACCTTGTCTATGCAATTTTTCTGCATGTCCCATCTCTTGCCTCGTTTTTTTATTCATTTATTTTCCATAATATAGAATTTAATTAATTGTGTGAGCAAGTGGATCTCTTCTCGAGCCTTGGCCCTCCTCTGCGTTGTAATCCATTATGGATGCCATGGAGTTTTCCTTTTCTACTAACCTCTCAAAATTTTCTCTTACTTGTCCCTCTCGGAGTTCTGTCCATGCCACATCGTTGTACATATGCAATCTGGAAACCCCTTCATTGGCTAGCCTGTCCACCACCACATTTACTAACCTTTGTACCAGGCTGAATTCCATTGTTACTATAGTACTTAGGTGTTATTTAATATATTGGGTTAATTATTCCAAGCGCCAATTTCTTATTACCTTAAACCACATTGTATCCTCCTTTCCGCTTGGATGGAAATCATCGAAAACCCCTTTACTGTGACATTAACCATCCTCTCCGTTATGTGGTATTTACGATTGTAGAAAAAATTATTTCCCCTAGGTTCAATGGCCAACCTAGAACAACAAAGAGACAAGGAACCCAATGCTTTCCTTAAAGTAAATAGATGATGGAATGAAGCCATCTTGGAATCTGTTGCACACTTCATTCCTTATTCAGCTTGAATGCTCCAATTCTAGCTTCGATTGCCAAAATTATAACTTGTACAGTTAGATAACACCAGCCAAGAAACTACGAGATCTATGTAGTATCATCTAAGTAATCTATTAAATATATCAACATGCTACTGAAATAAGTGAAATAATGACAAACACATATAGGAAAATAGATAACTCTTTGCATTAATATAAATGGAAGGAGATTACAACCATAAATAAGTGTTGATATTGTCGAAGAGCTCCTCTAAGTTGTTAACTTGCCCTTTCCTTATCACAATATGCACCTTCAATCACCCTAAATGCATGAAATGTTAACCTTTCACCTCAGCAGCATAAGGGTAGAATCCAGAAGCCAACCATTAACCTCTTGCACATGCAAGATGGTAAATATATAGAGGAGTGGGGTAAGTTGGGAGTTATTATCCAATTACAAATCTAAGGTTTTAGATCCACCTTTGATGGGAGAATGGGATCAAAGGATAAGGGATGGAAACTCTAAAGAAGGATGAGATAGGATGGTAAAAATACGGAGGTAAATTGTTGTTAACAAAATTAACGACTTATGACAATATCCAAAATTTTATCACTACATTCAAAATAACGTAGGTACAAAGAGGAGAAAACATAGGTGGATGTGTTTAAAATACAATGGTAACATATGAGGTAGATACTCTCTAGAGAATACAATAGAATCAAATTTTCAAAATAGCTTAAAATGAGGTGGTTCGGGTAAAAGTGCTAGAAATAGAGGAGGGTTCACTTAAAACTGTGACAAATGTTGAAAAATAGAATAAGATGTTCTCAGTCCATTAAGAGCTAATGGTTGGGATACAAACAAAATATTACTATAACAGAATACTAAAATACTTGAGGTGGAGAATGGTAGGATTGGTGGCTAGTGGTTCCACCTGTGTTCAGGTGGGATCGAACAACTGATGAGCTTCATTTGTTACAATAAATTTAGATCATGACATCTCTTCGCTGAGGTAGGCATACTCATACTCAACACATAAGAAAACATAACATGTATAGTGATAAAAAGATGCATGCACGGGTGCAAATGGTGGACCCATGACCAAATGACTATCTGTATGACTACAACCATTATACATTATGATCTTTGTATAACTCCTGAAATTGCAACCCAGATGGATGAAACTAGATCCAGGGTCTTCTATCACGTTCACACAACAAACCAATGTATGAGTCTATCCATGTGAATCAATGAGCCGAGGTTGAACATGGTAGACACCATTTGATTACTGGTCAATGATGTAAACCGTTAGCCTGCTGGAAAACCCTTGATGATGTGTTGGATCTAAAGGTACTCGGTACAAACGTCTGTGGTGTGGGTAAATAGGTTAGTCTTGAACACCACAGTGGATGCGGTTGAGCGATAGTGTAAACTTATGCATGAGGAAAGGAAAAATTTCAAGTGATGCACTTTGGAAACCAAAATTGCTAGGAGTGTTTCTAAGTTATTTTATAGATGATATGTGATGTCGACAATGGTTAGGGAGGGACTTAATATCACCCCATCAGAAAAGCAACATCAAATGGATATCATGATTGGGACGAAATGATACCCACAGGTAATTTTTTTTTTTTGGATCAAAGAAAAAGGAAAACATGGAATAGAGAAGCAAAATGTTGAGCATGCTGTGCGCTGAAAAGACTTGTCTGGAACCCTGTGACATTTTGAATTATTGTGACATTTGACCAGGCAGGATGAAGGTTTGGAAAAAGGTCAGTGAACAGATATCAGACAGTATTCAACATTCACTGTCCTGAATCTGAAAAGTGGAAGGTATGGTGGTGTGAAGATTCTCTGACTAGCTAAAATATTTTGTTCTGTTTTCCCAATTTCCCCAACCACACTGGTTAATACCTCTTTATTTTTTAACAAGATTGAGGAGGATAACATATGCTTGATCTATAATTTCATCCTTCGGATGAATTCCTACGAATATTTTTAATGAACCCTGAGAAGGAGTGGTTTGGATTTGTCATGTTCGACAATTCCATCGTTGTTTGGTGTTTTAATGAGTCCAACGAAGGAAAAACTTGACATATTTTTCATGTTTATAGAGTTTGAAAAAGAGGCAAAAAAAAAACTCGCAATGTTCCTTTTCATAGATTATTAGTCTCTTGAGTCAGAAAAGGGAAAAAAAACTCAAGAGAACCTCTTAGCCATGTTCAAATATGGTATTAATTTTTTGTAAGTAGTCCATCTTAGTCTAGAAAAGGGGTAAACTTATACTAAGAAGATGTCTTTTCATTTACTTTAACGAGTTCAAAAAGACAAGTACTCGGAAATATTTTCATGTTTTGGGAGTTTGAAACGAGTTGCAAGAGGACTCCTCCTGGAGGAACGAGTGTTATAAAGGGAATAAAATGGTTTCAGTCATGATGGAACTGCTAAAAACACATAGACGTCAAGAGGTAGGCTAATACGACCACTCATCATAGCGGTTCCCCAAGCAAGGCTAAAAAACCAAGTAAAATTGTATGATCGTCTAAGCAGATGGTGACGATGGAATGAGAAAACAAAGACTTGTCTGGCATAAATAGGTTGATAAAATATGGCAATAACAAGAGATAGGATGAGAATGGTTTCATTTTTTACATAATATTAAAACATGGGAAACTATGCTTGGAATTGGTTTTATTTTTACACAAGCTTGCAACAAAGGAAAAATATGCTTGAAATAAGTTTACATGCAATGAATCAATTCAAGGAACATGCCCCCTAAGTTTCATTTCATTCACCTAAGTAGACTACTAATGGCTAACAGGTGGATGGAATGAAGGTTCATTTAAGAGATCAAGTGAAAGAATCGATTGAGAATTTATGAGATCTAATCAAAGACTCAAATTGGAAAGGGATCTGTTTCATTTTTTAATGAGCTTGACACAGGAAAATAATTATGCTCAAAGGACCTTGTTTCATTTTTTGAGCTTGACACAATAAAAGGAACTGTGCTCTGGCACCTTGTTTCATTTTTTAACGAGATTGACACAAGATAAGGATTTCTGCTCCAAAAAACCTTGTTTCATTTTTTAAGGAGCTTTATAGAAGAAAAGGAACTTTGCTCCAAAAACCTTGTTTCATTTTTTAAGGAGATTTATACAAGAAAAGGAACTTTTCTCCAAAAACCTTGTTTCATTTTTTACTGAAATTGACATAAGAAAAGAAGCTCTCCTCTGTGGCTTGATCATGACCTACAGAAGGCCATGGCTTCCAAGAGGTTTTCATCAGATGGGATAAAAACACTCGAGAAGGTATCAAAGGATCCAATGGAAATATCTGGCTCCAATTCCCCCAGTACAATCGCCAATTTGTTATGTGGTATTAGGTTGGTTTGTTGGGAGAATGTTGATTTTATTATAGCCTGAGAACCCATCCATGTGTAGGTTTTAACCCTGAACAAAAATTATCTACACACGAATCTTATAATAGAAAATAAACAATAGCGAGAGCATAAAACATAAAACAGATAAACACAGAGATTTTCCCTTGGATCCCAAATGGGACGACCATCTTGATATTTCATTATATTACTTTTAGTGTTACAACACATATATATACATGCCGAAGCATACATAAACCCTAATCCATTAACCCTGGATTAGAACATAACTGTATTTCCCTTGACCGGATCTACAAAAATGCCAGGGGCCAAAAACCATCGTACCCCAAAACCATGTGCAAAACCATGCACAAAACCAAGGGCGCGGACCGCCCACCAGAAATTAAGGATTGCCGCCCCCCTGTGACCCCCCTGCTACGCTTGGCGCAACGTACAAGGAGGGTTGTCGCCCCCCCCGTGTTTGACTAGTCGTGGAAAGAATATAACACATACCCAACGTTCTCCCACTTGCTGTTTTCTTTCCACAAGGGGCCACAAGAGAGCTTAATCATTGGCCCAATTCTTCAACACCCATTGTTTCTCTACACCAAGAGAACTTCTGAGTGCTCACAGAATTCATCAATGCATCTGTAGCATTCTTAAAAGTGTCCACCTTTACCAGCAACACCCTTTTAGCCTCAACCATATCTCTAACAAAGTGATATTGAACATCATTGTGCTTTGTCTTTGAATGATAAGCAGGGTTCTTAGCCAAGAAAATTTCACTTTGGCTATCACAGTCTATCCTTATATCTTGCTGTACCAACCCCATACTTGAACACAATCTCTGCAACCAAACTGCTTCCTTGCTTGCATGAGTGGCTGCCATGTATTCTGCCTTTGTAGTTGAAAGAGCCACTATAGACTATCTTTTACTCATCCAACTGACTATGCCTCCAAATAGGCTAAACACATACCCACTTGTAGATCTTCTTTGGTCCAGATCTCCAGCCCAGTCTGCATCAACAAAACCATGAATGTCCAACATTCTTTCCAATCCTAGTCTTCCCTAGTAGCACAAGCCATAATCACTAGTGCCACGTAAATATCTGAAAACCCGCTTCACTGCTGTCCAATGCTCCTTCCCTGGGTTTGACATAAACCTGCTCAATACTCCCACTGCATGTGCAATGTCTAGTCTAGTATAGACCATTGCATACATCAGGCTACCCACTGCACTTGCATATGGAACACGGGACATATACTCCTCTTCTTCTTGTGTCTTGGGACACTGTTCAGCAGACAGCTTTACACCTACAGGAATAGGAACCTTCACTGGTTTACTATCCTGCATATTGAACCTCTACAATATACTCTCAACATACTTCCTCTGGTTTAACCAGAGCTTCCTCTTTGCACGATCTCTCTTAATTTCCATGCCCAAAATATAATTTGTAGCACCCAGATCCTTCATGTCGAATTTGGAGAACAGTTGGGTCTTCAAATCTTGGATAATTTCTTTGTCATTTCCAATCAACAACATATCATCCACATACAATACCAAATAAATAACACGGTCACCAATTAATTTAAAATAAACACGGTGATCCTCCTTGCTTCTGGTGAAGCCAAGTCCCCGTATATAGGTATCAAATTTCTGATACCACATCCTTGGTGACTGTTTTAACCCATACAGAGACTTCTTCAACCTGCATACCAGTTATTTCTTACCCTTCACCATAAAGCCTTCAAGTTTCTTCATGTAGATCTCCTCTTCTAAATCCCCGTGAAGAAATGTTGTCTTCACATCCATCTGTTCTATCTCAAAATCAAATGTAGCAGCAACAGATAAAAGTAATCTAATAGAAGTAACTTTGGAAATAGGAGAAAAAATATCACCAAAATTAATTCTCGGCACCTGGGAATAACCTTTTTCTACCAATCGAGCTTTGTATTTCTCCACCTTGCCTTCTACATTCATCTTCTTCTTAAACACCCATTTTCTCCCGATGGGCTTCCTTCTAGCTGACAACTCCACCAGATCCCTTACCTCATTAACCATTTCCATTTCATCAACCATGGCCTCCTTCCAGAGTTTTCCATCCTCTGAATCTACTGCCTCCCTGACAGTTCTGGGATCATCATCAGTTATAGTTAAGGAAAAACCTAAACAGAAAGCAGATGGGCTATACCTTTCTGGTTGCCTTCTTTCCGAACTGGTCTTCTCATAGCTGGAGTTTGTGGCTCTTCCTCTTCTGAATCTTCCTCTGTTGTAGAGTCTGATTCATACTCCTTTATATCAAACTCTATCTTCTCAGGTTCCTTTGGTATGACTTCATGTTTAACAAATATTTCACCTCTCTAAACACCACATCTCGGCTGTACACAACCTTCCTTGTTTCCAGGTTCCAAAGCTTGTAACCTTTTAAACCATCCTTATACCCAATAAAGATGCATCTTTCAGATTTATTATCTAATTTGGTCCTTTTCTGCTTTGGAACATGTACATATGCATCACATCTAAATACCCTTAGATGTGAAAGAGAGGGTTTCTTACCAGTCCATACCTCATGTGGAGTCTTATCCTCCAACACTAATGAAGGTGATTTGTTCACCAGATAGCATGCAGTCTCCACTGCCTTTGCCCAGAATTCTTGTCCTAACCCGGTACCATTGAGCATGCTTATTTCCTTTTCCATCAGTGTTTTGTTCATTATTTTTGCAACTCCGTTTTGCTGAGGTGTGTATGGAGTAGTATTTTTCCGTGCTATACCACACTTCTTACAGAACTCTTCAAATTCCTTCTTGCAGAACTCCCCACCATTATCTGTCCTCGGTGCCTTTATCTTCTTCTCTGTCTGGTTTTCCACCAGAACCTTAAATTCTTTAAATTTGTCAAAGACTTCATATTTCTTCCTCAAGAAATATATCCATGTATTCCTTGAGAAGTCATCTATGAATGAAACATAGTACACAGACTTTCCCAGTGATGGAAATGACACAGTTCCAAACACATCACTGTGCACAAGTTCTAATATCTTGTTCGCCCTCTTAGCACTAGAAGGAAAACTCACCCAATTCTGCTTCCCATATACACAATTTTCACAGAAATCAAAATCCACAGAGAAATTAGACATATCTTCTACCATACCATTTCTATGCAGTATCTGAAGGTCCTTCTCTCCAATATGTCCAAGCCTTTGATGCCATAGCATGGCATTTTCTCTAGAGACGGCTAGGATTTCCACTCCACTTTCAGGAACCATAGAACTGTTACACCCATCAATAACAGTGCTACCTTGTATCTTGTACAGAGTTCCAGTCCGAACTCCCCGCATTAATACCAGTGCTCCCCGAACCATCTTGCAGGCATCTTTCTCGAACACTGTTTTTACACCTGCATCATCCATCTTGCTTACAGAAATCAGATTTCTGGCCAATGCAGGAATATGCAGAACACCGGGAAGTGTTCTAATCCTTCCACCTTGTAGCTTCAGCTTGACCTTTCCACGTCCAATGATTCTGGCCTTCCTATCATCCCCTAGGAAGACATCACCATCATATTTCTCATACTCGCAGAACCACTCCCTATGGGGAGTGAAGTGAAAGGATGCACCTGATTCAATCAACCATGACTCATGATCTACATGTGTATTTGAAGAAGAAGCCAAATACACATTCCCACCTTCATCCGAGGTGGTTTTGCCCTCTGCAGAAGGAGCATCATCAGATCCCTTTCCTTTCTCAGGAGCTTTAGATCTGCACTCCCTTTTGTAGTGCCCTTCCTTTTCGCATTTCCAGCATACCTTTACAAAATTTCCAGGAGATTTAGATCTCCCTCTAGATTTGGATCTCTCACTTGAAACCTTATTCTTGTTTATGTTTTGGGACCTTCCTCGTACAGATAAGGCATCTCCATTCTGGCCCTCCATATTTCCCCATCTCATTTCCTCCGACAACAAGGCTGAGACAATATCATCAAAATTCAAGGTAGTTGTATTGCTACCTATTGCAATAACCAGACTGTCCCATGAGTCTAGTAGAGAACATAAAAAACTAATGCACTTATCCTCATCTTAGATTTTAATATCAACAGATGACAGTTGACTTACCACAGAATTGAAGGTGTTCAGATGCTCTGTCACTGAGTCTCCATCATTCATTCTCAGGTTATACAAATTTTTCCACAGGAACAACTTATTCACCAGAGACTTAGATTGGTACAAAGTCCCAAGTTTTTCCCACAAATTCTTTGCCGTAGCTTCTCCAGATACATTCAACAATACTGAATCTGAGACACACAACCGTATTGTGCTCTTAGCCTTTCAATCCAGTTTCTTCCAATCTTCATCTGACATTTTTGTTGGTTTAGTACCTGGATCTACAGCGATCCACTGATATTTATCCACTAGCAGATCCTCCATCTTGAGCTTCCATAACTCAAAACTCTGACCATTAAATTTCTCGATCTCTATCTTTCCGCCGCTCGCCATCTTCTTTCACCGCAAGAAACAATCCCGCAGATCTCCCACTGAACAAGGTCTACCTCAGGCCCAAGCAAAAAACCCTCAGCAGCAAAGACGTCGCCTTGAAGCTGAAACAGCTCTGATACCAAATGTAGGTTTTAACCCTGAACAGAAATTATCTACACACAAATCTTATAACATAAAATAAACAATAGCAAGAGCATAAAACATAAAATAGATAAACAAAGAGATTTTCCCCAGGATCCCAAATCAGGACGACCAGCTTGATATTTCATTATATTCCTTTTAGTGTTACAACACATATATATACATGCCGAAGCATACATAAACCCTAATCCATTAACCCTGGATTAGAACATAAATGTAGTTCCCTTGATCGGATCTACAAAAATACCAGGGGCCAAAAACCATCGTACCCCAAAACCATGTGCAAAACCATGCACAAAACCATGTGCATAGATCGCCCACCAGAAATTAAGGACTGCCGCCCCCCTGTGACCCCCCTGCTACGCCCAGCGCAACGTACAAGGAGGGTTGTCGCCCCCCCACATTTGACTAGTCGTGGAAAGAATATAACACATACCCAACACCATGAATGAATATATCTCGCAGCCAGCATAATCACCAACAATTTAGTCGATGAAGGGGGTCAAATAGTTTTCCTTGGGACAAGCATGATTCATATCCCAATAATTGACACATACTCATATTGTGCCCTATTTCTTCATGACAGGAATGAAATTTGATACCCACTTAGTTAAAGGAATGGGGTATATGAAACCATCCTGAAGAAGCTTTCCAACTTCAAATTTGTTCTCGGAATCCTTCTTGGGATGAACCGAACGGAGGCACTGCCGGATGGGTTTGGCATGAGGATACGTCTTAATCTCTTGTAAAACTATATTTGGTTCGATGCCTGGAATTTATTCATAATTCCATGAAAAGGAATCCCAAAACTCACAGAAAAGGGCTCTATAAATCTCGATCTAATATGGAGAAAAACATGCTCAAATATATATATTTTCGACAATACTTGGTTTGATAGATATGTCAAGAGGTATCGTCTCTTTGATACTCGAGAGGTTATTTTCATAATCGATCTCATGAATAGATACAGAATTCGTAAAACGTTTGGCATAATTGGGTAAATAGACAACACTAAGATGATCCTTAATGGAATATAGCAAGAAGGGAAGATGATGATGTTCATCCCATGGCGCGTCATTTGGCACCATGATATCCATGATGCTTTCATCGGTAGAGAATACGTGAGAAAAAGGGTCAGAAGGCATGTCATAATCTAGTGATGTATCTACCCAATTGATCAAAGTGAAGGTATAAGACACACAAGCCAAATAAATGGCTTCATAAGCTAGCTCAATACGGTTCAATGACATTCGGTCATCAAAACATTGGATATTGGTTTCATCAAGTACAATCCATGGGTCTACTGGGATAGTAGATGGTGATATCATGTTGATATAGGAAACTGAAGATGAGCTGACGGGAAGAGGAGGTGGAGGAAGCGGAAATTTTCCCATAAGCGATGAGTCCTTCAATAATCCAACAGCCACATGTTGATAGGATTGTAGGGATTGATAGGATTGTAAGGATTGTTTTCTAGAAATGTGGATAATCCGAAAATCTCCTTAAAAAATGATCACCACATGAGTTTAAAAACCAGGATTGTAGGGATTCCCAAACAAGAGGGACACTTCCAGTAACATAAGAATTAGAGGAGAAAAAGGTGAGTTGATATATGGATACAATCCCGCCTTCATGAGGAAAGGTTATCATACGAAAATAGGTTGAAACGATGGAAGATATAACATAGACCCATGTACATCTGAGTAGAGGATTGTAATCAAGAGGTATATCAATAACTTCTACTTCTATAGAGACGGTTTCCCCCCATAATTCTACTTGAAGGGAATTCAATATCCCACAATGTTTGTAAGTTCTTCCATAAAAAGCTTTCAATGTGGTGGTCGATTGAATGCCTTCCAGTATGACATGGACATAATACAGGTCGAGGCTCCCTTATCCACGTTATAACAATGAATTTTCTTACCATGGACGATGATCTGAATCATAAAAGCTAGTTGAGCTGGAAACCGGGGGTATAGTTTTCATGAGAGAAAACCACTAAGGTGGAATGCGATGGATCCACACATTAGATAATTGAAAACAAAGCCGTATTTTTGGCAGGGAACTTTTGCAACACCTTAAGAGTTGACATAACTGATGGAGACTGAGCAGCTCTTGAGCGAGGGTTGAAATAACACTTATGAATAACACCCTTTGGAGCTTTCATAGTCAATTCCACAGGAATCAAAGTTGGAGTATAATCAGATGAAGGTGATGTCGAACTGAGAGGTTGATCATTAGCCTAACCATTCAGTGAATATAGATTACTGTAGTCCTTATTCTGAGTGGCCGCCATAACATCGGATCTCAGCTTTGAAGATGAAAGCATCAAAACTGTGTTAGACGAAGAAGGGTCCCGAGAAACCATATGGGTCTGTTGATTAGGAAACGAGTTGTTCAACATGGTAGAAGAAGTAGAATATTTAAGAAATTGATTCACTTCAGTGTAGTGGAGACAATCACGTGTAAAGTGATCCTCGTTGCAAATCAAGCATGGGAAATGAGGCTTTCGCTTATCATTGAAAGACTGATTTTTTTGTTTATCCTACGACGAAGAATATTTATTCTTTTTACCTTTTCCTTTCTTCTTGCTTCCAAGTTTTTGTGGAGACTTTCCTTTATCAGATGAAATGGAATTTATATTAGAATAAAAAGCTACAAGAGGATGGGATTGAGGATTTTGAGTAGATGCAGTAAGAGTAGCACCAGATGTTTTACTCGCTGACTGCGAAATAGAAGAACCAATCATGCCATCAACGACATGATATTATTTACCAAGTGGAGGAGGAACAATATTCGAAGGCCTTGGAGCGTCCGGTATCTTATCATAGAGTGTGACCGATTGGGTATAAACAAGATCCAAATATTGTGCATGGGCAATGACTTTCTCTTCAGTCACAACTCCACCTTTAGCCACATCATTTTTTATAGGTGACAACAGATATTTGGTAAACCATTCTGCTAATGATCGATCGGGAACATAAGTCTTGACCAATCGGCGATGACACCTCCACTCATGAATGTGATATAAGATGTGAGTGGAATTTGATTGTTTGAAATTGGTCAAAAGTTTCATTCCAGTTTCATATCTAATGGGTAACTGGAAATGTGTGAGGAAGGTGGTGGCTAAAGTGCTAAAATCATGAAACAAAGCTCTAGGTAACTCAATATACCACTTACTTGCAGTACCTATAAGCGTTCATTGGAGAAGACAAAGTCAAATGGAATCATCATTAAGGGTGTTTGGATGATAAGTCATAATGTGCGCCAATGGGTCTTCTCCTCGATTCCCAATGAGTTTTTGGATATCTGAAGGAAATTTAGTGGGAATAATCAACCATGTTAGGAACAACCATGGTGAAGACTGGATGTAAAAGATAAAACATGAATTTCCTTTATATTAACATATATATACATTTATAATACACTCTTATGACTCTTGTATTCATATTCCAAGGTATATTGGACTCCCTTTGATTTTTCAACTCCCACACCTTAACTCTTGGCAGATTAGGTGTCCAAAATTCCCTCCCTTAATCCAAAGGGGTATGTATGAGTCCAAGAAGAGAGTTGTAATACAAAACATGAAAAATATGTATGGAAACACTAGGTGGAATGTGATCTCTGAAGGTTGACATAAGCAGGTGGTTTAAGGATGACCACCAATACTGGAATGCTTAATGCAGTTCCCAGAACTCTTCCAAATTTCCAAGAAGCTAAAGTATATTACTAGAGGAAATCATCCTAATGCTTTGAAAATGGATACATTCAACCTGGAAAAGGGAGGTCTCTACCTGTGGTGGTTTAAGGATGACCACCAACTCAAGAATGCTTAGTGAAATTCGTGGAACTCTTCCAAAAATGGCAATAAGTTGAAGTATTCTGCCATAGGAAGTAACCCCAATTCTTTGAAGAGGGATAAGCTCAACCTAAGAAGGGAGGTCTCAACCCCACATAAATGTTTTAAGGCTGAACACTAACCAAAGGCATGCTCAGGGGCATCTCTGTCTCTGGCTAAAACTCCGAATCTGGTATGGCAGGCTGTGGCTCAGACTCACTTGATGTGGATTTGAAGCTTGTAGATGGCCATCAATTCCCCCCCTGTTAGTTAAAAGGTGAGATGATGGAAAAAAATCAACTAAAATTTTGTTCAATAATCTAGAACAAGTTTTGACATATGACTGAAATATCTTCTTGGTTGTTGAAGCCCATTGCCAAGAGGTGATCCATTTAAGATGAATCTTTGTTCTTGTAGGAGACTTGTTTTCGAAGAATATATTTGAAGAATGAGTGGTTTTATGTTAGTGCTTACATGGATGAAGATAAAAATAATGATCTTTCATATGGACAACTCTATTACATTGTTGGAATTTAACATCTATTGTGGCTATTGTGGAAGAAGAGAAGAATCTAGAACATCTGAAGGTGAACTGTCATGAAGGAATCCAACACTCTGAAACTGGAAGGGCTTTAAGTAATTTGGAATATGAAAGGACATATCCTTGTCATATCCAACACTAGTTATGTGCTTGTTATGGAAAATCTCTTCCCAAGATCTAATGATGAGCTTGGGAAGTGCAGACTGAAATTTTGCATCTGCATGCAAATCTTCTCTTGAACTAGGCATTGTATGTGAATTAACCTCAAATTTATATTATTATTGTTGATGGGAGTCTTTCTCAATCTGGAACAATTTAGAATGATGCTTATGTTGTTGTATCTCTTCTTGTTGTAGTTGTGATTCAAGCTGCAAAAACTCAATCTCTTCATTTGCACTTTGAAGACAAATTTGAATATCTGCAAGAGTGTTTTTGTTGATTTTAACCGTGTCTTCAACATAACATAGTATCAAAGTTTTCAATAACTCCAATAATGTATTAATTCTGGTCATTTTCATTAAACACATTAGGTGAATTTCTCGAATTAGATTACTAAAGTGGTTGCAATAATAAACAAAGATACCTTGTTAGGCAAAATGCACGTAGATAATTTTGCACAATGGCCAAAATACACTCAAAATTAACAATATTATGAACGATGACTCAAAAAATTTCCACAATTCTTGGTATAGTTGAATAAAACCAAGTCATGCTTGTTTCATCTACGTCACGATCGCAAGTTATCAAGCCTACAATTTTAAAACTCCTAAAATAAGGTGATGATGATTGTTGCAATAAAATTGGTTGAATCCCCCTCAACACAAGAATTAAGGTAAGGATATGATGTATTCAATACAACACTAGTTCATCGTTCATGGTGTTTATCAACACAAATAACGTAACCAACCATTCATACAGACCATTCTTGGTTTTGAATCTCATTTTTCACTCATCTCCTTCTTGAATTCATTTTATTTATTTTTAGATGAAATGATTGTAAAGGTGTAACATTGACAATTAAAATGGAACAATGACTACAACTGTGCAATATTATGAAGGGAAGATGAGTTGTCATTCAATCTTCATGGTTCATTTCCTCGCTCACGCTCAATTTTTTTTCATTTCCCAAATTATGTTCAGAGGGAGGTATCGCCTTCAGTGAATGAAATAGTGGAACTATTCTCAAATTACTCTAACTAATTATAAATTCACTGGTACGATTATGCCTAGATTACCAACTAGAAATGAGAAAAAAAAACCAATGAGTCGACGTAAAATGGCCATATCTGACCATAATTATAGAAGCGTTCGATCTGTTGTCAAGGCTCAAGAAGGAAGAAGTGGAGAAGCGACCGTAGAACCAAGATGAAGAAGGTTCTTGAGAAAGGCCAAAAAAATGGGGTGCCTTGACTTAATATTCCTCCTCAAAGTCATAATGTGACTGATACCACTATGCATCGAATGCACCTGGACATATGGTAAGCTTCCATGCCAAGACCCGCTTTGCAGCTTAGATTTTCAACAAAAAAATAAAATTCATGAATACGACTACAAATACGTCGTTCTCTCATTCAAATCTAGAAAAACCAGCACCCAAATCTGTAAAGGCCAAGGCTAGGAAAACTGAGGGTTAGCGGACGCCTCTTGAGGATAGTTTATTGATTCACTTGGTTTAAAGGAATGTGCAAAACAATGTCGAGCATGGTGGTAGAACCATTTTCTACATGTCATTAAGTGAGAATGATGGAGCCTAGAAGAGGAGTTCCTGCTAGTTCAATTACATAAACAGTATGGGAACAAGTGGGCCCATTTTGCAAAGAAACTCCCCGAGTGACCTCGTCGGGTTACCATTAATGTTTCAGTGAAAATATGAGTGGAGATCGAGATAGAGATGTAGGTATGTAGGCATGGATGGAATGTTGAGTCATGCATTACACAAATATCTCCAGTTGGGTACAGTGCATACCAAAAAACCAGTTTTGGTGATTTCCCACTGAAAACACTAAGGATATTCCAGTTCATTCAAAGTCAAATAAACGGCTGTGGATAAAATATGTGCATAAAAATAACTCATAATTGTTTGAGATAAAAGGAGTAGTATTTAGTGCGACTTTTAGGAGTTTCCGGTGCAAGAATCCAGTGAAAAAAATTGAGGTAAAATTTTGATTTATTTTATTTAAACTAGTTTTTTTACTATATATAGAGATTTAGCACCCTAAAAAACATCTAGGACACTTCGATTGTGCAAGTTACCAATCAAATTTCTGTTTTCAATAAATTCTTTCCGGATTTTAAAGAAATTAGACCGGAAAGATCCATTGGAAAAGCCTTCAAAAAGTCGCACTAAAGATAACACTGAGAGAAATATTAGATGGGCAGAAACATTGGTTTCCATGTCAGTGCTCATATATTAGGCCAACCATTCTTTGAGGAAGAATTATCGTAGAGAAATATGGTTCAGGGATGGTAGGACTAACACACGGTAGGAAATGGCATATAGATAATGGACACAAAAGTGGCTCAAACTTGAGCAGAGTCAAATTTTTTTGTCTCTAATACCATGTATACCATGTTAGAAATATTCATGGTGAAGACTGGATGTAAAATATAAAACATGAATTGCTTTTCTATTAACACAAATATACATTTATAATACACTCTTGTGACTCTTTGATTCATCTTCCAAGGTCTATTGGACTCCCTTTGACCTTTCAGCTCCCACACCTTAATCCTTGGCAGATTAGGTGTCCAACAGGCCACCATGGCAAATGAGCGATGGGGTCATTAGCATTAGCGTAATTTTGAGGTCTAAAATGGGCCTTCTAAGGAAATTATAAAATAATAATGAAAATAATAAAATACGATTTGATTACAACAATAAATTTTATCATCAAAGTTTAGAGGGAAAAAAGAAAAAACTATTTTTTCAACTCGTATTTTCAATTTATCTCCCAAATTTTTTACTCAAATTTCGGGTGGGAGTACTCGTAGGATGAAAAATTTAATTCCTCATCCAAGGAGTACCCATGTTGAATACTTTTGATGGACCTTGCTACATGAAAAATGAAAAATACATGAAAAGCATGTTTGCAGTCACATTTTTTCATGTAATTCTCATTTTTCATGTATAAGTGTCGATCAAAAGTATGCAACATGGGTACTCCTTGGATGAGGAATTAAATTTTTCATCCAACAAGTACTCCTGCTCGAAATTTGAGTAAAAAATTTGGGAGATAAGTTGAAAATACGAGTTTAAAAAGTTATTTTATTATTTTTAAATCTTTTTACACTTTTACTTAAAAAATGGTGAATCATCCCCCATGGTTGACATCATCATATTGAATCCTATTGGTTCTTATAAAGTTTATTTTGGTTGTACATTTTTCTTAGGAGGCCCATTGTAGACCTCAAAATTCCCCTAATGTGAGCCGAGTTAATTCTGGAAATTTGAGAGTGGCCACAAAAGGCAATTGTTAGTTAAATTCCACAAGAGGATGACATGGATATGAAGGAATAGCTTGAGCACCAGGCACTTGCATTCCCGGATAAGGGGGATTATAATAAGGAACATGGGTACCAGGATAAGGAGGATTCTGATAACCTGTATACAAGTGACCTTGATGCCTGACACCAGGCTGTTGATAATGCTGATGGAATGGTTAGGTTTGGATTTATTGACCTTGAAAAGGCACTTGATATGGACCATATTACTACCTGATGGGAGTTTGTATTGTCCCATGATAAGAAAGACTTGGTTGGGATTGCACCATACTGTGGATAATATGTCCTATCGAAACTTGAGGAATACTGTGTCCAAGCGGTTGAGAATGTGAGGTACCTTGTATTGGCTAGGTAAGTGGAACTTGAGAAGTTACAGATACCATTGGAATGGATTGAGATGCAACGATAACCTATAAATGTTGGCTCACATGTATTTGAGCTTTTTGGGGTGTTGATGGATGGATAGGAATTTGAGAGAATGGTGAAGGTTGAAAATTCCATAATTGTTTCCAATATGAACTAGGTTGTACGGGAAAAGTAGGTTGCCAAACACTGGTATCCATTCCAAGATAAGGAGGACCATAATGAGGTTGGTTACCAATTTTAGGTATACCAACAGTTTTGCCCCCTACCAAAGGAGGAGGGGATGGTGGAGGCAATTGTGACTTGAATAGATAATACCCAACATAAAGAGATTTGGGTTGTTGAAGATAACCTTGACCACTAATATAAGAGCCATCCTACTTCTCAACCATAGGTGTAAGTGGAGGAGGAGGAGGAGTAGACTGTGTGGCACTCATAAGAGAAGTACCATATGATATTCTCGTATTGGATGACATAGCAGAGGTCTAAGGACTAGAAGCCGCACCAGAAAAGGTACCTGATAAATACTGATAACTTGGTGAGACAAACGACCACCATACATATGTATTTCTGATGATGTTGCAAACATATATGTAGAGGAAACATTTGATGTCTCGACCATGGTGTCAGACACGGGTTGAGAAGTTGGATCAATTCCAGTCATGGTTAACAACATCGATGAATATTTCTACAAAAATCTACAGGTGAGTCCAAAGAATCGGCCAAAGGAGTTTGTATTAAAGTTTGAAGAGGAAGAGGGTCGATTTGATAAAAATGAATTCCTTCCCGATGAACAAGAGTAGAAGGACGAGGCTCTTCTTGAGGTATCTCTTTAATTCTCACAAGTCTGGGTGAAAGAGGTTCATCATCGGGTCCAAGATATATAGGTTTTGATTGAGACAAAGGAAGATAAGAGGAAGGTCTTGAAGTGACAAGTATAGACGTCTAAGGCTCTTCGGGATCAACAATCAAAAGAATCAAAGTGTCTGACTCGGGAAATTCAGATTCAACAAATTTAGGAAACAAAGTTTCAGGGACCTTTATTTATTGTGTCAGTGTCACCGTCAAGAGTAGATGTGATATCGAGCTTAGAACTCAAAGGGATAGATGATTCTGGTGGATCAATATCAAGAGGAGGGCCAGAAGTGGTTCCCAATGTTCTCAATTCGGTAGTTTGTGTCTTCTTGTGCTTATTACGATGGCCAGGAGTAGCCTCTAGTGGAAGTGGAGGCTTATTTTGAATTCTAGGTGAATGACAAGGTAGGGGATTTTTTTTTCTTCCATGTTGGACATGGTATCACCAAACTGAGACTAATTGGGTTGTTCAACAGTCAATTCAGTGTAGCTATTTCAAACCACTTAAGTTTGGAAGTTAGCCCTTCCAACCAGAGAGGGCTATCTCAAGAAAAGATATGATATTCAATAAGGAAGCTTAAAAAAGAATACGACTAACTCTCAGATGTCTTTTGTATTATTTTTTTCAGGTGAAAGATGTGTGATGGTTACCATTTTGCATGGAGTCAGTATGAAACTCAATTACATCAAAATATCATTCATGGAAGCTGAGGCATATGAGCTCTTACAAAAATAACTTTGACAACATGATACATATAGGATGGTGGAGCATAATATTTTATGAATTCCAAGTAATTATGTATGAGAAAGCTGAATTAAAATTGAATATATAAAGGAGACAAACACATAATAGCCCAAAAATAATCTCATGTCTCAAAAAAAAATTTCTGCAACTGTATATTAACTGAGTAGAAAAATATTGCAATAGCAGCTTTGGTCATTACATCCATACACCCCCTCTAACTCTAAAAATCCTCTCATTTATAGAGCGAGGACTCATAAAAATGTTTTTCCACCTTGCTAGCCTTGAATTCCTACCTAAGAGACCTATTTCAAATAGGATTACATCACTTGGAGACTTCCTAGGGATATTTTCTGCTTGGCAGAGTTTGAATACAAAAATGACTCTTCTTTCATTAAGTAGCTCAATAAATCCCTTTAATAACCCTTATAAAATGAAAAAAAATAACTTTCTGAGTGTACAGGACTGCTGATGTGTCATCATGCCATGTGGATGCTGAGCTGGACCTCTTGCAAGTCGAATTTCAAAATGTTTACACAAATCTGGCTAGTGAAAATTCTGAAAAATAGGCCTCAAAGATGAGTGCATAATTTCCAAAACCTGATGGATTTGAAAAAATGGAGAAAGATTTTTGTAGATGGCCTTGGTTTGAAGAAAAACCTCGTTCATATTTCCAAAATGACTTTTCATTTGGTCACAAATTGAAGTTGTATTTAACTTCTAAAAGAATCATGTACAAGAAATTTCGTAGTGCCTATTTCGTATCAAACTCCAAAATCCAACTTTTGCATAGCCTTTGAACTTTCTAACTATTCGAGGGTCTTCCTTGGTTCTAATGATGTAAACAAATGCTCTAATACACCTCTTTTATGAAATTGTTTCATAATTTTTGCCTCAAAGAAACTTATAGCGAGTTCATAGCGAAAACTCAGCTTCAAGCCTGGAGTTCGCTACGAACTTGCCTAACTTAACCAGATTTTGCATTTTTTTCTCTTTAGCTCCAAAAAAATGCCTGAAACTCTGTAAATCACTTGATGTGGTATTCTAAGACAAAAAATGGCCAAAAAAGGTTTGTCTTACCATCTTTCAAGGGGCAGCAGGGTTGTTGGGTTTGTGTTATATTATTTCCATGACTAGTCACGCGCGGGGGGTTACAATTCCCTCTGTACGTTGCGTTGGGTGCAACAGGGGTTGCAGAATCACCCCCTGTTGGGGTCCGAGGCAGCACCCCGGGAAAATTTTTTTGGGCCTTATTTTCCGGTGGGTGGACCCGCCCATGGTTTTTTGCATGGGTTTGCATATGGTTTTGGGGCATGGTGGTTTTCGGCCCCTGGTATTTTGTAGATCCGGTCAAGGGAACTACGGTTATGTTCTAATCCAGGGTTAATGGATTGGGGTTTATGTATGCTTCGGCATGTATATATATGTGTGTTGTAACACTAAAAGGAATATAATGAAAAATCAAGCTGGTCGTCCTGATTTGGGATCCAGGGGAAAATCTCTGTGTTTATATGTTTTATGTTTTATGTTCTCGC
The DNA here is from genome assembly GCA_034641835.2 of Pinus albicaulis. Classification (NCBI taxonomy): domain Eukaryota; kingdom Viridiplantae; phylum Streptophyta; class Pinopsida; order Pinales; family Pinaceae; genus Pinus; species Pinus albicaulis. The sequence continues at coordinate 775,307,272 of CM076571.1, read as the reverse complement.
TATTGTTTATTTTCTGTTTTAAAGATTCGTTTGCAGATAATTTTTGTACAGGGTAAAACCTACAAGGGTCATCCTCCATCACAATCATCTTTAGACCTTTTTTCTTCAATTCAACTTGTACCATCTCTATCGAACCAAACTGACATGTTGTGGTGTTGGCCAACTGATACACTAGAGTTAAGACCTTTTAAACCTTAGTTAAGATGGCGAGTTCTCCAATTTTGTGACGTGGCATCATGATGAGTTGTTTAGCCATGTCAGCCATGTGGAGTGGATATTGAGTTGTCTTCATCAACAGATGTCCCAATGACACTTCACAACCTTTTTTTATGGCTCGTCTCCTTTCGGAAACGCATTAAATGCCTCAAAAAGACCAAAACTTTAGCATGTTGGAAAAACATATTTTTTAGGCAAGTTCATAGCGAATTCTGACTATTTTACACTGATTTCGCTACAAACCTTGGTAAAAGTGTCAAATTCCCTTTGATGACCATATTTTCTCATGCATGAGATAAATTTTGGATTTTTCTTTGAAATTGACCCCTATCACATGAATGATGACCTTCAAGAACCATCACATATGTGAATTTTTTTTTTTTTAATTACAAATTTAAAAGATCCTATTCAACCCTAACTTAACCTAATTGACTCATGGCTAAAAAAAACCTAATGGTTATCTTGGATAACATGACAATAAATTTTATTAACACAAAAATAAATAAATCAAAAAGAGGGTAATTTAGGCATAAAGGATTACAAAGAAAATGTGAAATTCCATGGGGTGGGGGCACGTGGCAGCCCCTGGCTGCGCCACGTGACCTATCCCCATTTTCCCCTAAGGTTGGCATGTGAATTATTATGTCAAGTTCGAATGGTTTTTTTGGTGGGCGCATATATTATTAACACAAGGTTGAAACTGTAGAGTTTTGTGCACATATATTATATGGTGCTATATATATATATATATATATATATATATATAACTTATAGTTTTAAACCATACAACCGGTGGGTTAAACCACATTTGGAGGAGTGCTACATCAGATTAGCAGGATGTTAAGTTTGGTGGAGCGGGGCCAATTATGGAGGTGAACATGGTTATACATTTAAAAAAAAATTATGGTCGGGATCAGGGGTCAAAAACCCGACCTACTCCACATTACGCCACCGCTTTACCGCTCCGTCCACACTATAGGTCTTAACAATAAAAGGATGTTGCACCTATTTAAATTTTCAATGCGCCAACAATCGGGGTTTGGAAGAGGCCAGCCCCCTCCCCATGCACCCAAGTGCCCGAAACCAGGATCTCCAAAAACAAATCCGACCGAAGATTAACCATGATTAATTAGCACTTAATACGTGGTTATGCCACATTAAACCTCCATTAGCGCTAAATGCGCTTATATATAAACCTGCGCTTATCTTATCGTTAATCACACTTATCTTAAGTTTTAAGTGTGATTAGTCTGGCAGAATTTTAGGGTAGTGCGCTAAACTTGGTGGAATGGCTATTTTTAGAAATTTAACTGGCATTCTTTCAGAAATAGTGGAGAAATTGGGGGAAATATTTTTTTTCCATAACTGACGCAATTTTCACCCAAACAGAGCTCAAAAAGAGGCATTCTTGGCTAATAGACATGCTAGGAACTCAATGAATCAGGTTGCAGAGGCAGAAAAGGTCATCTACAGGTTTTTTTGTGCATTTGAATATTTTTGAAGCCCAAGGCCACTAGGTGTTGGAGGCATTACCAGAGCATCCAAAATCAAAATTGAGCACAAAAATAGTCATTTCTGGTAGATTTTGATGTTTTAAACTCATTGGAATCGGTTCTAATAGCATTTGAAGCTTGTAACAACAATTTGAGCACACTTGAAGCTAATACAAAGGCCCACACTATGAAGCTGGACCAAGGAGATGTAGCTCAGGAGGGTTGAACTCCTTCAACAAAATTATGTGTATTGAGCTCTTTTATGTGTGTTTGTTGTGTTTGTCTTTGATGTTGTTCAGTAATTTAAAATTATTATTTTAGGTTAGTGTGAAAAACACTAAATTTCACCAAGTAAATTGAATTGACAATCACATGCTCATGGAAAAACTCTTGATGAATAAGCAAACCAAATCAAAGAGATTTTTATATCTGGAAATGATACTAGCATAACAATAACTAGCAATCATTTTCAGATCAAGTTGGTATCAATCGTCATGCTGCAATATTTCTAAATTTGCAGAACAACAATATAAATTTTCAAAAAACATCTTGTTTCTACCTTGGTCAACAATCAAAGGAAACTTGGAATCTTTCTCACCTTGCACTCTGTTACTATGGCAATTTTTAGCTGCTTTTGCCTTGAACTTGTCTCGACTCTTGCCCAAATTTCTTCGCCATTGTAATGTGCCTTTTGGAAACCAGCAATGAACATTTGTGAAACCTATGCCTTATTTTCCAAGATGCTTTGTCCTCTCTTTGACCTTTTCAACCTCATGCACCGACACCTTTTTTTCAACACCACTCAACACCATTGTTAACCACTGCAAATGTTTTTCACCTTCTTTCAAAGTCAACATGTTATCAATCTGAAACAACTCATTACAATTATAAGCATCTGTTTGAAAATTATGATGCAAAACATCTCTTTGTTTTATCATCATCAATGTTAAGTTTTGGCTTGCATTGACTAGTCTCTTCATTTGCCTCGCATTAACTAAAGAGGTATTTAATTTCTTGCGATAAGCTCTCACAATATACTCCACTTCATCCTTAAGCAAGCGATATTTTTTCTCATGGCGATAAAACACCACTTTCCTGTTATACAAATATGGACTTCCCAAGATAATCCCAGAAATGGCAAGTGGAATTACATCTAACTCGACTTCATCAACAAAGTTTGCAGTAATAGCAAATCTAAAAATACATTTCCTTGTAACCTGTAAATTAGCATTCTTAACTATCCAACCCAAAGGGTATGGTTTATAATGTGTCACGGTTTCAAGGTTAATATTTTTGACTAAATCTTCTGAAATCAAGTTTTCTTGTGATCCCATATCTATGCATCAATCTTTGTATGATTGGAAATCACTCTAATATGGAACAATTATTCTCTTATGTCTTCATTTGGAGTGTTGATGTGACTATTTGAGGAACTAGTACATTGAACATGTTTCCCTTTCAAACCCATAGTAATAATTTTTGTCTCAGATCCTTAATCTGACCCTAAGTCGTTTTCAGCTATAGTAACAGTTTTGCCTTTCTCTTTGGCTTTCAATCTATCTGGTTTCAATTCTAGATGAAGTTGCCAACAATGGTCTTCATCATGGCTAGTCTTTGAAAAAAAATTGCAAATGATTTTTTCCTTCCCTTTGTTAATACTTGCATTCTTCTTTCCCTTCCATTTTCCTCCATTCTCTTTTCCCTTACCTTCACTTTCACCTTTCTCGTCTATGTTTTGTTTTCCCCTTGCCTCAAAGTGTGTGGCTTGTACACAAAATTCATCTAAATTTCTTGGGTTAGATATAAGGATAGTGTTACACCATTTTTTTGTCATCTAAAATGTTACTATTAGATGGACTGAAGTACACCATGTAAGACCAATTTTACCATAGTAAAATTTCTTCCACCATGAAAAATAACTTAATAATCCATAATTTATTAAGTTTTTTCTGGTCTAAATAGGAAACCCCATGAGGAATAATTGTATAAATCCTTATTTGTTTGATTTTCCTCAAGGGATAATTAATTAAACCATGGTTTAATTAATATTCCTGGTCATATCTAATCCAAAACAGGAAAATTAATTAGATAAATCATTATTTATCTTATTATTTTCTAGGAATAATTATTTAAAGCATTATTTAAATAATATTCTTTCTTAAATTTGACGAAATAATTTATAAATAATTGAATAAATCACTATTTATTTAATTATTGCTCAGCCACATTCTTAGAATAATAAATAAATCATTTATTTATTTATTATTTCTAAATGAAGGGATTTGAACAAATTCAAATTATTTTTCCCTCCAATAAAAATAATAAAATATTCCATAAAAGTTGGATCTAGATTTGGTTAATAATATTTTAATTATGCACCAATATCTAGACTAACTCAATATTTTGTTATAAATAGAAGAGTTTTTCCATTCATTCACTACCTTTTGTTGCCTAAAGATCACTATGGATCTATACTTTTGGTCTTACTTTGATCCTCCATCATTGTCATACTTTTCTACTTTTTGCTTGTGATCTCCCCTTGAGTTCCATTTTTTGTCTGGGTTTTCTGCACCATCAAGAGAGAGAGATCTTAGATCTGAAGCATTGAGGACATAGAAGAACCCATCCCATTGAGGGGGACTAGTAACACCTTTCTATGTTCCCTTCCCATGTGTCATAATACAAAAAAATACTTAAAAATTCCTGTCTTGTTCATTGGATGCATGGAGCAACTCTTGCTTATTATTTGTTGTTTAATGTCTTTAAATGCATAGATATGGATTTATGTAGAATTTATTCTGATAATTAACTATAGATCTAATGAAATTGACAGCCATCTTTGATGTTAGGGTTGTTTGTTATGCACAGCTAAAGTGAGCTTTCTTCGTACGCTTGCGATTATAATTCACACTAACAACTAGCGACTCCACAAGCGTTTATGATTACGATCGTCATCGTTTTTCAGATCCCTACATGACTAGCTGCTTCAACCCCTAACGTTTTTCTTCAGCTTCTTATTTTTCATTTCTTGATGTTTTTTTTAACCTTTAAAACCCTAAAACATTAAAAATTCTTACTTTTGTGTGTTTCTAGGCCTATTGCACAGGTAACAGGTATTAGCCGCAATAGAGACGATTTTTTTTTTTGAAATTTGCTCGCAAAATAGCCGGAAGTGAAGGTCGCACTTTTTGGGCCAAAACCTGCGACCTCTGCCTTCCGGAAGCGGAAAACAACCTGAAACCTGCGACCTCAGTAGAAAACAGGTCATAACCTGCGACCTGTACTTTTTGTGGTATTTTTTCTGTGATTTTTCTGGGTTTGTCTCGGCCACTGTTCAGGGTTGTTTGATCTCCCTCTTCACCCATATTAGACCTATACAAGGTCAGTTTTACTCATTGAAGTAGGAACCAAGCCTCTTAAGGTGCTTCCACCTTTTTTGGAGGAGTTCAGCTGAAGTAGGTCTTCTAAGTTTTCAGTGTTTTTAGTGTTTGAACTTGTACTTTTAGATCCTTTTCAAATCGGTTATTCATCCATACAAAACACCTATTTTCATTTTTTTTTGGTCCTCCTTTAGGGAACCCTCCGTTTCCCTTCAAGTTGTAGCCTTTTGCCACCTTTTTTTGCAGCATTTTTCCCTTTGGTTTTTTGTTGTTTTCTACACCTATTTCTAGTAGATCTGACCTTCAGATCCTTGTCCCTCCCGACTTTAGATCAATTGGCCATTTTGTGTGTTTTGACTAGATTTTTCCCACCCATAGACTAGTTCTTGGGAAGTCCTCCTCCTTGGTTTTAAATGGATGCATCTTTAGCTGTTTATTTTACTGTCGCATTCAACTTCCTTTACTGTCATTTTCAATTTTATTTACAGTTATACAACATCTTTTTTCTTTTTTCTCTACACATATCTGGGCTTAAAATTAACACACTTATCACACACACACACACACCCTAAATGAAGAGCGCCTGGTTTACACCGCCAGGCCAAGACTAAAAAATTGTAATGAATTGATCTGGCACCTCCCTGCCCTTGTTTCAACATTGTGATCAATTGATCCTACACCTCCCTACCCTTGTTTACCTCTCTTCATTTTTGTGTTCCATGTCTCTTTACCATAATTGTGCCCCCAAGGATTTTATCTCAAAGACTCCAAGGCCTTCATCCTCAGTTTCCATTAGGAAGTCTTACCCCACCACATAGGGTTCGTGTTCATCCTCCACTGAGTCCCTATTCTGACTCTGCTTCTGGTTCATCAAGTTTCCCTTCTATTTCTATCACTGGTTCTCCTCCACCTTTCACCTTCACAATGTCTAGTTCAAGACCTACCACTGGTGGCAACCCCAACCCTAATGTCGGGAATGTTACTAGTGGTACCCCAACAAGAACTATCCCGGCTGCTCCCTTGCTTCCTTATATAGAAGACCTAAGCCTTCCCAGTTTTAGCCAGTTGATCAATGACCCCATACACCATGATCCTATTTGGCCTTCTATGCCAACCAAGCTCCCTTCAAAAATCCCCAAGTTTGAAGGAATTGCTGGAGAGGATCCTACCAACCATGTTCATTCTTTCCATATGTGATGTTCATCTAACTCCATCACCGATGACTTTGTCCGTCTTCGGTTATTCCAGCGTACGCTTACTGGAGAAGCTTCCAAGTGGTATGTCGACCAGGCCTCCTCCTCTCATACTACTTTTGCGACCCTTTCCAAGGCTTTTTTGTCTTATTTCTAGCTTCCCCTTCGCTATGACACCGAAACCGAACTCTTGACCTCTTTTTGTCAATCTTTTGCAACCTGCTTATCTGACCATGTTCAAGAATGACGGAGAAGAAAGAGCCTATGTCGATCCCCTACCTTGTAAGACCGTGTCTACATGGATTAGTTTCTTAGATCCCTCTTGCCTACTATTGGAAAAGATATCGCATATCAATTCCCTCAGTCTGAGGAAGCTGCCCTCTAGATTGCTTTGAAATGTGATCTGATCTATGCACAATCTGGTTATGTTTATACCAACTTACCTAATCTCCCTAGATCCAGTGGTGCCAACACCCTGGGGGCATCCCATGCTGCTGACGATATTGTTGGATCCCTTTCACACCTGTACACTCATCCTCCCATGGGTTATGGTTTCTCTTAGGGAGGGGTCAACTCCTCCAGCACCTTGCCCCCTCCCGGTAGCATGTATCTAGGATATGACATGCCTCCTCCTTTTTCCCAACCTATTTACCCCAATGTTGTCCAACCTTCTTATTATTCATATTCGCAACCTGGTGCTCCATCTCCTCCAGCATTAGCACCTCAGCCTCCCTTTCCTTCTCAAGCTCCACAACAGCAGCCAACACCCCCTCAGGGTCAGGTGTATGCGTAGTAGAGTGAAAATAATCATCCTACTACCAAAAAGAAGGGGAAATACAACCAAAACTAATATGCCCTCGGTAATACAGGAAACGATCCCCAAGGGAATGCACCTAACACTGCAACCCAACTATAGGGCACTCGTCCCAAGCAGGACATGCCCATTCACACAAATAAACTTCGTTATTTTTGCGGTGTCTATGGTCACTATACCCATGATTGTCCTGTTTTACCTCAGATGCGTCAGATGTGGGAAGCTCAAGCAACATCCCGAGGAAATCAAGCCTCTCCTTCGGTTCCTCCCAATGATGCCCCTATCCAACTTGCTGTGTTTACCAATCCTTTCTCCTAGAAAGGATATGTGGCTGCCCAAACCCCTGAAAGTCAGGTGGCCACTCAACCTCCTCCATTTGGTACCTCCGATTATAATATCCTCACGATGAAGTCTGACCAACCCAATACCACTAACCTCAACCTTCATACTCAGTCTCGTCAGTACAACAAGCCCCTCGCTACATCTGTCATCGAGCCCCCTTCTTCAGGTCCCACAAAGCCTCTTTCGACACCCAATGGTCCTTTATAGATCCCTCGGCCTAAGGTAGAGGTTCATACCAAGATCCCCAAGGAACCATTACGCCAAAACACTGCTTCTGGTAAATTTTCCCACTCCTATAGCATAGTAGATGAATTGGTGCAATCCCCTGCCGCCATGTGAACGTTGGAAGTCCTCTAGTCGTGCCCTTCATAATGAAAATCTCTACTAACTGGTATGGGCATTGTGGATACTTTAGATGATAGTTTGATTGTCTTCGACATTGACAAGTCAGCGCATCCCGCCCTTCCTACTTCCGTCGCCTTCCAAATCCCTGTCAAGATCCAGAATGCCAACGTATCTCGTTGTATCATTGATGAAGTGAATCTACCTGTGTGATGTCCACTTCAGTTTGGAAACAACTCAGATCTCCTAAGTTAGCCCCTTCCACTATCACCCTTCGTGCGTGGGATGGCCACTCTTCCTAGCCCCTTGGCATGTTCCACAATTTTCCTATTACTCTTGCGAGCAAGACTGTTTGTGTTGACGTAGAAGTCATTGATGACCCCTTAGACTACAACATTCTATTGGGTCATAACTACACATATGCGATGTCTGATGTCCCATATGCGGTTCACCATAAGATGTGCTTTCCTCACAATGGAAATATCGTCACCATCGATTAGTTGACATATTACGAACTGAAGTCTCAGACCTCCCCTGAGTCGTTCATCTCTTCAGTGGCCAATAAAAAAATAGTCGAACCTCAGACCAATGTTTCACCTGGAGTCTTTAAAGATTCCTCTTTGCTTGGTTCTTTCCTTGGTATCTCCCCTCCTATCTCTGACCCTAGCTCGTCGAATGTTTGCATAATGCAATTGTCTCGGTCCAACCTCAAACAGACTGGTTAGACTAGCCAACAGCGCCGCCCTCCGTAGCCTGCTCCTAGTACTTCGAATCAACCTTCAATACCCCCTCCTACAGGCCCCTCTTCTGCAGCTGGTGTCCATGATCCTATCTACCCTTCTAGAATGATTCCCCCTAGCCTTAACCATCTCGGAGCTATCCCACCTAGCCGTTACCCCTCCGGTCAGATACCACTTCTTGCTCCCCCTCCTGGAGTATTTTCGATACCTGTTATGTCTACCTTGTCTCTTCCTAACATAACCCTAGGGATCCCAGTGTGGTACATTGATCCCCCAGCCACTATCCCGCCCAGTCAGCCCAAACCTTATATAGCTTTGACCCAAGTCCAACCGGTCACCATGACCCCTCCCTTCACTTTTTTTCCCCAGCCACCTCAACAAGATCCTACTCCTATTGTTAAATATTCAGGTGAGGGGGAAAAGCCTGCAAAAAGGCACCTAAACACAAGGCTTCCTAGACAACCCCTGCTCCTCCTCAACCTCCAAAGCATACCCCCCCCGTGTGCCTTGTGTGATGTTGTCGGTCATGCCACCCATAATTGTCCTGAATTGCCTCGTATCAAGCCCATGGTTAATGTCATGTTTCTTGAGTCTAAAGTCCCTAAAGCCTCTGTTTCTTCCACGACTATAACCAAGAACCCCAAGACATGAACACCAACTAACCTTGTGCTTTGTGTGATCTCCATGGCCATTATACCCACCTCTATCCCTGCCTCAAAGACTATCGCACCTCCTTGGAAGTAGTCCACCAGTACGAGACCGACCACCATACATCCACATCCCATTTACTTGATCGTTATGCCATTGATGAGCTAGGGACACATCCAATCTCATTGGCATTCCCCCTCCCGATGTCGAGATGATGGAGCCTTCGACCGCTATCCTCTACCTGTCATCATCTATGAGATCCACGGTGGAAGACCCCTCTGGGACTTCCCCTTCTGTTCTCTTGACCTCCCTTCAGCGATCACCCTGGCCTCAACATCAGTGGATCCTTTATCTACTTGTTCTTCCGTCACCCCCCGTGACGATGCGCATGTGAACCTTTCTTCTCACGATGATGAGTTAGGTAGCTTAGCCGCGTCACGTGGTCTTTCTTCCACCAGTCACCCTATCTTCTATTGCAATGACAACATTGTGGAATTAATTACCATCCCTGACTTTATCTATCCCCCATTACATCGAACCCATGCAATCGAACCACATACACCTTGTGGCCATTACATTTCCACCCAATGTTTGGGTAAGGGGGCACCCATATTTGAGATTCCAGGAGAAGAAATTCTCCACAACCCTCCTAGTGTAGCTGGTCGTGTCGACTCTAGTACCATTATTCTTCCCCATTTAGAAGAACCTCTAGAGTCCCATATCACTTCAGATCACTCTAGGGATGATCCCCCTCATCATTCCTTCATCTTACATCAACAAATCAGTGCCTTAGACATTGTTGTTGACCAACCTCTATATTCTCAGTGAGCACCAGTTCATTATCTCCAAAGACACTCTTTGATATATTGAAACCATATATGGCACTCCATAAACACCTCTGCACTAGGGGCATCCTTTCCACCTTTGCATACCAGATCAGTCCCCTCCATCACATATACTTGGGGGTAGTATCCCATGCTTGGGGGCAAGATGGCACCCCTGGCCATCTTCTCATATGATTACCATAAGTATCGACCTAGACCCCATCAATATAGGTATGGTCGATTTTCCTCCCATTCCTTGGATAGTTTCACCTACCGACCTCTCCGGCGAGCCATATATCGTAGATGTTTGAGACCCTATCTTCAAATATTGTACTTTGTGTGATACCATGTTTACCACTTGGTCTGTCTATTTGACTTGGTGGGTGGGGATGATTCTACACCTTCTCTAGTAGTTCATTTTCGTATTATTTTCTTACCTTGATTCTTCATCAGGACCATCCTTCCAAGAAGCATTAAGGCCATCATGTTGGAAATATGATGCAGAGTGTTGTCCTTGATGGAAACCCACTGAATGAAGATGAAGACATGCGTTTGTTGACATGTGTTGTCCTTGATGGCAATCCACCTAATGAAGATAGTCTTGACCTGATGAACTTTTAAATCTGATGTGATATGATGTTTGTTAGCAATATAGTGCTGAGTGTTGTCCTTAAATGGCAACCCATTTGATGAAGATGATGACAACTTACTTGATGAAGTTGTGCTTGATAGAATATGTTCTTGATGAGCTAAATATGATGTATCTACAGTGTGTACAGAAGGCAGTGAAGAAAGGAACTCAGCATGTACTAAATCCATGATGAAAAGAGTATGTTTCAAGGAATACGCGGATATGTCTAAGGGAAGTCGCGTATGCACGCGGGGAACAACGTTCCAAGTCGCGTATGGGAAAAAGCGCTCATAATGTATTGTTTTGGCTCATGGTATTGTTAGGCTCATGGTATTGAAGGATCATGGTATTGTTGGGCTCGTGGTATTGAAGGTTCATGGTATTGCTTTGGCCCGTGGTATTGAAGGCTCATGGTATTGCTTTGGCCCGTGGTATTGAAAAAGGATAAACCTATATAAGAAGAAGAAATTCATTGTGCAAATCATGAGTGTGGGTGAAAGATGTCTGAGCTTGAATGAATACTTCTCTCTGAAGTAGATCTGAATGGAAAGGGTTACACTTGAAGATAAATCTGAATGTATGATGCACCAATGATGAAGAAGGGGATCTAAATCTGAATTGCACTCAGACCGTTTGACCGTTTATGGAAGACTTGGATCTGAATTAAGGCGAACATCTGTCTGAAGTAAATGGGTAAATCTGAACTGAACATCTGATCTAAAGAAGTATGCTGCTCTATAATGATTGAAGATCTATACGCTACTTCGCCGCAGAGGAAGCGCGTATATACGCGTCTTCGACGAAGAGAAAGCGCATATGCGCAATGGCCCGCATCAAGTATACGCATGTTACCGTGACGGCCGTCAGAGTATACGCAACATCGTTGAAGGAAAGTGTGTATTCAAACTAGGGTTGTCGAAGACCGTGGTAAGAAATTTCTTCGATCCGTTCCGCCGGTTTTCTCGATATATGTCATGAGTTATATGTATCTGTTGGTGATGTATGTCTGTACTTAAAAGTATGGAAAGGGTCCAGTATGAAAATATGATGAAATGTGGCCTACAAATGTTGTTCTATTGAAGTTGTTGGATCCAGTGTGAAAATTGATGAAACGTGGTCCAAGGTGGTGCTGAGGGTTGTAGCCTTCAGTCAGGGGGTTGTAGCTCCCTTCCAGGTGAGGCTGGTAAACGAGATCAGGGGGTCGTAGCTCCCTTCCAGGAGAGGCCGGTAAACGAGTCAGGGGGTTGGAGCTCCCTTCCAGGAGAGGCTGGTAAACGAGCGCAGGTGGGTGCCTGCGTGCTGGTAGGAGTCTGCACCAGCACATATGATGTAAGATGTTTTCTCTATAATAAAATATTGAAGGCTGAGCAACTGCAGCGGTGGTTTTCTCCCGACTTGGGTTTCCACCTAAAAATCCCGGTGTTCATGTGTGATGCTTTGTGTGATGGTTTATTCTGTTCTTACTGCACATGTTTACTGTTTATAGAACATCTAATGGATGAATGATGGAATGATATAAGTGAAGAACTAATGGCATAATTAGATCTCTGTGTATACGCTAGTTTTATGAAGGATATCCGCGTGTATACGCCAGTTGGCTTCAGAAAAGTAGCGTATGGGTTTTAGAGCATGAAAAAGTAAAAATCTTTGAATATGCAGTAAATACTGATTCACCCCTCTCTCAAAAGATTTTTCCCAACACATCATTAGAAAATCAAGGGCTCTCTTGCCCTCATTAGTAGGTTCTCAAAAATTTGAGGACCCCAAACCTGGCCAATGCAGTGTAGACAAAATGATATTGTTGGATCTCAGACCGTAACGTGTCCAAGTCTCTCTCTCTCTAGTTTATCCTCAACTCTACCACATCTACGAAAAACCATCATGTTTTTCAGTGTACAAAAAGGAAAGACTGCAGCATAACCATAAAATCCTAGCTCTCAGCCAAAAAGCAGCACCAAAATCCCTCTCTCTGATAGGTCGCACTTTTCAGGCCATTCTTGGGATAGGTCGTAGTTTTCTGCCCAAAACCTGCTACCCAGGTCACATAAAATGCCCCAAAAAGTGTGACCCAGTCGTGAAGAAGAGCAGGGGTTTGTTCTTGAGATCTAGGTGCCTAAATTGAAATTTTAATCCACTGAATTGAAAGAGTATGGTTAGGCCTCTTACCTGCAACTGATGGATCTCGATTCCAACAATAAATTTGTCTGCTACGATCACCGCAATATTTAGGGCCTTTTTTCTCTCTACATTCACCACATCTACACTTGAAAATGAATCACATTGGAGGGAAAATGCCTTATTAAAAGAGAAACCCCAAATTTTACTTTCACCAGCTACGACCAAACCACAACTCGGTTTGATAAACCATCCACGCCATTAGAAATATCTCATCGAGATCTCAAATGGGCATCCTTTCATTGTTGGTGATTTGATACTTCACCCGAACACATTTTTTTCAAGAAGGGTCACTTCACCACTCCTCAAAATAGAATTTCTTCACTTGCAACACTTGTACTTGGGGTACCTCCTTGCCTTCATACTTTTCCATGCTCATGTTAATTTTCTTCATGAGTAACCATCTTGTACTCATGTTTTTATGGTCCCCACTGGGCCTGTTTTGTGTGGCAGCATCATCAAGTCGTCCTTGTTAAGATAATCTGAGTTGAGTAATAATTGCATCCATGGAGTATGTCCTGAGTCCCTTCTTATCCCACCACAGTCCTCCATACTTCACTGCTTTGTTCCTCTCTCATGTCACACATTTTGGCCTTCAGTCAAACTAGCCCCTATCCCCTCCAGAGTTGAGTCAGTAGTTGCCAAGTCATCCATGCCCTTTATGATCTAACAAGGGAAGTCGTCAGCCCACTACTCAGTACCCCCCATTCCACCATCATCCCTGGTGTCAGTCTATCAGTCACTCTACTATTATCCCTTGTGCTTTAGTTGAGGATCCTCATTGCCTCACCTATGGAAAACCTCCTTATGTAGGCATCAACTTATTCATTCCAGAAGACAGTTCTAGAGGGCGGTGTACTTTGATTCCAGCTTCCACTTTTGTTCGGTGCCTTGGATCAGGAAAAGGGACCCTTTATTTCCCTTTGAATTGATTGTTTCTAAGTTACAACTCATTATGGCATGATCAAGATCTGTATACTCGATGGTTCAGTGATGCAACAGATTGTACTAGTGGTTCCCGGGTATGTGTGAGATGTTTTAGACCTCATGAGGGGGTGACCCTTCAGGTATCGCCCCACATGCTCGGATGACCTCTCTACTACAACCTTGGATGCAGCTCCATATATTTTATGGTTCCAGCCTCAGCTGCTTGCATCGCCTCTTTAGTTTGCATGTATCATTCAAATTTTCAAAGCCCTTCCTGTTTTACAGGGCCTCTTTGGTTGTACTTATATCTCATGTACTCAGATATTATTGTATAAGACCTGGTTGTTGTCCCAGGAACAGTATGTATATGGGATCCATTATCATGTTTTTCTCTAGCCCATGTTTATGCGAGCATGTAATATATAGTTCAATCCCTTGTTTGTTGGATGCATCATTATTCTTTGTAATGTGTTATCTCGGTGGGAATAGTTATGCCTCCCTCGCCTCATATAGAGCAGGTAATCACTCATAAAAGAGACTTGTCATAGCTATAAGTCTCACCTCCTCAGGGTATTTTCCTCTCATGCTTTATTCTACCTTATATTTCTCTCTCTCTGACTCCCCCTTCGGTGTCTAGTGATTGAGTTCTTACAACGTACTTCGGTCATTCGATTAGCTCCTAACGCTCGTACGTTGGGGGGAAATATGTTACACCATTTTTTGGTCATCTAACCTGTTACTATTAGATGGACTGAAGTACACCATGTAAGATCAATTTTACCATAGTAAAAAAAAATTCACTATTAAAAATAACTTAGTAATCCATAATTTATTAAGTTGTTTCTGGTCTAAACAGGAAACCCCATGAGGAATAATTGAATAAATATTTATTTGTTTGATTTTCATCAAGGGATAATTAATTAAACCACAGGTTAATTAATATTCCTAGTCATATTTAACCCAAAACAGGGAAATTAATTAGATAAATAATGATTTATCTTATTATTTTCTAGGAATAATTATTTAAATAATATTCCTTCTTAAATTTGACTAAATCATTTATAAATAATTGAATAAATCACTATTTATTTAATTATTACTCAACCACATTCTTAAAATAATAAATAAATCATTTATTTATTTATTATTTCTAAATAAAGGGATTTGACCAAATTCAAATTCTTTTTCCCTCCAACAAAAATAATAAAATATTCCATAAAAGTTGGATCTAGATTTGGTTAATAATATTTTAATTATGTAGCAATATCTAGACTAACTCAATATTTTGTTATAAATTGAAGGTTTTTTCCATTCATTCACTCCTTTTGTTGCCTAAAGATCACTCTAGATCTATACTTTTGGTCTAGCTTTGATCCTCCATTGTTATCATATTTTTCTACTTTTTGCTTGTGAGCTCCCCTTGAGTTCCATTTTTTGTCTGGGTTTTTTGCACCTTCAAGAGAGAGAGAGATATTAGATCTGAAGCGCTGAGGACATATAAGAACCCATCCTATTGAGGGGGACTAGTAACACCTTTCTATGTTCCCTTCCCAGGTGTCATAATACAAAAATTCTTTAAAAATTATTGTCTTGTTTATTGGATGCATGCAGCAACTCTTGCTTATTATTTGTTGTTTAATGTCTTTAAATACATAGATCTGGATTTCTGTACTATTTATTCTTATCACTAACTGCATATCTAAGGAAATTGACATCCATATTTGATGTTAGGGATGTTTGTTATGCATGACTAAAGTGAGAATTTTGCATACACTTGCGATTAGAATTCACACTAACAGATAGTATGATTCAAATAGGAATGTAAACCTCCTATGTATTTCAAGAGTGTAACTTGAGAATTCAAGTTTACTCCTAACAACAAAGCCCTCTTTCTAAACGCCTGTGAGTACTCTTGAACAGTTTGGCCTTTAAGTTGCCTAAAGTTTTGCCAACTCATAATTGCTTTTTGCATATAGGCTAATGGATAAAACTATCTTTTAATGGAGTCTTTCCTTTAGGGATCTGAAAATGATTGCTAGTTATTTTTGTGCTAGTATCATTTCCAAATATAAAATTCTCTTTTCTTTGGTTTTCTTATTCATAAAGAGTTTATCCATGAGCATGTGATTTCCAATTCAATTTACTTGGTGAAATTTAGTGTTTGTCATAAACTTAAAAGAATAATTTTAAATGAGTGGACATCAGCAAATATAAACACAAAAAACACACATAACAGAGCTCAATACAAATAATTTTGTTGAAGGAGTTCACCCCTCCTGGGCTACATCTCCTTGGTCTAGCTTCATAGTGTGGGCCTTTGTATTAGCTTCAAGTGTGCTCAAATTTCCGTTACAAGATTAAAATGCTATTGGAACCTATTCTAATGAGTTTAAAACATCAAAATATACCAGAAATGGTTGTTTCTTTGCTCAATTCGGATTTTGGATGCTCTGGCAATGCCTCCAACACCTGGTGGCCCTAGGCTTCAAAAATATTCAAATGCACAAAAACACTTTTATATGACCTTTTCCGCCTCTATAACTTGCTTCATTGAGTTCATAGCATGTAAATTAGTGAATAATGCCTCTTTCTGAGCTCTGTTTGGGTGCAAATTGCCTCAGTTATGAAAAAAACTGTATTTCCCCAATTTCTCCTCCATTTTTGGAAGAATACTAGTTAAATTTCTAAAAATAGTCATTCCGCCAAGTGTGGTGCACTCCCCTAAATTTCCACCAGATTAATCGTACCTAGATTAAGTGATAAGCACGCTTTAGCAATAAGATAAGCACAGGTTTTAGTTTTAAACGCATTTAGCATTAATTGACATTACATGCGAATTAACGTATAAATTAAATTAATCCAATTCAAATCTCCGTCGATTTGCAGGGTTAAGCCGATGGTTCTCAGCGTGTGACCACATGGGATGGGGCTGGTTCATGGGGCTAGCCCCCTACGGACCCCCATTAGTTGGCATGTTAATCTTTAGGATGCGACAGTGAACTTAGTGGTTAAGAACCACAATGGTAGGGGAGACAGTAAAGCGTTTGGTTGTCGGGCGGTAGGTCAGGGGTTCGACCCCGACCCCGACCATAAATTTTATTTAAACTTATAAATATTTCCACTGCCAATTTTAGAGTTGATCCTCCAATGTAGAGCTCCTCCATAGTTAGTGTAAACTCTGCCAAGTTTTGATGCGTCCGTCGGTTGGTTTAAAACCATTGGTTATAAAATATATATGTTGCAATATGTAAAATTCCACCAGCATAGTCCAACTTTGGAATAAAATAAAATGCGCCCATTTCACTATATTTTCAACCTTCGGATATGTGACAACCTTCAAGGCCATGGGGTGGGGGAACGTGGCAGCCCCTGGATGCGCCACATGGCCTATCCCCATTGGCCCAAAAATTCACCAATTAAAAATAACAGTTTGCACCATTAATAATAAAATTCACCGTATGACTTAGGATAAAAAAAATGCACTTCTTATTCATCATCGGCGAATCCAGCTGGAACACTTGGCACATTGTCATTGGCTGACTATGGATAATATTCGTTGATAAGCTGATTGTACTTGCCACATCATCCCTGTACCCGTTCTGCTCATTTTTTACCTATTTTGGAAAGTGAACAATAGACAAAAAATCACTCATATGAAATCAGATTTTTATGAAACGAGTTGCGCCAGAATCCCAACGATGAAATCTATCCGGTCGTTTAGGTCTGAAGCATTTCTGAGCACTTTGAATTTTTAGCTAAAATATTGATCCTGGATCATTCCTCCCCACTAGAAGCCTTTTGGACTCCAAAATATCTCTTTATTGCTGATTATGAAGATGAGGGGAATTTTCCCTCACTCTTCCAGTCTTTATCCATAGAAATTTTCTTAATTTCATCATTTGGAGCTTTTCATAAAAGGTCAAAACTTTCCTTGATTCTGACGACCATCTATTACTATCTTTGACACCGTCATGCTACAATCTTTCTGAATTTTCAAAACATCAATCTCATTTTGTAGAAAACATCTTGTTTCTACCTTGTTCAACAATCAAAGGAAACTTGGAATCTTTCTCACCTTGCACTCTGTCACTATGGCGATTTTTAGTTGCTTTTCCCTTGAACTTGTGTCGACTCTTGCCCACATTTCTTCGCCATTATAATGTGCCTTTTGGAAAATAGCAATGAACACTTATGAAACCTATGCGTTCTTTGCCAAACTTCTTTTTTCTTTCTTTGACCTTTGAAACCTCTTGCACCGACACCTTGTTTTCAACACTGCTCAACACCAATGTTGACTGTTGCAAATGTTTTTCACCTTCTTTCAAAGACAACTTGTTATCAATATGAAACAACTCATTACACATATCAGCATTTGTTTGAAAAGTATGATGCAAAACATCTCTTTGTTTTATCATCATCAATGTCAAGTTTTGGCTTGCATTGAGTAGCCTCTTCATTTTCCCCGCATTAACTAAAGAAGTATTAAGTTTCTTGCGATGAGATCTCATAATTTACTCCACTCCATCCTTAATCAAATAATATTTGTTCTCATGGAGATAAAACACCTATTTACTATCAGACAAATACGGACTTCCCTAGATAATCCTGGAAATGTCAAGTGGAATTACATCTAACTCAATTTCATCAACAAATTTTACAGTAATAGCAAATCTAAAAATGCATTTCCTTGTAACCTGTAAATTAGCATTCTTAACTATCCATCCCAAAGGGTATGGTTTATGATGTGCCATGGTTTCAAGGTTAAGATTTTTGACTAAGTCTTCTGATATCAAGTTTGCTTGTGACCCCGTATCAAATATTGTATCAATCTTTGTATGATTAGAAATCTCTCTAACATGGAACAATTCTTCTCTTATGTCTTCATTTGGAGTGTTGATGTGACTATTTGAGGAACTAGTACTTTCAACATGTTTCCCTTTCAAACCCATAGCAATAATTTTTGTCTGATCTCCTGAATCTGACCCTAAGTCTTGTTTAGCTACAACAACAATTTTGCCTTTCTCTTTGGCTTTCAATCTATCTGGTTTCAATTCTGGATGAAGTTGCCAACAATGGTCTTTATTATGGTCAGTCTTTGAATAGTTTTTTCAAATGATTTTTTCCTTCTCTTTCTTGATACTTGCATTCTTCTTTCCCTTCCATTTTCCTCCCTTCTCTTTTCCCTCACTTTCACCTTTCTCCTCTATGTTTTTTCCCCTTGCCTCCAAGTGTGAAGTTTGTACAAAAAATTCATCTAAATTATTCCGATTAAATGTAAGGATAGTATGCTTCAAATAGGAATGTAAACCTCCTATGTATTTCAAGAGTGTATCATGAGAATTCAAGTTTACTCCTAACAACAAAGCCCTCTTTCTAAACTCCTGAGTGTACTCTTGAACAGTTTGGCCTTTGAGCTGCCTAAAGTTTTGCCAACTCATAATTGTTTTTTGCATATAGGATAATGGATAAAACTGTCTTTTAATGGAAAAAATTAATTCAACCCAAGAAATGGAAATCTTACCATGGATTCACATTTCCTCTTGTGTCTTTGCCTCCCACCAAACTAGTGCTACTCCTTCTAGCCTTAATGAAGCCAACTGGATCTTAATATCGTCCTCTTGTAGATTATGAACTCTGCAGTATACTTCCAATTGACGAATCAAATTATCTAGCTTCTCAACATTAATCTCTCCATTGTATTTGGGAAGTTCAAACTTGATGTCGAACTTGATTAATGTAGTCTTTCCTTTTGCGATCTTGGAATGAGTGTGGGTATGAGTTTTTGTGGTGGATGTGGAAGATGAAGATGCTGTTGAGGATGAGGAAGATGAGTATGGTGGAGATGGAGGAGACTTTCCTCCACTACCTTTTGATCTCTTCTCTTCATCCTTCTTACTTTTTGAAGATCCTTCTCCATTTGGAGGCTTTGAACCTTCTCTAGATTTTTCTACAATGAATGCTTCATACTATTGGGTGTGGAGCCTAATTTTCATCCTGATTCAGAGATCCTTGTTTTAGCCAGATGTATACCCACGGAAAACTGTACACCCCTGCAATGGGGGGGAATTCCCCCCCCCCCCCTGTAGGGTTCGAGGGGGCTGACACCTCGGCTGGGGGATCCGGGGGCCAGTGGTTCCCCGGGGGGTTTTGGGGGTAGTGCCCCCAAAGCTAAAAACAGATGTAAAATTGCCTTGTAAAAGTATATTAATTTCTAGTCAATCTGGGCCGTTCAGTAGGCGTATGATCTGACGGTAGAAGTTATGTTTAGTTTAGGGTTTTTTGCCATAGAAGGCAACCCCTCGCTTTGTATGAGGGGATTGTATTGCAGCTGTGTATTGTATGTGTATTCTCAGAGTGAGAAATAGACAGGGAGGCAGTGAGAGAGAACAAAGGATATTACAGTGGATTTTCTGTAGGTTGTGTCTCTTCATTTTGATGGATAATAGAAAGGAAGGACTGGCTGTTCGGGGTGGACGTAGCCCAAACTGAGTGGACCACATATATCTATGTCTCTCTGGTTTTATGTGTTTTGTGTGCTTGTGTTTTCCACATATTTTATGTGTTGAATTACTCTGTAATATATAATTTTCTAACACATACATGACTTTAACCATTATTTGCATCTCTTTGAAGTCTCTCTTAACATCCTCTTCTTTAGAATGTTCATGATTCTCTTCATAACCTGACATTTTTGCTTTGGATTCAAGCTCAATCTCTGCAACTTGTACCTCTTGAATCACTTCAGCCTCTTATACACATTTCACTCCTTCTATCTCAATTGATGGAGATGAAATTTGAGGTGCTTCAAGTGCTCTCTTGAGTGGTCCTTTGGGTGAGGATGAGGTCTTCTCAGCCTTCTTCCTTCTTGTCCTAATCTCAGGACTAGCTACCAATAAATTCGCTTCTCCTCTCTATAATCTCAACCTTGTAATCATCACAAAAATTGCAACTATTAAAACCCTTCAAGAAAAAAAAGCAAGCAACCTTGTGCTGTAATACCAACTTGATATGAAAATTGATTGCTAGTTATTTTTGTGCTAGTATCATTTCTAGATATAAAATTCTCTTTTCTTTGGTTTTCTTATTCATCAAGAGTTTATCCATGAGCATGTGACTGTTAATTCAATTTACTTGGTGAAATATAGTGTTTGTCATAAAATTAAAAGCATACTTTTAAATGCCTTAGCAACAGAAAATATAAACACAACAAGCACACATAACAAAGCTCAATACACAATTTTTTTTTGAAGGAGTTCACCCTTCCTGGGCTACATGTCCTTGGTCCAGCTTCATAGTGTAGGCCTTTGTATTAGCTTCAAGTGTGCTCAAATTTTTGTTACAAGATTCAAATGCTATTGGAATCTATCCCAATGAGTTTAAAACATCAAAATATACCATAAATCATTGTTTTTTTGCTCAATTTGGATTTTAGATGCTCTGGCAAAGCCTTCAACACCTGGTGGCCCTAGGCTCTAAAAATATCCAAATTCACAAAAACACCTATAGATGACCTTTTATGCCTCTACAACCTGCTTCATTGAGTTCCTAGCATGTCAATTAGCCAAGAATGCCTCTTTCTGAGCTCTGTTTGGGCGAAAATTGCCTCAGTTATGGAAAAAACTATATTTCCCCCAATTTCTCAACCATTTATGGAAGACTATTAGTTAGATTTCTAAAAATAGTCATTCCGCCAAGTATGGCATGCTCCCCTAAATTTTTTCTAGATTAATTGCGCTTATATTAAGTTATAAGCACAATTTAGCAATAAGATAAGCGCAGGTTTTAGTTTTAAGCACATTTAGCGCTAATTGGCATTACATGCAGATTAACATAATTAAATTATGTTTAAACATAATTAATCCAATTCAAATATTTATCGATTTTCAGGGTTAAGCTTATGGTTCCCAGCGCGTGACCACATGGGAGGAGTTTGGCCCCCTCTGGACCCCCATTAGCTGGCGCGTTAATCTTTAAGATGTGGCGGTGAACTTAGTGGTTAATAACCTCAGTGGTAGGGGAGACAGTAAAGTGTTTCGTTGTCGGGCAGTAGGTCTGGGGTTCGACCCCAACCCCGACCATAGATTTTGTTTAAAATTATAAATATTTCCATCACTAACTTTAGATTCAGTTCGCCAATGTAGAGCTCCTCCATAGTTAGTGTAAACTCCGCCAATTTTAGATGTGTCCATTAGTTGGTTTAAAACCATTGGTTATAAAATATATGTTGAAATATGTATAATTCCACCGTCGTAGTCCAACTTTGGAATAAAATAAAAAGCCCCCATTTCACTATAGTTTCAACCTTCGCATATGTGCCAACCTTCAAGGCCATGGGGTGGGGGGCATGTAGCAGCCCTTGGCTGTGCCACGTGGCCTATCTAAATTGGCCCAAAAATTCACCAATTTAACATAACAATCTACACCATTAATAATAAAATTCACGCTTAGACTTAGGATAAAAAAAATTCACATCGTAGTCATCATCGGTGAATCTAGCTGGAACACTTGGCACATTGTCATTGGCTGAATCTGGAGAATATTTTGTGAGAAGCTGACTGTGCTTGCCACATCATCCATGTACCTGTTCTACTCATTTTTTACCTGTTTTTGAAAGCAAACAATAGACATAACTCACTCATATGAACTCTGATTTTGATTAAATGAGTTGCATTGAAATCCTAGCGAACTCTATCTGGTCATTCATGTCTGAAGCATTTCTGAGCACTTTTATTTTTTAGCTAAAACATTGATCCCTGATCACTACAATATACACCTTGGGGAGCCAAGGAATTAATGTATGACAATCAATCTCCTTGAATGCGGTGTTTGGTGTATCACAGTATACAAGGTGGCATACGTGGTTACCTATGGATGGATAGCAACCTATAGGGGTATTATCTAAATAAACTCGATGGTATGTGGGAGTACAATATGTAGTAGTGTTGTCTAATGCGTAATCATTTGATGAAATAATTCCCTTATACTTTATGTGTGTGGAGTGTCGTCCAATATGCCCAAAGGTACGTGGAGAACGATCCTATACACTCACATACGTGGAATGAGATATCACCCCTGGGATGCAACATTGAAAATCAACGACAAATCCTACGTTTAACGATATTGGAATAGGTCTTCAACCTAGACCTCTATGTGTTTGTGTTAATGTTACAAATTCTCCTTAGGTTGATTCAATAAATTTTACTATTTTTCTTTGATTAAGTTTCATTTTTAGGTCTCACCATAGATGTCACCTAAATATCCCTAAAATGAAAATTTAGGATGAGAAAACGAAAATATTTCTCTTTCAATGAAAATCTAGGTAAGGAACGGAAGAAGCATTCAATATGTAGAATACAACATACAACAGACAAGATGCAATATGAAATTTCCCTTTTAATGTAATTTTTCCTACTCTAATGCACATACAAAACCGTAAATGGAAAATAATTTTTTTTCTTTTCACCACACTTAATTTTTGAAATGAAGAAAACTAAGATGCAAATGTTTAATCATTGATTCAAATGCATGTTTCAGAATGAATACTACAATAAGAATTCATCCAAGCGAGAAATGACCAAACACAATCAGTTTGCAAGCGACCAAATGATAAGAACAAAGAAAAATAAAAACCAATTCTTATCAAAGGAAATAAAACTCAAATGAAAACCAATTGGATGCCTAAGGGAGACCACAAGACACTTAAGACTTAGGGAAGCTCAACTAGAAGTAGGTTGATCAAGGAGACACTTAAAAATAGAGCCAAATTTTGTGCAAAAACAAGGGTTAATGCTGGTGTAGAGGAAGCACCATTGATCTGCATTGTTGGGACAGAGTGGGCCTGAGTGAGGTACAACACTCTGTCATAGGCATTGGGGGAGTATTAGTCTTGGGAAAAAGGTTTTCGACACAAAAATTGCAAAAAAGGCTCATTGAAATAACTTCCTAGGTCTATTCTTGACTTATCAAAGTAGCAATGGTCTATGAAATAGGTAATCAAACACAAAGGACAAGGAAAACCATCGAGGGAATACATCATTGCCTAGTGGATTCACCAATTTGTTATGGGGGATTTATGATTATGGACAAAAGTATCTCCCTAGGTTTGATGGCCAACCTATAAAAACATATAGATAAGCAACCTAATGATTTCCTTAAGGTAAATCGATGAGAGAATGAATCCCACCTGGAATCTGTCACACGCTTCATTCCTTCTTTAGCTTGAATGCTCCAATTCCAGTTCTGATTGCAAAAATTAGAACTTGCACAGTCATAAAACAGAAGCCAAGAAACTACGAGATCTATGTAGTATCATCTAAGTACTCTATTCAATAGATAAACATGGTATTGAAATAAGTGAAATAACGACAATCACATATAGGAAAACAAAGAAATATTTGCATTAATATAAATGGAAGGAGATTGCAACCACAAATTTGTGTTTATATTGTAGAAGAGCTCCTCCAAGATGTTAACTTGTCCTTTCCTTCTCACAATATGCACCTCTAATCACCCTAAATGCATGAAATTTAACCTTTAACCTCAACAACATAAGGGCAGAATCCAAAAGCAACCATTAACCTCTTGCATATGCAATATGGTAAATATGAGGAGTGGGGTAAGTTGGGATTTCTTATCCAATTACCAATATAAGGTTTTAGATCTAGCTTTGATGGGAGGATGGGACCAAAGGATAAGGGATGGAAACTCCAAAGAATGATGAGATAGGATCTGAATGTTTAATCCAAGGTAAATGGTTGTAACAAATTATGGAAGATTCTGGAAGAGGAAGATTCCATAAATTCTCTCATTTCCTAAATTTCTAGAACCAACGCAAGTGAAAAGGGGATCAACCTATAGGTGATCAATGTTGGCCACAGTGATGAAACGTGTAGGTGAACGTTGTACAGAGGAAGGCCATGGAGTGTTGGTGCTAAAACTGGTTCAGATGAGATAGTTTCAGGCAGAAATTATGGAAAATAAAGGAGGTTCACTTAGGGCTTTGTGAAATGATGTTAAAAAGGGGGAATATGATGTTGATTGATCCCGTTAGGAGTCCTAATTTCTAGATGTGAAAAAATGGCCTATAACAACTTTCTCTTACCAAAATTTCCATCCCTTTTTCCAGGGCATGGAATTCAGTTACATTGTTAGAAGCATGTCCTAGGTTAATGAAATATACCCTGTAAATCTTCCCTTTCTAGTCTCTTATAACTCCTCCAACGCCCACATTCTCAAGGTTTCCTTTTGAAGCCCCATTAAAATTCATCTTGAAGAAGCCCTGGGGGGAATCCAGATTTATGAACCCATTTATATTCAAGGTTCCCTGGCTTGAGTTACCTGCATACCAAGATTATGAAGCTCCGGTAATTTTAGGATTCTTACCTCTTGTGGTGATGGTTTTTCATCATTAACCTTTAATCCTCAACTGATTACCATTTCCTTTAATTTGCATTGAATTAATTCAACCAAGCGTTATGTAGGGAGCTTCTTATTCTAGAAAATTTATTGGTTTAATTTCCATACAACCCAAGTGATAAATCCCAGGGCCAGGA
The DNA here is from genome assembly GCA_034641835.2 of Pinus albicaulis. NCBI lineage: Eukaryota > Viridiplantae > Streptophyta > Pinopsida > Pinales > Pinaceae > Pinus > Pinus albicaulis. The sequence continues at coordinate 775,281,995 of CM076571.1, read as the reverse complement.
ACTAGGTGGTAATTACCTTTTAATTCTTATTTAATTTCTATCACCATTTTTAATTGTATCCTGTATATTATCCCTGATTCTATCAGTTTTTCTGAAAAGAAAAGCCAACCATTCCCAGATAATAGAAGCATAACTACATGTTTTTAATAAATGGTTGAGATTCTCCTCCTTGCATTCATAGAGATATAACCATGAAGGCCCAATAAAACCTCTTTTCACTAGATTTTCCCATGTCATAACTTTCCTATGCAAAACCAACCACAAGAAAGTTTTAATTTTGGGCCATTGTGATGATGACCATATTTTCGTCCATACTGGATCTATTGTATCACAGTGGTGACCTTCAATATAATCTCTATCCTCTTTGATGTTAAAATCTTCGTATTCTTTTTTTCCCCATCTAAGTTGATCCTAGTTGTTAGTACATAGGATTCTTCTCTTACTATTTCTTGGAACTCCTCCTCATTTTTACTAGGCTCCCTAAAGATACTAAGGTTCCGTCTTCTCCATTTATTTTTGTCGGTCACTTGTTCCAAAAATTGGTGCACTTTAATTTTTCCCAGACTCTTAGTAATCATTTGAATTGTGTGCCATGCTTCATTTCTTAAGCTAGGTTTTTTTTGCTAGACGTCTTCCCAGAACAAATCTGATCTTCATTTCTAACCTCCCATAAACAATGTTTCTGTATGATTTCCCTATTGCCCCAGACCAAATTCCATATCGTTGATCCTTTCATTATGCCAGAAATACAAACAAGGACTTGTGAGGGCCAATTATGGGCATATTTCACCCTCCAAAGTTGGGCCCAAGGTGAAGAACCTCCCTTTAACCAGTGCCACCACAGTTTAGCTCCACAAGATCGATTGAGAATCTCTAGGTCTTGTAAGCCCATGCCACACAAAAATTTAGGTTTACATATCGTGTTTTAGGCTACTAGTGTCCATTTCCTCTTGTCCTTGGCTCGTTCCATAATAAATTCCTTTAAATCTCTATGATATTTTGCAGAACACCTTTAGGATCTGGTAGAATTGATAACATATACCCCAACATCGCTTGCAGTACAAATTTGGTCAAAACCAACCTTCCAACTAGATTTAAGGCTCTAAAATTCCATCACTTAACTCTATCTTACAAATTTGATAAAATATTCTCCTAGTTGGACTCCTTCCAAGCCTTGACAATTAGAGGGATACCTAGATATTTTGAAGGAAATTTTTTTATTTGGAAGCCTAATATAGCTATCAAATTCCTCTGTATAGAAATATTTGTGTTAAAAAAAGAAAATCATAGATTTGGATTGGTTTATCTCCATACTTGAGGTTTCATCAGAAGTGTCTAGGATAGACTTGAACAATCAATCCTCCTTCACTGTAGGGATACCATGTAGCATGGTATCGTCTACAAACTGTTGGTGCATTGTAGCTGAGAACCCCTCATGTAGTTGAAGGCCTCTAATATCTCCTTCCATGGTAGCAGCTTTGATCACTCTGCCTAGTCTTTCCATCATAATGACAAAAAATAAATGGGACATAGGATCCCCTTGGTGAATTCCTTGAGAAGGCAAAAAGTGTTTAGCATGAGCTCCATTTAGAAAAAAATAAAAGCTAGGAGAGGTGACTAAGGACATGATCCAACTGTTCCATCTATTATCAAAACTAAAGGCCTTTAAAATTTCTTCCATATAATCCCAATTGGCCTTATCATATTCCTTTGATAGGTCAAGATAAATTATCATTCTTACTTTTCTGAGACACTTAAGAGAGTGTGCAATCTCATGGGAATGGATAACCTTGTCCAATATTTTCCTGCCTTCAACATAGCCAGATTTTTCCTTTGTGATCAGGATAGGAATAACCATTATGATGTGGTTGGATACAAATTTTGATATATTCTTATATATCACATTACAAAGGGCTATCGGTCGAAACTTCTCTAGAGTACTAGCTTTTTCCTCCTTCGGGATGAGAGTAATAAATGTCGAATTTAGAGCCTTAAGAATTAGAGAAATTTTGGTGTATAAAATGGGCCTCAAAACAAAAATGTACAGTAAAAACAAAATTTATAATAACCAATAGGATTCAATAAGGTGATTTCAACCATGAGGGATGATTCACCCCTTTTGGAGTAAAAAAGTAAAAATATTTAAGAAAATAAAAATAAAAATAAAACTTTTTTTCAACTCATATTTTCAACTTATCTCCCTACAATTTTATTCAAGTTTAGAGCGGGATCACTCGTTGAATGTGGAATTTAATTCCTCGTCCAAGGAGTACCCATGTCACATACTCTAAATGGACCCTCTTGTTAGCCACCTATAAAATTTGTTATAGCAAAAGGTGGCTAAGACTTTATAAGCCTTCAAGGAACAAAATTTATGACTAAAAAGTGTTGGCTCTTGAAGAATTTTGAAGGCTTCTCACCTCTGTCCCAATTTTTACTACTGTGCCTATTCCCCATTCAGAAATCCTGCTGATTCCCAAGAAAAACTACTGCTGCAAGCATTTTTCCTCTTTTCCCCTTCTTCCAAACTAGCCTCATTTTAACCCTTTTTCCCTCTATCGTTGCCCATTTCTAGTCCTAAAGACCATTAAAAACCATAAAAACCCACATTGTGGACATATAGAGGTCTTAGCCCCTTCCTGCATGAACCCCCGGTTGTATGATCCTCCATGTAACCCGCGGCCCCGCAGACGGGCGCCTAGCCATATGATATATATCCAGCCCTGAAAGTATTAAAAACCTTATGCTATTTTCAAAACTTTGGGTTTGTATTTATTTTCTAAAATTCCTCCAGTTCAAAGCCCCAGTCAATCCCCACTGTCGATATGATTTGCAGATCGACGGCACAGAGTCCATTACCCCGGTGGTCCCCGCCACCCACTCACCATTCCAAAAACCGGGCGGTTTTCATCGTACCACTTCCGAGCGCACGGCGGTTTCTTCCATTTCACAGCGATTCCATACGCTGGCCGGTGTGTGTCCCATGTACAATTTGAAAACTACCATCCATAACGCGCTAACGTTCGGACGAGGACCCGACGCGATATGGATGTGTGTCGTCCAATCTGAGGCCGCCCATCCGACGACTATCTCTCGCCGAAGATGCCCGATAGATAACCAGGCTATGGCGCGGTCATTAAAGCATCTCTGCCATCGATCTGATCTGTAGATCGATGACCCATAGTCCATCACCCTGATTCGTCACCCAGTCAACGTATTCCACTTTGACTTTCCTTTCTCCTCTCCCGACCGTCGATCTCTGCGCGATCGATGGCTCTAATTTAAACAATTCTTCCGCCTTCTCTACCACTTCTCCCGATCATTCTCGACCTTTGGATGATGCCATCCAACGGCCATGCTTCCTCCACATGCCCTCTACAGCAATAAACCTATATATGCAGGATTTTTTAATATTTGTTTGTATTTTGCAGGGTTTAAATGGTTTTCTTGCCATTTTTGAAGAAAATTTTGAAGGTAGGGGGTGACGATCCTCCTGCCTCCAATTCGGCAAAGAAAATCCTTCGCAGGATCTAAATTCACATTTCATCAGTGTTTCTTCAGGCATTGATGTCATATAACCCTGTACAGCCCTGCATACCAGAAAAACCGTGAATCAGGCACAGTCAGAGAGTATCAGTGACGAAGACTAAAATGTACCAGAACAGAGGGTTAAAGACAAATTTTGCGGGGATCACAGCTAAGAATGTTTATCAAAAGCCTAATCTCCAATTAAAACACAATTTAAAGAAAATCATAAAAATTTCTTCAGCCAGAAAGCCTCCACCGCCACAGCTGAGGAAAATTGATTCCTCCCAGCTACCGAAGTGCCACCTGTGCCTCAAAGTATTCAATCAGAGGCTGAAGTTATTGATCAAATGAAGATATTCACCTCAGCGCAGCCAGAGAGTTACTTCTACAAGGAAACTTAATGACAAAACATCTGCAGAGTTACTTCGATGACACACAGAGCCTCAAAGGTCAAACTAAAGCTCCCACCGAGCTTAGAACTTCATGTAAAACATTTAATACAGAGTACACCCATGTAAGTTTATCCATTGAGCCCCTCAAAGGCCAAGAAACCATTAAGTCTGTATTAATTGTAATTAGAGATCTTTTATCAGATCTCACCTCCTCATTCTTCTATATATACTACTGCAGAAGATGAGTGAGGAGTTGGTTGCAGAACTTTGATATACACTCGAGCTCAAACTTCTGATTGTAAATAGTATTCACTGGCTCTTGGAGCTCTGCTTGTGATGGATAAGTTAGGCTGAGATGTGTAGATGATTGCTAAACTAAAGTACTGTAATTGAAGTTGTAACTGGTTTGGAGCATTAATACAAGCTGATTTATGGGATCCTAGTCTATGTTGACGGTGATGTTTTTCTCATTGTAACTTGTTATTTTATTTTCCATTTCCACTGTGTTTCATTTTCTCTTATAAAGAACAGCATACATAGAGTTAGGACCTACTGTATATCAGTAACCTTCTCTGACTGAAAATATTTATCTGAATGTTTTCTTCCAACCTGTATTATTTAGGAATGATTTAATTCAGTTCAAACATAGGAATGTTGGCGTTCCCTCATCTTATTGTCTTAGCTGAATGTTATTCTTGAATGCTATGTTTAGTATATGTTAAGTGAAGATGAACTGAGGAAGATATGGTGAGCCCCGGTCCCAGTTTTATTTCCACAACTGTCTGAATGTTTCCCTTGGGATGTGTCAAAAGCTGGCTAGTTTCGAAGTACTTACTAGATCTTAGGCCATTCTATGTTATCTTTGTGTTGCCTTGAAAGTAACCAAGTAAGGCAGAGCTAGGAGAGGATTTGTGGTGAGCCCGGCCTGCTATTTTTCTACTCCAACAGTTTCCTTCAAGTTTCCCTTTGTTTTAAAGTGTTTTCTATTGAAAGTGTATCAAAGGCTGACTAGTTTAAAAGTACTTACCAGATCCTAGTTTGATTTTATGTTCTTCTTGAGTTTATGTCAAAGGCTGACTAGTTTTAAAGTACTTATCAGATCCTGTGCTGCTCTTTGTTCTTCATCTGTTTAATTCCCTTTCTTTTTGTCTCATTCCATTCCATAAATCAATCTTCAGAGAGATCCTTAGACATAGATGACTTGCCCCATGGACCACTCTTGCCTCTTGTTGTTCCAATTAAACCCTATTATGACTCCATAGCCCAATGGACTAAAACCTGCAATTATCTATCTTTTTGGCCGAATCTTACTCTGATTGCTTGCAACTTCTCACCTTTGAAACTCTTTGCATTTGGGACTTTCCACCTCAAACAGTAATCATGCTCAACCATCCAAAAAACAAACAAACCCTTGGCCTTCATAACTAGCCTAATATCATTACCCCAAACTTCAAAGACAAATCCATCTTTGCACTTATTGGAGAGATCCCTCTTTGGATTCAGGAGGGCTAGATCCTAGAATCCCAAAGTGGTTGAAACGATGTTGTTTCTGTGGTCGGAATTTTGCCAATCTTGCTGATTACAGATTATTAACATTTCTGGCGACTCCACTGGGGAACCTTCCCTTAAAAACCTTCAAAACCATTGTGAGTAAAAAGTAGTCTTTTCAAGCACTACCAAGGAATGGTAATCATGATGAAACTTGTCTGAATCAGTGACAAACTAGGTCAACCCTAGGGTTCTCATAAGTCTTTATCTGACCTTGAAAATTCAGTTGGCTTAGCCATAAGAATAGATTGTCTTTGTCTCATAACCGTAGCTAAGTTTTGAAACAAAGTTAGGATATTCTTAAGAACCACACAATTGAAAAATAACTCAGAAAAAACCTGAAAATATTTCAGTTTGGTATCAAATAAACATGGTGGTGGACCATAAAACCTTTTACCTCTGAAAAGAGCTAAAAAATTCCACTTAGCGACTCCACAATCCTAAACAGGCCTTAAGACTCCACTGGGAAGAACCCTTATCATCATAATATCTTTCAAACTCAGTTAGAGGTTTGTAGGATTAAAATTCATGTAAACAGATTGGTTGACCATTCAAAGATTGTCATACCTGGTTGATCTCGTCCTATTTATTTGGGTCTGAAAAACACAGCATAGTGGCTCCTAGAAAGATTCATACTAAAAGCCACCCTGACCCTAATCCACCTGAGATAGTTGATAACCCAGAAAGTATCCTTAGGAAGTCTCCTAAGATTAAATTATCAACTGTTTTCAGATCACCCTTGAGAGCTAATTCAGTTCCTGGAAATCTTTCAGCTCTGCAACAATCACGGGTAGACTTAGCAAATCCTTTTAGAACTAGGTCTCTTGGTGATTCAGATCAGTTAGATTCTGAGTCTTCACTTTCTTCTCCTGAAACAAGTGAACATCCTGGTAGTAGAGAAACAACACCTCCTGATTTGCATTTCCTTCACAACCTAGGTGTCTCTCATCCAAGATCAACTCAGCAACCTATTCCTGGTCCATCCACTTCTGCTCACCCTACATCCACTGTTCAAACCACTCTACTTCATCCCACTTTCCCTCTTGTAAATCCACCTCCACCACATATCATGGAAACATGGTATGCTCCCTTAGTCCTTCCTGCACCATTGGTCAATCTTCCACAGGACTATTAGTCCAAAATTCCATTATATGATGCTAGCAATGCTACAATTGCATCACAACATGTGGACAAGATGAATGACTACTTTGACAGAAACGAAATTGATGATGATTATGTCAAACTTATACTATTTGCTCAAAGTCTGGGGGGAGAAGTAAGAAAATGGTTTAAGAGCTTAACCCCCCATAGTATCAACGATCTCCAAGATTTCCATCAAACATTCTTAAACAAATGGGAAGTTAAAAAGAATCCTCTCCAAGTCCTTTCTAATTACAAGAACTTCCATAGAAACACTAGGGAAAGTGTACAAGCTTATTGTACTAGATTCAACAGTATTTATAATGCACTTCCCCCAGAACTAAAACCTCCACAATGCGCAGCTTTGAACAAATTTCCTGAAGGGTTGGACCCTGAAATGACCTATCAGCTGAGAGAGAGAGATTTTGCAACTCTTGAAGAGATGCAAAGGGGTGCTCTTTCTGTGGAAGTCAACTTGATGGAGAAAAGAGCAAGAATGAAATCTGAGAAGAGAGTATCTTTCAGAGAGGAATCCACCCCTTCTACTTCCAATTCAAAGATGGAGAGAATGATGGAGGAGATGATGAAGAAAATGAGCATCCTTGAGAGAGCACAAGCTAGCCAAAACCAAACTGCTCCTCAAAATAGAAACCAGAATCAGAATTTTAGAAGGAACCAACCTCCAAACAGACCCAGGGAAGATGATCAACAGATCACTCCTCCCTTTCATCAAAACTATGTAAGCGAGGTTGAGGAAATGGATGAAATAGTAGAGGAAGATGATATCAACATGTTTGGGGTAGAGGATGATGACTTTGAAGTTCATCATGATAGAAAACAAGGCCTTTATACACCTTATGATGACAAAAGAGATGATAATGAAAATTATTATCAGGATATGGAAAATGTCGTCATAGAGCCTCAAAGAGAATATGAATTTAGAAGCAAAACCAGTCAATAAACCCCCAACATCAAAACCTCTGACAAATCTTCACAAAACAACACTACAACCAAGCCTAAAATTATCAAACAAAAGGGTAAAACAGTGACTGCAAATTCTGTTAATGGTAAGGAGAAAAGCACTCAACACAATGAAAAACAGAGTGTAGACATTAGTAGTACTAACACTTCAGCTAGTACTCCTGTGAAAACAATTTTGTCAAATGTAAATAGAACAAATCAGCAAGCCGATGTTGCTGATAAAACGATAGCTAATAAGGCTGAAAACAATGCTTTAAAGAGTCACATTCCTTTCAGCCTAGAGCAGGAAATTTCAAAGATCAAAATCTCTGTTCCCTTGACCAAGTTAGCTGCCCAACTTGTATATAAGACCCAAATTTTGAAGGCTTTAAGAATAGAAGAGAATGAGGACACTGTCAATCTTAATGACGACCAACCAGAGCTTATTTTTGGTCCAAATATTGAAGGTATGTATCAATAAGGACCTGTTCCTCCCTTTTATGTGAGTTTAAACGTTCATGACAAAATTTTGTACAACGCTATGCATGACTCAGGGGCTTCTCACAATTTAATGCCAAAAGTTGTAATGGAGAGCTTGGGTCTAGAAATCACCAAACCTTACAAAGACCTGTACTCCTTTGACTCAAGCAGAGTAAAATGTTTAGGATTAATCAAAGACCTCTGTGTTAACTTAGCCCAAATTCTAGCCAAATGCTTAGTAATGGATATTGTTGTGGCTGATGTTCCCCCCAAATATGGAATGTTGTTATCAAGATCGTGGGGGGCTAAGTTACAGGGGACTATGCAGATGGACATGACCTATGTGACCATCCCTGTTTTCAATCAGAATAGAAGACTATACAGGGAATCCCATATGAAATACATAGTTACAAGTCAAGACAGACCACAAAACTCTCCTCTATATTCTATCAATATAGGAATTGATTCTTTTATCATGTTTAACGATGAGATTCTTAGTGAACAAGTCACTTTAACAGAATTAATAGCCAATAGGGAGGAAGAGGAACACAATGCAGAAGTGTCAAAACAGTTTGTTGCGTTTGAAGACAGTAGCAAAACAAACACAGGGCTTGAACTACAAATCGTGTGTCCCTTGCTTCTAAACATTGAGAGTCAAGAAAGCAGTACTCAACCCAATAATATATCTGAGGAAATGAAACAAATTCAACTGAGTGATGATACTCAAGAACAATCATATAGCACAGTAGTTGAAGAGGACATTCACCAAACAGATGAAATTAAAAATAGTCCTTTGTGGAGTATGCACTTCGACGGGTCTTGCACCAAGACCAACACTGGTGCAAGTGTCTGGATTTGTAACACTGGAAACAACCACATAGAAATCATTTCCTGCAAATTAAACTTTCAATGTTCCAATAACATAGAAGAATATGAATCCCTTCTCTTAGGCTTACATCTATTGAAAAAGTTAGGAGACAGAAGAATCAATGTGTTCGGGGATTCAGAGTTAGTCATTAGGCAAGTCAATGGGAAGTATAATGCAAATCATCCCAGACTTAGGGCCTACTGAAATGATGTCATGGACCTATTGAAAACATTCGACGAGTCCAAACTATTTTTTGTCCCAAGAAAAAGAAATATTGCGGCCCACAATTTAGCCTTCGCAGCTAGAACATGCTTAACGCCATTTGAAACCAAAGACTGTACAACTCAGGTAAAATTTAGACCATCTGTGCCTGATAATGAGAAGTATTGGCAGGTGTTTGAAAATGACAAACAAATAGAATACTTCATGCAATTTAGAAATGAATTCGAACTAAACAGTACGGACTCAGATTATGATACAGACTGCAGTGAAGAAAATTTTCTTGGTAAAGAAGAGCTGTCTCCTAAACTTGTCAACGTAAACTTGTTATCTAGCAAACTTGAAAACGAAGCAGAAATGAATGCAAGGTCTGAAACAGAAGAGTTATAAGCTCTGCACTCTAAAGATGAAAGTTTGTTAGGCGGTCTAGCTCCTTTAGAAGAGTTGTTTGATTTTAACGATGTGGCAAATAAACCAAAACTGGAACCTGTAGAGACTAAAGTGGAAGAGTCCAATATAGGCAGTGAACTTAAACCAAAGATGGTTAAACTGTCTAAGACTTTACCAGCTCACATTAAACTCAAATACATAGAGTTTTTTAGAGAATTATCTGATGTTTTTGCGTGGAGTTATGAAGATCTTAAATCCTATGACACTGAAATAATACAGCACAAAATCCCCCTCAAAGAAAACCAAAAACCATTCAAACAGAAATTGCACAGAATAAATCTTGTTCAGTTGCCTTTGGTTCAGAAGGAGATCATGAGAATGTACGATGCTGGTATTATTGTCCCTATTAGATATTCTGAGTGGGTGTCTAATCTGGTGTCTGTTAGGAAGAAAACTGGAGAGATCAGGCTTTGTATAGACTTCAGAGACTTAAACAAAGCTTCATTGAAATACAACTACCCTTTACCTAAGATGGACCATATTTTACAAAGGGTGGTAGGGCCTAGAAGAATTTCTTTGCTGGATGGCTATTCAGGGTACAATCAGATCTTAGTTCACCCTGTTGATCAATTAAAGACAGCTTTTACTACACCATGGGGCACTTTCATGTATGTGAAAATTCCTTTTGGTCTAATGAATGCTGGAGCAACCTTTCAGAGAGCCATGGACATAGCATTCTCGGAAGAATTGGTCTACTTCATCATTATATACCTTGATGATGTCACTGTGTTCTCAAAAATGGATGAAGAGCACTTAGAACATTTAAGAAAGGTTTTCAAGAATTGTAGAAAGTTTGGGATATCTTTAAACCCTAAGAAGACACTATTTGGTCTCCCAGAAGGTAAAATTCTTGGGCACATTATTTCTCAGGAGGGTATAAAGATAGATCCAAAGAGGATTGAAGCCATATTGCAAATCTCTCATCCTCGGAGCATCAAAGAGTTGCAACTTTCATTGGAATAACTTTTTGAGAAGGTTCATCCCCAACTTGGATGAGCTCCTAAGAAATATCACAAACATGTTAAAAAAGGAGCAAGGGGTAAAATGGACCTTGGAAGCAAAGAGATCATTTGAGCTGGTGAAACAAGCGTTAACCAAAACACCGGTTCTAATAAGTCCTGATTTTTCAAAAGATTTTTATATTTTTTTGTTTGCATCAGAACATTCTATAACTGCTGTCCTTTTATAGAAAAATCCACAAGGACAAGAGCAGCCCATTGCATTCTTTAGAAAGGCATTGAGGGATGCCCCTATGAAATATAACATTATGGAGAAGCAAGCTTTTGCTTTGGTTAAAGCTTTGAAAGAATTCAGAGTATACATTCTTCACTCACACATCATTGCCTTCATCCCAAATTCAGTTGTGAAAGATATTCTAACACAGGACCCAGATGGTAAGAGAGGTAAGTGGATTGTTGTTATCCTTGAATACAATTTAGAGATAAAACCCACTAAACTCATCAAAGGCCAAGGTCTAGCTAGATTAATGGTTGAATCCAATTTTGAAGTTCTTGATATTAATATGATTGATGCTTTGGATGACCAAGAAGGATTCTCAACTCCTATTGTTGAAGACCATTTTATGAATTCCTCTTGGTATGCTGATATTGTTTATGTTTTGCTTAAATTGAATACACCTCCTGGTTTGACAAAAATGAAGGCAAGGTTCCTAAAGTTAAAAGATGTAAACTATTGCATTATAGATAGATGTCTTTATTGGAAAAATTCAAGTGGTCTATTGCTTAAATGTTTGCCTAAGTTTGATGCAGAGAAGGTTAAGTACCAGTTCCATGAAGGAGAGTGTGGAGGTCATTTTCACTGGAAGACAACACCCAACAAAATTTTGAGGGCTAGTTTCTATTGGCCTACTCTTTTTCCTGATATACACAAGATGATCATAGCCTGTCATAAATGTCATCTTTTTGAAGGCAAAAGAAAACTGCTACCCCTACCTCTACATCCAATCACTGTTGAAGCCCCATTTCAACAGTGAGGACTTGACTTCATAGGAGAAATCCATCCACCATCCTCTGCCCAGCATAGATGGATTCTCACCACCACAGACTATTTCACTAAGTGGATAGAAGTAGTTCCTTGCAGGCAGGCCAATGATTCAGTTATCATAAAATTTATGGAGACCAATATTCTCTCTAGATTTGATTGTCCTACCAAGATCATCACTGATAATGCAGCAGCATTTGGGTCAAAGAAGATGGTTTAGTTCTGTCTCAGATATCACATAACATTAGGGCATTCCATGGCCTATTACCCTCAAGGTAATGGACTGGCAGAATCCTCAAACAAGAGTTTAGTGAACATAATCAAGAAATTTTTGGAGGACAATAAAAAGTCTTGGCACACAAAGCTGGTCCATGCACTTTGGGTTGACAGGTTGACTTTGAAGAAATCTATTAGTATTTCACCTTTCCAGCTTGTGTATGGTACTGATGCAATTTTTCCAAATAGCCTTGGTATACCAGTGATAAAGTTGATTCAAGAGTTACAAAATGAAGATAATGACATGATCAGAAGAATAAATCAGACCATTCATCTTCAGCAAACCAGAGAGGAGGTTTATAAGAAAGCATTACAGAGACAAGACCGCATTAAAAAGATTTTTGACAGAAGAACAAAGGCCAGCAATTTCAAAATTGGGGACAAAGTTTTGAACTGGGACTCAAGGAGGGAAGAAAAGGGAAAGCATGGGAAATTTGACAACTTATGGCTTGGCCCTTACTCTATTCATTCAGCTGCTGGTAACAATGCCTATTTCTTACAAGAGTTGAATGGAGCAGAATTGTTTGGAGGTCCTCTCAATGGCAAGATGCTTAAACATTACTTCTCTTGATCCATGACATGTTCTGAAAGCCTTTTTATCTTTTTTCTCATTATAAAAATCTCATCCATCATTGCATTCAAAGTTATAAAAATCAGAAATACAAAAACAATGAAAGAAAGAAAAGAGGGCAGATTGTCAAAACAACAAAGGTATAGCCCCATACCAAAAAAGAGAAACGAATCTGAAAGTGTGCAAGCTCAAATGCCACCCCTTAAGAACACACTTCTAGTTAGTCAAACTATCTAATCTTGACTAATTAGCTTTAAATTTTCTGCTGGTAGGATAGTGAAATCGATTTGCCAAACTGTTTAATCTTAGCTTATCAGTAGGTAGATTAGGCTAGAAATTAAAGGTTCAAACATGCTCAAAATCTGAACCTAAGGTTTCAAAGAGAGATGTAAATCTGGTTCTAGTTAGCTCAAAATCTGAACCAGAGAACAAAGAAGCTACAGTTCAAACAAAAGTCAAAACAGAGCTGTAAAAAAGATGAAGGAAGTGCTATCAATTTTCAGATCTTAAGCCTTCCATTTTGATTTAATTTTCTGCAAAATAATATCTATGTGCAGCTTGTTTTTATGCCATAGACCGACATCAAGTTAGATTGTTCAATCCTGACTTGAGTGCGTTTAAATTTCTGTTTCAGAATTTAGAGAATAAAAATTTGTTGGACAGTTTAATCCCAACAAATAGTAGAATAGGTAGAGAAGCATCTGAACTCAACCGTTTAATCTGAGTTCAGGGAGAAATAAGGAGCAGAATTAGAATAGTTTTATGCTTTCAAAAGAATAAAATGTTGTGAAAAGAGTTTTCCAATCTAAGTGTACTCTAATGAAGAAAAAAATGTTAGATCAGTAGGATTGGGTAGGTAGGCAGAAAGCTTGTTGATGAAAGAATCATTGTTTTATGACTACTAATATGTTTTCAAAAGAACATCATCTCATAAAAGGAAGGGCAGCCCAATGGATGAGGCAACTGATCAACCTCCCAGAGAATGCAAGTCTGAAGTTCTTGATGCCTTCAAGAAGGCACCATCCCCAAGTGGAGCCACTGTTAGCCACCTATAAAATTTGTTATAGCAAAAGGTGGCTAAGACTTTTTAAGCCTTCAAGGAACAAATTTTATGACTAAAAAGCGTTGGCTCTTGAAGACTTTTGAAGGCCTCTCACCTCTGTCCCAATTTTTACTACTGTGCCTATTCCCCATTCAAAAATCCTGCTGATTCCCAAGAAAAAATACTGCTGCAAGCATTTTTCCTCTTTTCCCCTTCTTCCAAACTAGCCTCATTTTAACCCTTTTTCCCTCTATCGTTGCCCATTTCTAGTTTTGAAGACCATTAAAAACCATAAAAACCCACATTGTGGACATATAGAGGTCTTAGCCCCTTCCTGCATGAACCCTCGGTCGTATGATCCTCCATGTAACCCCTGGCCCCGCAGACGGGCGCCTAGCCATATTATATATATCCAGCCCCGAAAGTATTAAAAACCTTATGTTATTTTCAAAACTTTGGGTTTGTAATTATTTTCTAAAACTCCGCCGGTTCAAAGCCCCAGTCAATCCCCACCGTCGATCTGATTTGCAGATTGACGACGCAGAGTCCATTACCCCGGTGGTCCCCGCCACCCACTCACCATTCCAGAAACCGGGCAGTTTTCATCGCACCACTTCCGAGCGCGCGGCGGTTTCTTCATTTCGCAACGATTCCATACGTTGGCCTACGTGTGTCCCATGTATGATTTGAAAACCGCCGTCCATTGCGCGCTAACGTTCGGATGAGGACCCTACGCAATATGGATGTGTGCCGTCCAATCTGAGGCCGCCCATCCAATGGCTATCTCTCGCCGAAGATGCCCGACAGATAACCAGGCTACGATGTGGTCATTAAAGCATCTCCACGTCGATCTGATCTGCCGATTGATGGCCCATAGTCCATCACCCTGATTCGTCACCCAGTCAACGTATTCTGCTTTGACTTTCCTTTCTCCGCTCCCGACCGTCGATCTCTGCGTGATTGACGGCTCTAATTTAAACAATTCTTCCGCCTTCTCTACCACTTATCCCGATATTTCTCGACCTTTGGATGATGCCATCCAACGACCATGCTTCCTCCACATGCCCTCTGCAGCAATAAACCTATATATGCAGGATTTTTTAATATTTGTTTGTATTTTGCAGGGTTTAAATGGTTTTCTTGCCATTTTGAAGAAAATTTCGAAGGCAGGGGGTGACGATCCTCCTGCCTCCAATTCGGAAAAGAAAATCCTTCGCAGGATCTAAATTCACGTTTCATCAGTGTTTCGTTAGGCATTGATGCCATATAACCCTGCGCAGCCCTGCATACCAGAAAAACTATGAATCGGGCACAGTCAGAGAGTATCAGTGACGAAGACTAAAATGTACCAGAGCAGAGGGTTAAAGACAAATTTTGCGGGGATCACGGCTAAGAATGTTTATCAAAAGCCTAATCCCCAATTAAAACACAATTTAAAGAAAATCATAAAAGGTTCTTCAGCCAGAAAGCCTCCACCGCCACAGCTGAGGAAAATTTATTCCTCCCAGCTACCGAAGTGCCACCTGTGCCTCAAAGTATTCAATCAGAGGCCGAAGTTATTGATCAAATGAAGATATTCGCCTCAGTGCAGCCAGATAGTTACTTCTGCAAGGAAACTTAATGACAAAACATCTGTAGAGTTACTTCGACGACACACAGAGCCTCAAAGGTCAAACTAAAGCTCCCACCGAGCTTAGAACTTCATGTAAAACATTTAATACAGAGTACACCCATGTAAGTTTCTCCATTGAGCCCCTTAAAGGCCAAGAAACCATTAAGTCTGTATTAATTGTAATTAGAGATCTTTTATCAGATCTCACCTCCTCATTCTTCTATATATACTACTGCAGAAGATGAGTGAGGGGTTGGTTGCAGAACTTTGATATACACTCGAGCTCAAACTTTTGATTGTAAATAGTATTCACCGGCTCTTGGAGCTCTGCTTGTGATGGATAAGTTAGGCTGAGATGTGTAGATGATTGCTAAACTAAAGCACTGGAATTGAAGTTGTAACTGGTTTGGAGCATTAATACAAGCTGATTTATGGGATTCTAGTCTATGTTGACGGTGATGTTTCTCTCATTGTAACTTGTTATTTTATTTTCCGTTTCCATTGTGTTTCATTTTCTCTTATCAAGAATAGCATACATAGAGTTAGGACCTATTGTATATCAGTAACCTTCTCTGACTGAAAATCTTTATCTGAATGATTTCTTCCAACCTGTATTATTTAGGAATGATTTAATTCAGTTCAAACATAGGAATGTTGGTGTTCCCTTGTCTTATTGTCTTAGCTGAATGTTATTCTTGAATGCTATGTTCAGTATATGTTAAGTGAAGATGAACTGAGGAAGATATGGTGAGCCCTGGTCCCAGTTTTACTTCCACAACTATCTGAATGTTTCCCTTGGGATGTGTCAAAAGCTGGCTAGTTTTGAAGTACTTACCAGATCTTAGGCCATTCTATGTTATCTTTGTGTTGCCTTGAAAGTAACCAAGTAAGGCAGAGCTAGGAGAGGATTTGTGGTGAGCCCGGCCCGCTAGTTTTCTACTCCAACAGTTGCCTTCAAGTTTCCCTTTGTTTTAAAGTGTTTTCTATTGAAAGTGTATCAAAGGCTGACTAGTTTAAAAGTACTTACCAGATCCTAGTTTTCTTTTATGTTCTTCTTGAGTTTTTGTCAAAGGCTGACTAGTTTTAAAGTACTTATCAGATCCTGGGCTACTCTTTGTTCTTCATCTGTTTAATTCCCTTTCTTTTTGTCTCATTCCATTCCATAAATCAATCTTCAGAGAGATCCTTAGACATAGATGACTTGCCCCATGGACCACTCTTGCCTCTTGCTGTTCCAATTAAACCCTATTATGACTCCATAGCCCAGTGGACTAAAACTTGCAACTATCTATCTTTTTGGCTGAAGCTTACTCTGATTGCTTGTAACTTCTCACCTTTGAAACTCTTTGCATTTAGGACTTTCCACCTCAAACAGTAATCATGCTCAACCATCCAAAAACAAAACAAACCCTTGGCCTTCATAACTAGCCTAATATCATTACCCCAAACTTCAAAGACAAATCCATCTTTTCACTTATTGGAGAGATCCCTCTCCGGATTCAGGAGGGCTAGATCCTAGAATCCCAAAATGGTTGAAACGATGTTGTTTCTTTGGTCAGACTTTTGCCAATCTTGCTGATTACATATTACTAACACATCCTACACTAAAAATGAGAAATACTTGAAAAATGTTATTGCAAGAATTTTTTCTCATGTATTTATCATTTTTCTTGTAAAAGGATCCATCGAATATATGTGACATGGGTAATCCTTGGTTGGGGAATTAAATTCTACATCCAACAACTTCTCCTGTTCGAAATTTGAGTAAAACTGTAGGGAGATAAGTTTAAAATATGAGTTGAAAAAGTAGTTTTTCCATTTTTCCCTCTAAAATTTGGTGACATAATCTAATATTTTTTTATTATTTCCACTATTATTTTATAATATTCCTTAAGAGGCCCATTTTAGACCTCAAAATTTCTCTAATGGATAGTGGTTGAGTCTTGGGAGTACTCTTCAACCACCTCAAAAACATCATTCTTTACTACTTCCCAATAGGCTTTAAATAAATCTATGGTGAGGCCATCTAGGCCTAGCACCTTACCATTAAACATCTCATGGAAAACTTGGGAGAATTATTCCATGGAGATATGTTTATTTAGATTTCGATTATGCTACTTTCTTATCAGTCTTCGAATATGCCTAACAATATTCTGGATGGATTTTGATCTATCAAGAAGGGGCTCTTCTGTTATCTTCTAGAAGTGTTGAGCCAACACCTGCTCAATGTCCCAATGGGACTCATAAGATTTCCTAGTTACATCCTTGATCCTGAGAATTATATCTGAGTTTCAATGCTTGATTGTAGATTTGTGAAAGAATTTAGTATTCTTTTCTCCTTGCTGGAGTTACAGGACTCTCGATTTCTATGTCCATAATATTCCTCCTGTAAGAATATTTCCTCCCACTTCTTCAATATCTCAATTTCCTCATTCCTTCTCATATCTGTATACCCTTATTACATCAACGATCTTTGTAATGCCTTTGCACTCATTTCTAATTCTATTTTTTCTTGTAAGATATTATCAAACTCTATTTTATTCCAATGCCTTAGATGGGTTTTAATATATCTCAACCTGGTCTGTAATTGGAGCATCTTGGAGCCTCGAATTAGGAGAGAATATTCCCACCATTTTTTTATATTCTACATTAAGGAGGGGTGATCTGTATTTTTAGGATTTCCCAACATTGTAACAGATAACACCACTGACCAATGATCAAATTCCCCACAATAGAGAATATTTTCCTTTATATCTGGCCCTTGCAACGGAAAATCCTCATAAATTATGAATTTTTCCAATATTGAGGCTATTTAATCCTCCCCTCCTTATTTATTACTCCAAGTAAAGACTCCATTACTTGTCTCCATATCTATTATATTTTCCTCTTAAATTAACCTTTCGAAGGTCTCAGAGTCTCTGTCAATTCATATTTGGCCTACCTTATTTTCTGCCAATGAAGTGATCATGCTAAAATATCCCCCTATAATCTAGGGGAGATATTGTTTTCTTCCTCTAAGGTCCTTCAGGGTCTGGATTAATCCTACTTTAT
Organism: Pinus albicaulis; assembly: GCA_034641835.2. NCBI lineage: Eukaryota > Viridiplantae > Streptophyta > Pinopsida > Pinales > Pinaceae > Pinus > Pinus albicaulis. The sequence goes on along the minus strand of CM076571.1, from coordinate 775,263,857 downwards.
CATCAATCCTCTACATTCCATTGATATTTTTGAAAATAATAGACCCAGGGAATCCTATTATCTGCCTCTCTATAGAGAGGAAAAATTGGGTGGCTTCTGCAGCTACTAGGTTCATTACCTATGATTTCCACCAGGTAACAAGTCCTACAATAATTTTGGCTTCAACATCTAAATAAATAAACCTTCATCCTATTTTCCTATCAACTTCTTTAATCTTTTATGTCATGCATTCTATTTCTTGCAAGAAGATTAGATCTAGATTTTCCATTTTAATCTTCTTCTTCAATAGTGCTTCTTTCTAAGGCTATTTAGGCCTCTTGAACTCCGAGTTATTACTTTAATATTTAATGAAGTAGGTTAGTGGGCGATATTAGAGCTCTCATCTTACCTGATTTTATCAACATTGCTCCCAGTTCCTGAAGGGGTACATTGTTCAACTTCCTTCTTCGTTTCCTTATTGTTTTCTTTGGTACTGAGGGGGTCTAAGACTCTATGACCCTGACTCTCATCTCCCCATTTTCCCCATGAGATCATTTCTACCAACGAATCTTTTCATCCTCTCGCATCAGCTATAGGTAATCGATTGGATCCATGTGTTATACTATAATTTCCTCCAAACCCTTCTTCATCCATTGTTCTACCATATTTTGTAGGTTGATTCCTTCCCTTTCCACTATATATTGAAGATCGGGGTCCTAAGTGTCTGTCTCACTTGGTTCCCTTTCTAAATCCCCTTCAAAATATTTCCCCATATCTGGTATTTCCATACTTTTAAAAGGGTATTTAGGGACCTCCAATATTCCTTCTTATTTTCACTCTTCTTGATTTCCTATTTCATCTTCTTTGGTCAGGTTTTCCTTGAGTTCCATATCTGAAAGAACACCAAAAGTATTTTTCATTGTTGCTATCCCTCTATTTCGTTGTTGTTGTCTCTTGTTGGCACATACTTTTAGATTTGGCCTTACAAAAGCTTCAACATCATCATGTTCTTGTTCCTTGCTTTGGTCCTCATATATGTTTAGGGGGGAATCCCTAATTATATTCCCATGCTCATGGCATCACCTGCACCTAAATGGAATCTATTCATAATCGATAGGTTGTAGCTAGAATTTGTCACATAATTCCAACTTGATCACTTCTGGTAATGCTCAAGATGCATCCATCTCCACAAAAATATTTGCATATGAGTTATATCTTCCATGAAGAGTCACATCTGAAATACTTATGAACTTCCCCAAGATATCACCTATTAGCTTTAAGTTCAATGGCAAGCAGTAATCTAAGGGTGAGGAATGCAACCTAACCCACATCGGCACACTGGTGAATGCATCTTTCTCTTGAGTAAATTTAACTTTCCATGACCACATATATAATCTTGTAGAGGCAAACAAATATAATCCTCGATCAAACACTCAGTCTATGTCCTCTTGATTAGAAAATTCTATCGTAAAAAAAAAACTTTTGACCCTAAGTGAATCTCAATATCACCACACGGATTCCAATAATGCTTAATCTAGTCGAAAAAAACTTTCTTTATGCACCATAAGCCCATGAACTTATAGATGATCGCATAAATACCCATGTGATCGCTAGAAGCTTTGGTTTGGGAGTTTGTGATTACTGTCATTGGGATTACCACCATTTTGGGCTTGCATGGGCCATTCCCATTAGCCCTTTTTGGATTTTTTTGTTGATCTGGTTGGTTCACTATTGTACCTTTTTCCCCATATTTTCTCAAACCATTCAGACCTACCCCATCTTCTCCCTGAATCGTGCTTCCATATCCCTTTGCAAAAATTTTAAATCCTACCTTGAATCATTTACTTTTGTCAGCTACAACATTTCTATAGGAGGGAGCCCCACTCCCTCCCCCTATGAAAATAATTCGAATGAGAACCTTCTTGCAATAATTCTGAAAACCCTAGCTTCCTTGTTTTACTTTTGTTATTTTTGTTTTTAATTTTATTTAAATTACTTTTGTTTTGCTTTATTTTATTATCATTTTAATAAAATAGTTTTATTTAATTATTATTTTTATTATATTAGATTTATTTTTTGTATTTAGACTTTAGTTTTATTTAATTTTGATTAATTTAGATTTAGTGTTATTAATTTTACAAGTTATATTTGATTTTATTAATTAAAAATAGTTGGTTGTTTGGAATGTAAATTGGAAATAGAGAATTTGGGGCATAAGATTATTGATTAAAACAAACTTACATTGTTATAAAATGACCATGAGTACAAAATTCAGGGGGAGTGAACCCATAGAAGGTGAGCCTTATGTTATCGTCATATTTTCCTCTAATATTACAGTTAGAGGTTACAATATAGAATTAGGGCTTTTGCACTATTATCAAGAATAGAGAAAGGAATGGTGACATGGAAAGAAGGGACTAGAAAAAGGAGTCAAGCTTGTGTATTGCTACCTCTTTTAATTCTATTGTTCATGTTTTATTTAGTTTGAGAATTGTTTGTGAGGGTTTTGTATATTGTTGTATGACTTAATAAAGAATTTAAGAGTTGTTAATTAGTGAAAATATTATTTGTATAATGTTGTGTGGATTATTCTAGCACTTTGTTGTGAATGTGTTATATTATTCAATTATTATTTTAAAATTTGTTTCATTTCTTAAATTGAATTCTACTATTTCTTTTCATGGTTTTTTTTTAAAGTTTCACTGGTGAGACATGTCTAAATGGATTGAACTTTTGATCACTTAGATACACAAGGGAATGCCAACATGTTTTTTTCCCATTGTGCTACCACTTGCAGACATTTCTTTTCGTTGTTTATATTTAGATGTTGAAATTTTAATGTAATCTTCTACAAATTATATTATACATTGTGTTTAACAATTGTTGAAGAAATGAATTATTTCTTGTGTAAATCAGTCAATCCTCCTCTCAACATCTAATACTTAAATTATTAATTCTCCCAATTGGGATAATATGAACTCATCCATTATCCTAATTAGGATAGTTAGATTTAGGATAGAAAGAAAATATAAATTGATATCTATTTATATTTCTATTATCATATTATATTACGCTATCAAAAGTATCCTTCAAGGAGAAATTCATTCAATGGAAACCAGACCCACATATCGTTGGATATCACCACACCAAATGAATGTAGGTATAATCAAGGCCTTCATTGAGTGATTCCCATTATTGTAAGAGGAATTTTTCTACTTGTCAACAACAACCAAGGAGACATGCAATATAAAACCCCCAATATGGCAGTTAGATATACAATATTGTGATCTAGAGAGCCTCTATACAATATACTCAAGATGATCTGGGAGGATCCAAGAATTCCTACCAAAACTTGTTGGAAACAATGACATCTCAAAGAAATTGATAAGATGATTCCAACACTACTTTAGTCATGCCAAACAAAGCCCATATGCAAAATTTATGGCAATCTAAAGTTCATTCCAAACTGTAGGAAGAGAGTCTGCAAGGTTTCCATGTGGCATGGTCGTATAACGACATGTGGAATTCGTACAATGATGTGGAAAGCTCTAGGGGTCAATGTGCCAAGACAAGTGGCACTGACATGGATGGCTTGTGGAAATTTTTGGAGCTAACACATGATAAGGCCATGATTTTACATGGCAAGCCAAGGACACATGGAAAGTAGAGTAATGGACGTGTGACAAGCTTGGGTGTTGACTGGCTAAGAAGGTGGACCAATTGCAGTATGCCACGTGGCACCTCCAGAATGGTTAAGAAGTTTTGATTGTCAAAAGTGAATGGATGACACAAGGATTGAATCCCAAAACTTTGTGTAGGTAGGCCAAAAACCAAACCATTGGGCCACCGATGTTGTTGGTTACGTAAATAGTAATTCCTTTATTTACAATTTTGTTGGAGATCCTTTCCAAAGGGGGAAGGCCACAAGTTTGACATCCCGACCTCCATGGAACCAAATATGATGGAACAAAAATGCATCATAATGCTATTGTTGAATGGTGTTATCATTGATGTCAACCCTGGTGTTTGACTTTGACTAAACACTTGTCATTTATGTCAAAATTTTAATGAACACTCTTAATATTTATATGAATTACATCATGTTGGAAGCTCCACTGAAGGATGGTTGGTAGCCCTAGCTCTAGGGTTTGGGTTGCCCAGACTAGGGACATACCACACACTTATTAAGGGTTTTTAAAGAAACATTTCACTAATTTTTCCTTGGATATTATCATCATTGGATTCTCCTCATTGAGTTATATTCCATAATATGTGGCATGCCCCAAGAGGCCTCCCGATTTGATAGATATTTGTGTTTGAAGTTGAAGACCCTAGTTCATGGGCTAAAACCCGAAGCATGGTGACATGGCACCCAACTATAGGATAGATCATTATTTAATTTAAATAAGGAGGGTTTTTAATCTAGAGTGTGGCTAAATTACTTCATTAGAGGACCCCAAGTCATACTTTGAACTTACATAGTGTAATGAACTTTATTAAATATCTTCAAGGGAAATTGACCGCATTTCTTGAGCTATAAGATATTAAAATTCAAGTACTTAAATGATGGTTCTCTCTTCAATGACTATCTTTTGAAAGTGCTCTTATATCCATAAACAAAACTATATAACGACATCCACTAGCCCTATAAAAATGAACAAAAAAATGAACTTTTTGATGTGATGAAGGTCTGAATTCATTACTCGACCCTTGTGGAGAGATAGATATATCAGACGAAGGTTTTTATAGTTTTGTTTTTATTATTTTGGGGTTAATTTTGGTACTTTCTCTTGTAGTTAAAGAACTGAAATGTTTGGTTTATTCAAGAATTGAGAAACACTTCTATTCGACCCCTCTAGGGAATCAATTCTGAAGTAGATATCTATATGTATTGGCCAAAAAATATTGTTCTTAACATACTACAAGGTCTCTCGACCTTGAAAACTGAATTTTGTTAAATCATTTCAAAATTATTGACCTCCTTCTTGAGCAGACCCGTGGAAAATATTCACGGCATAAATACAACGTTCATTTGTGAGGCCTTGAAGTGAATAAATAAAAGAAGATTGAAGGAAGTCACTTTGTTTTTCTCATTGAATTTGGTGGTTTTATTGCAAGAAAATTCACACTCAGTACTGCTAAAATTTGTGGCCTTACATCACCTTTTGCGGTTTGATTGGGAATTATTCATCTTAGTAGTTTGACCTCTAATTAGGGCTTCACTTATACCACTAAGGCCTTTATATAGGACACCATTCAAGCCTTGAAAGGATACAGGATATTTCCTAAGTCTTTGTTGTTGCATAATTCTTGTTCTCGGACGTTTAGAGATATTTTTAAGGACTCATATCCCTTTTCTATAAGGTGAATCACCATTATTTGTGTCCTTATCTATATTTACATACAAACCTATGGTTAGGCATTGAAATAGTGCAAAATTAAAATGTTTATCACCCATAAGTGGTATGTATATATATGTTCCAGTGCTTGTCAAAAGAAGTGAAGTCGACTTGATTAGAGCCGAATTTTAGAAGTTCTGAAGTAGAGATTGCATCACGTGTATTAAGCCTCATAGTTGGAATGAAAATTATAGAACATGAGTGCAATACATTAAAGCTTGAATTCCTTGTTCATGAACCAAGAGAATTAAAGCAAATATAGAGTTATATGACACATGGGTAGCTTGCCAGAAGTTGAAATGAATGTGATATGTGGCCTATTGAATTTTGTGGATGAAAAAATGTTAGTAATATTAACTATACACCAAACCACATCGTATTGACACCATGATAGTTTCAATCTTGCATTGAAGTCAAGTTAAACCTTGGACACAAATTATGTGAATGTGATCAATAAGGAATATATATAATGTGGAGGGCCCACTTCGTAAGATAAATACATAATTTTATACTTTACTTTAAATGTTTACTTTGTCGCATAAATAGCAGTTTTGGAAGGTTGATGATGAAATTTGGAAAGTCATTTGGAAGGAGCATGAAAAGAATCAAATTTGTAGAAATTTTTTCGGTAGTAATCACATGCAAAAGAACGAGGTCGACGCGTTTCGAACCAACCAGTGTGGTTCATCATCAGGACTATGTGAGAGATCAGATCCAGACATTAAGTATAAATAGATGTAGAAATGACTCAACTAGCCGTTAGGATAACGGCTAGTTTGACTTTGAAAAAGTAAATATTCCATTATTTATTTATTTATTTTATTTTTATTATTTTTATTTATTATTATTATTTATATAATGGTAAGTAATTTAACAAATCGTGGAGTATATATGTAATTTTTTTATTAAATTATATAATAATTAATTATTATTATTAATTAATTAATATAATTAATTCTTATTCATAAGATTTAATTATAACAAACCATCATCAAATAGTCAAACAAAGAGTCAAAACAACTAAATAAAAATAATAAAAATAAATAAATAAATAAATAATAATAATAATTTAATAAATAAAAACAAAAATATAAATTAATAAATAATGAAATAAATAAAAATATTTTATAATTATTATTATTATTATTATTATTTATTTGTTTATTTATTTATTTATTTAATTTTATTTTTTTTTATAATCAAATAAATAAAGTAAAAATAACTAAATAAATAAATAAATAATAATAATAATAATCAAGAATATAAGGCAGGAATCCAGGATCTGCTGATATTCCAACCGTCATCTCTATTGAGATTAACGGGCCTTTTTTCAATTTCAATAGCCTCTCTCAACTTACGATGATGGAAATGGTCGATTCTAGCAATGACCTTAGCATCTTCTATGCAAACATGATGGTTAGTATTTTCTGCATGCTCAGCTAAGGCGGATGAGCGAGATCTTCTTGTTTGATATCAGCCGCATGCTCACAGATCCTTTGATTAATGGACCGACCCGTCTCACCAATGTAAGGAGTCCCACAGGAACAGGGAATGATGTAGACACCTTTTCCATCCCTGGGGTCAATCGGATCTTTAACCGATTTAAGAGAACTACGAATTGTATTAAGGGGCTTGAAATAAGAGGAAACCTTATGCTTTTTAAGGATTTTAGCAATCTTATCAGTGGTACCCTGGATGAATGGAAGGCTGACACTGCCATACCATTCACTAGGTTCTTTTTTATTTTTATTATTAACAGGACCTTTCTCTGCTTTGAGGAAAGCTTTGAGGCCCTGGGACATACTATAACCATTATTACAAAAGACATTCAACAGATGGGTCTTTTCCCTCTCAAGATGAGACTCATCAGAGATTCTCAACGCCCTTGTGGCTAGGGTGCTAAGGACGCCTAATTTCTGAGCAGGGAAATGGTGGGAGCTAGCATGAAGATATTGCTCAGTATGAGTTTTCTTTCGAAAAACTTGATGGGAGAAAGAACCATCATCATTTCTAGAGATAAGAACATCAAGGAAAGGAAGGCTACCATCCACCTCTTGTTCCATGGTGAATTTTATGGAACTAGATTGGCTATTAAGATGAAGGAAAAATTGATCTAACTTATCTTTGCCATGAGGCCAGACAACACAAGTATCATCAACAAATATTTTCCATAACTTCGGCTGGAAAAGAGTTGAGGAAAGAGCCCTAGATTCAAAGTTCTCCATAAACAGATTCGCAACAATCGGGGAAAGGGGAGAACCCATGGCAACACCACATGTTTGCTCATAGAATTCACCTTCAAAACTAAAGAAAGTGGAGGTTAAACAGAGTTTTACTAAAAGGGCTGTGTCAGGATCAATGATGCGATTAATAACGTCAATAGCCTCAATGATGGGGATATTGGTGTAAAGCGAAACAACATCAAAACTAACAAATCTATCATCAATATCTAACTTAACTTCCTTCAAATCCTTAACAAAAGAGTAGGAATCCTTAACAAAGGATTATGTACGACCTACGAGGGGCTTAAGTTTAAGGGCTAAAAACTTTGCGAGAAGGTAAGTCGGACCCCCAATTGTATTAACAATAGGTCTGAGGGGAGCACCATCCTTATGGATTTTTGGAAGACCATAGATTCTTGGAGTAAGGGGGTTGCTTTCAATCAAATTCCTACTCAAGGAGCTCACCATGCTATTTGATTTAATAGCATCAGCAACTACCTTTGAGACCTTTTTTAAGGGATTTTTGGCAAGTTTCTTGTAGCTCCCACTATTCTCCAAATGATCTAACATTTTCTTCCTGTAATCCTCCTTATTAAGGATGACAGCTGCACCACCTTTGTCAGCTTTAAGAACAACAATATCCTTATTACTATTTAAAGATTTTAAAGCTTCAAATTCGAGCTTACTTAGGTTACTCTTGGGGGGTTTGGCTTTCCTTAATATCATCGCACAGTCCTATCTAATGATGTCCTTGGAGGAATCCGGTAAATCCCTAATACCAAATTCTATGTCACAAATAATATCATGAATAGGTATTTTCCTGGGGGCAAAGGCAAAATTGAAGCCTTTCTCCAAAAGATTATAAACAGAGGGATCAAAAGAAAAACTGGAGAGATTGACAACTTTATTATTAGAGCCATTATCAATATTCATATTGTTATTATTAGAGCTACCAATACTATTCATATTGTTATTATTAATATTTTTATTATTAAATTTATTTTTAGATTTACAATTATTACTAACATTATTCTTAATAGAAATATAATAATTATTTATATTTATATTAGGCCAAGCTTCATCTTACATCTACAGCGCAGATCCTATTGAGGGTTGAGTTGTGTTGTAGGTTGCAGCAGTGGAGAACATCTTTGGGTCACTTCAGTGCTTATTTTCAGTGGAGAAGGGTTCCTTTCCATTAGGAGGACAGTAAGGAAGGTCGTTGAGCTTAGATTCATATCCTGGCATCAGGCCACTTATTTATTTTCCCCTACAGCGCGGTTTCTATCTTGGACTGCGTTATTTTGAGGGAGGAGTTGCAGGGTGGTTTCAGTACACCATTTGGGGAGGAGGTTTCCTAGAGAAGGGATCAGCCTTTCATCTAGAGGATCTATTGGTGGAGGCTATCTTTCTTGTTGCATCATATCAGCCACAACTTTCCATATCTATTGTTGCAGTGAATCTTCAGCCCTAGGGATTTGATTCCCATCTTGTACATGGTGTATTTCTGGAAACCCTTGATGGGTTCTTCATTGGAGGTTATATAGTGCCTAGATCTGTATTATTTCTATATTTTGAGGCATATATCAGCCCTTTAAATTTTTTGTACTCAATTGTTGTAGCAGTGCTCTTAAACTGCATTGTAGCAGTGTTTCCGAAATTTTGATATAGTAGCAACACCTCTTATTGAGGGTTTTTTCCATTGAAGGCTTGTTATATCTTGTTGTACATTTTGTGGACCATTATTTTGTACTATTTTGCTACTTTTATAATGAATAGAAGGTCTCCATATTGGCCTCTTATTTTGATCTAATGTTTTACACTGCTATTCCATGGTTTTGCATTATATTCCTACTTTTCCCATTTGGGAATATTACAATGGTATCAGAGCATAATCTTGGCACAACCTATGCATGTTGAAAATCCAATATGTCATCTGAAGAAGGAGATACTTTCACTGATAGAGAGAAGAGATATCTTAGAAGAAGACACCGGAAGTTTGATTATACAAATGATAAAGAAGACAAGGATAAAACCCCTTTATCAAGAGAAGATGAAGATAAGGAGTTCCCCAAGATCCTTATTAAAATTATGCATGACATTACTAGAGAAATAAATGAGATGAGGATGGATAGATACAAGGAATCCCCTAAAGGATTTCAACATGGTGAAGGCTCTGGAATTTACCATCACTGGAGTGATCAACCAGTGCAGGAGCAACAAGTTTCCCAACGCTCTATAATGCCTACATTCTTAGCAGTGGGAAATCAAGGGTTTCAAGAACAAGAAACTCTTGAAGACTATTTCATGGAGTATGAGTCTCAATCTCATAGATTCAAGGACCACTTGATTTTTCAAGAATTTTTTCATATCAAGGACAATAGGACACCCAGGCATCACAATAGAGGTGGAGGATTCATTTAGAAGCATGATATACACTGCACTATGGGCAGATTTTTCTTACCCAACTTTGATGGGCCATCTAAATGCATTGCCAAATCATGGGTAGAGAAGCTTGACATCTACTTCCAGCTGAACAAAGTACCAGAGATGGAGGCCATTAAGATAGCAGCACTACACCTTTAGGGTGAAGCACATGATTGGTGGTTCCATGGCTTGTCTACATAGGGTCATGCCAATGTGACTGCATATTCAGAGTTCACAAGGAGGTTGGTGGAGAGGTTTGATAGAAGAGATCCCGAGGCACCATTCATGGGGCTTGCAAAGCTCAAACAATCAGGTAATCCAGAAACTTACATTTCAAAGTTTTTAAAACTTTTTGTTATGGTTCCTGATTTATCTGCAGCAAGAAGGGTCTATATGTTCATTGATGGGTTAGAAGAACCTCTTCACGGGTTGGTTAAGTCTACCAAGTCCACTACCCTTCAATATTCCATTGAAAGGGCTAGAGATCTACAATATGCCTTGCCAAAATCAAAGGAAACATTTCAACAAAAGCCCTTTTTTCCATCAAAGGGAAAAGATGAGAAGGCTGCTCTTTCAAAAGAGAACCAAAGTAAAAAACCTCTTGATGATGATGTCCGAAGAGATTTGAGGAGAAGGAAGCTTTACTTCACATGCCAAGAATCATGGGCCCCCGGACATAAATGTGCAGCGGGAAAGGCACACTACATAGAGGTCTTCTCAAATGATGAGGAGGAAGAAGAAGAAGAACAAGAGAGGGGTCACAATGCTGGAATAGTAGGAGATGATCCACCACCACCAGGAGGTGAGGATGGAGCAATTTCTCCAATTAGAGGTGCTCTTGCATCATTAAGAGTGGTACCCAAATATCATGAAACTTCCACACAAGAAACAGGGTTGGATTTGCACAATGGAAGTGGGGACATGATAGTACCATCTATTATGCATATGAGAATGGCCCATGAGACATCACTGTTTTGTGGAAAACCACCTGGGAGGCCACCTGATCCAGATTTGGTGAGACATGCCTCACATCATGATGCACCAGTCATAGATCCAAGAGGAATGGGAGCATTAGAAGGCCATGATATAGTGCTGAGAGTCTTGGGTAGACTTAAGGAGGAGGGAGACATTCTCCCAACATCATCATTACCCACTCTCATTTCAGATTCTGCGTCATGGGAGGAGCAACATGGGAAGGATAGTAGCCTTCCAATATGTAACTTTGGAATGGGAGATGTTAAGGAGAAGGGAAACCATATGACAAATGTTCTTTGTGATAGATCATCAGCATTGTCACTATGGAGGATATACCCATATTGTAAATCCCAGTTGTTGGTGGATTATTCCAAGGATCTTTTTACATGCATGATACTTTATGACCAGCTACATGAAGAGGGCTATTCAGTCCAAGATGAAGTCATCTACTACCATGGTAAGATATTCTTATCTAGAGCTTCCAATATCAAGGAGAAGTTACTACAAAGAGCTCATGAAGAATTTCTCTTCAGCCATACTTATTCTATGAGAGCTTACAACACTATCATGGAGGGATACATTTGGGAAGGTTTTGAAGAGGAACTATATTAGCATTTGAAAAGATGCATGGACCATGTGGATATGGGAGAGATACATAACTCAATGAAGGAGTTATCACAGCCACCTCTTTCCTCTTTTGGAATGAGAGGGGATCTATCTATGGAACACTCCATTTGTATGAACATAAATTTTGGTAAGGAACATGCTTATGTACATGATGTCTCATTTGATGAATATTTGCATTCCTTTACCATGTATATGTAGGCCATGGCTCCAAGGAGGAGAATTCTTCCATATAAACTTCATGGCCAAATTTGGGCCATAAACATTTCTGAACATGGCCACTCCCTAGGAGGATATAGGGAGATGTTGTATCACTCTGGATGCACTCCAAAGGCACCAAAAATTTCTCACCTTTCATCCATTGTGAGAAAACTTGGACAGCAAGTAAGTGGTGGGGAAACAACTTACCATATCACTATCTGATGCAGTCGGGAGATCTACTATGCTGGTTCCACATGTGGGACTATGACCCACCTCCATATTTAGATATTTTTTTTTGTATGTACTTGGTTTTGATCCCATACATTGATGATGTAATTATTCTTTTTATGGGAATGATTGGAGGGAGGATAGGAGGATTGTATGTGCCCTTTGGGAGAGAGATTCTCCATGTTCATTATGCTACATGTTTCAAGGAGAAAATTGGGCCAACCATGTTTGTTTCATGGGATATATTGCTTCCTTTTGGGATGGATCATTTGCATCTCATGAGAAATTTGGAGGAGCATTTCACAGAGGGATGGATTGAGAGACACTTAGCTTATGAGGGAAGCTTATCACATGATGGTGTCACCCATGATAGAGGGGAAGAGTTGCAGTATTCACCTTGTCAATTTCTTGAGGAAAAGCAACATTTGGGAAGGGAGGACTGTAATATTCCCAATTAGCCATGAGCTAGTTGGAATATTAATTTTTGTTTTGCTGTCTTGTTTTATGAATAAGAGGAAAATGGAGGTCCATAAGTCTCCTTAATAATGAATAAAATCAATGCCAATGTGAAAATAAGACATCTTGGCAGCTCAATTGAACACCCTTAGGTGTGAAAAGGAGCTGGAACATCTTGGCTGGGTCAACTTTGACCAAATCAACAGCATTGTCATGGAGGAGTGGCATTCAGTGAGGGACAATGCAGTTTTAGATGGAGACACCTTGCATGGAAGTAGTGTCATAAATGAATGGGGCTTAGGTTTTGGAAGCTCATATCTTATAAAAGGAATATGATGGCAGCCATATTATGCAGATTATGATATGTTTATGTTTTTATATATGGTCTGTTTAGACATATAGCTTTCTTTGGATGTTTAGCTAAGATTGCAAGTGTTGTTTAGCACAGGGTGTTCGTGATTGGGAATCCCACCTCTTTCCTTGAGAGGCCTCTTGGAAGGTAATTGTACTTCACTTCCACATTCAGGCTTTAGGCCAAGCTTCATCTTACATCTACAGCGCAGATCCTATTGAGGGTTGAGTTGTGTTACAGGTTGTAGTGGTGGAGAACATCTATGGGTCACTTAAATGCTTATTTTGAGTTGAGAAGGGTTCCTTTCCATTGGGAGGATAGTAAGGATGGCCCTTGAGCTTATTTTCATATCTTGGCATCAGGCCACTTATTTATTTTCCCCTACAATGCAGTTTCAGTCTTGGACTACGTTATTTTGAAGGAGGAGTTGCAGGGTGGTTTCAGTACACCATTTGGGGAGGAGGTTTCCTATAGAAGGGACCAGCCTTTCATCTAGAGGATCTATTGGTGGAGGCTATCTTTCTTGTTGCATCAGATCAGCCACAACTTTCTAGAACTATTGTTGCAGTGAATCTTTAGCCCTATGGCTTTAATTTCCATCTTGTACATGGTGTATTTCTGGAAACCCTTGATGGGTTCTTCATTGGAGGTTATATAGTGCCTAGATCTATATTACTTCTATCTTTTGAGGCATATATCAGCCCTTTATATTTTCTGTACTCATTTTTTGTAGCATTTCTTTTAAACTGTGTTGTAGGAGTGTTTCTGACATTTTGATATAGTAGCAGCACCTCTTATTGAGGGTTTTGTCCACTAGAGGCTTGTTATATCTTGTTGTACATTTTGTGGCCCATTATTTTGTACAATTTTCCTTCTGTTATAATGAATGGAAGGTCTCCATATTTGTCTCTTGTTTTGATCTAATGTTTTACATTGTTATTCCATGGTTTTGCACTATATTCTTGCTTTTCCCATTTGGGAATATATCTGTTAGTCTGAGAAGGGATCCAAACTCCCTCTGAAAGGTAACTGTACCTATGTTGATCATGCTATACCTCCTGTCATCTCTAAAATATATGTTCTGTTGGAGGTCCTTCTCCTCCAAGTCACTAAAGAGATCTCTATTCCCAGTCATATGGACTGAGGCATCGCTATCGAGATACCACATGCATCCCATTACAGTGTTGGCCATGCATGCAATGAGAGTAAAATCAAGTTCGAATTGTGAAGCTAACACTTCACTCGCTGCTGCAACTACAACCTCGTTCTTGCGTGCCTTCTATGGACATTTCGAGGCATAGTTCCCATTCTTGTGACAGTTAAAACAATTTACCTTGGAAAAGTATCTCTTTCCCTCTTTGCCTTGGGACTTCTTTCCCTTGGATTTCTTGCCTTTTCTAACCAATGGGAAATATTCTTCCTGTCATTGCAGGAGGTACTGTATCTGGTGCTCCGCCTTATTTCTTTTTTTACCAAGTCGAACCACAAACACTCCCAGTCTGATAGCTTCTCCCTCCCATTCACAGAGCCCCGGTAACTATGTTGGCTTTTGGGAAGACATAGAAGTGATAGGATCACCAAATCATCCTGGGCTACTATCACACCAATAATTCCAAGCTCATCTCAACATTGAGTGAACTTCGTTAAGTATTTTGGTATCGTATCACCCTCCTCCATCGTGATCTTTCTGAGCTTGTCCTTCAGCACCAACTTCCTGTGGTCACTGCTAGTTTGAAATAGTTTTGTTAAGGCCTTCCACATTGAATATGGAGTTTCCTTTCCATGGAGACTCAAGACAATATGACCTTGAACTCCCTCTAATAAGATCCTTCTCGCCTTTGCCACATTATTCTTCCATGCATCAAGTTCTTGAGCATCTATCACAATAGGCTGAGAAATATCAGTGTCAATGAATCCCTTCAGTCCATTGTCCTCCAACACTTCCTCCATCATGTCCTTTTTTGCAATATAATTCAAATTTCCCTTGAGTTCATATTCGAGTCTCAAGCCATTGAAAGACATCTTGATTTGTTGCTGGTACTGAAGAATGAATCTACAAATTTGAATACTAGTTCAACACAAAATCAATTTCTTCTCTTCTATTATGATTTATGGTGCTCTAATACCATGTATAAAATCTAAAAATGGGATTCAATCTTATCTTATAATTTCCTAAAACAAGATATTGAATCCTTCTACAATTCATGGAAACAAAACACGATCGCACAATCACATAACAAGTAAGAGAAAGAAGTAAATCAATTTCACAACACAAGATGTATCTGGGGAAAGCACACTGCCTAAAACCCTTCTATCTGTATATTTTATAAAGTCAAGGGATCATGAAACAATACAATGATTTCTCTCTCAAGGGAAACTCCTACACTCTTCCAACTATCTCACATTGATCTAAGTAAAATGAGACAAATACTTAGCCAATTCTCATCCTCTTCTCAGCTTGCCCTGCTCACGCATTCCATGAGGAATTGTCACCCTATTAAATAGGAAATTCCCTTGTATTGATTGCAAAATTCTTGCTTGGCCTCCACATGACTTTATGACTAGCCTATAAATTTTATAATTATACAACTAATATTTATCATCCCTTTAACCTCAGTCTCAACAGGGTATTCCTTAGAACTGACATGCAAAAACTATTTATAGTGAATTTTCAGTTAACTGACTGATCACTCTTTGTGAATTTAATCAGATTTAATTCACTGGACCTATCTCTAGCTCATCTCTTAGTTAGAACTAGTTAAACTTATTGAACTCAATTAATTGAGTTAACTAATTACAACTAATTACAACTCACAAATAATTGTAATTGGACCCCCTTAAATCATGGGGACAACTCTACATGCCTCCTCTCCAGCCCTCAACTCGAATTTCCTAAGTTAACTAAGTCTTTCTGACTCAGTTAACTAATACAAGTTGTCATGTAATGGAATTACAATTTCTCTTCCAATTTAATTAAGGGAAAATTAATTCAAAAGCTCCCTATTGTGCCATTTCTGGTTGCCATTTTCAATGTTTCTTGTTGCCAATTTCAACCGAACATGATGAGTTGATCAATTGCTAGTGTTTCATTAAGTTTTAATCTTGACCGTTGATGCTCCAACAATGGATTATAAGAGGAGATTCATGTGGTGATGGAAAATGTACCAATGTAGATACTCAGTTTCCTAGTCTGTTCAGTTTCCTTAGTGGCAGTGATTCAATAAAGAAGAGAGATCCAGAGGGTGAGTAGCAGGTGGTAGAGGAGGATAGCAACATTCTAGGATGATTTTTTCTAGTTCTGCGAAGAGGAAAAGAGATCAAGGGAAAAATCCCCACGAGTTCTACACAATTACTGCGCAGAGGTTGAAATAGGAGGCTCAATGTGTGGCTAGGGAGGTAATTTCGAGGGCAGAAATAGTTTTGGGGTGAGAGAAAATTCTCACAATAATTTTTCCAGTACTTTCCTCAGATTATATTTCCTATTGTACATCTAAAGTATTGTACTCAGAATTGTTGCTAAAGAATAATAATAAAACCTTCATTTACTCATCAATTTTCCTAAGTAAGGTTTTTCCAAGGATAATTGTCCAAAAATAACTATCAAAATTCTTGGGGTTTGTGCTAGAATTTATCAAGTTTTTAGTATTTTATTTTCCGCATTATTTTTATGGTGAAAAGTGTAATTGTGATTTCATTCATTGCTTGTCATAGAAAATAACTTCATAATTAAACTTAAAGTTAGAAGAATAATTTCCATTTGTTGTAATAGATGAATTTTTCACATGGAATCTGAGCATAAGTGATCAGTCAGAAGCTCAAAAGAAAAAGAAGGGATTTCACTATTCAATAAGGAAGGTAGGCCGAAATTCCCAGGGGAGAACCATTGCCCGAGGGCTGGGTTTCTTGAGGAAAATTAGTTTTTTTTTTAGAGGCAGAAAAAAATTGATTTTCCAGATCGAGTGATTCCATATGGAGAGGGAGCATTTCATATATTTCGTTGGTTAGATGTAGTATTCCAAATTAGGAATAGCTCATGTATCATGCATCAAAAATGCATTTCCAACAACATTTGCAATAAAACACTGAAATGGACCCTTGGATCCCATAAATTAATCAATATACAATCTAAATCCAAGATTAGAGTTGAAACAAAAGAAACTAGGTGGGTTAAACAGATCTCCCACACCTAGGATTGCCAAAAAGTGTTAAAACCCCAAGACTGCAAAATATCGGAGTTGTTGCATAAGGGATTGCATAGTCTAAGAGAGGGTTTACACTCAGAAATGAAGGAAAAAATTAGATCTACTCATATATTGATTAAAAATTCTGAAGAACAAAGATCTAATATCCTTATACAAAATACAAAGGAAACCGACAAGGGTTTCTTGTCAAACACTTTGCATACAAGATGGGGAAATTCAGTAACTTACTGAATAACCACTGCAACACTGAAGTACATGAGTGTAGAAGGCTGAAATATGTCTTATATGCTGTAGATCCCTCAAGTGCTTCCTCCCATGAAAGGATGAACATCTCAATCACAAGGAAACACTGCAACGTGGCCACCAAACCATGCATTGAACACTGCCTCCAAAATAACGCATTCCCTAAATTGAATAGTGTTGGGAATGTATGGGAAACGTGTGGTCTGATACTAAAGATCTGAAATAAGCTTTGGAGCTCTCCAAAAAGATCCCTCAAGTGAAGGAAACCTACCTCCAATGAGAAACTAGCTCAGAAGCCGGGATTCCAATCCCTTCCACTGCTGCACCTAGCCACACTGCACAATCTCTGGAAAAAAATGCACTGATGAAGTTGGCTGAAGCTTGGCCTAAAAACCTGATGTGGAATGATGAATGAAAACTCTCCCAATGAGGCTCCTCAAAGGAAAGAGGTGGGATTCCCACTCGGGAACACCCGATGCTAAATAGCACTGCTACTCTGCTGAACAGCAAGAGAGAGCAAAGTCTGAGCAGACATGAAAAATAATATAAGACATGAAGAATAATGCTGCCATCCTCTTTCTTATATAAAACGTGATTTTTATTTCCCTTGGCCCCACTCAATTAGGTCATCTCTATCCAAAGATACATCTCCCTCCAAAACTGCGTTATTCCTCCTTAGATTCCTCCTCCTCTAAAACTGTGTTGTTGACTTAGTCAAAGAAACTTGATTTTATCCCTATTCACACATGGAGGTGTTTTATTAAGCTAGAAAGAGTGTCTCCTTTCACATTTGAAGTGTTTTTATCCTCCTTAGGAGACTTCTGGGCTTTTCTACCCATTTATTCACCGACTAGAGATGCTGCCAACTCTAATGTTCCATTTAGCTTTGAGGCTAAAATTTTGGAACATTACAGTCCTCCCCTCCAAATATTTTCTTTTCCTCAAGCAAATGTACAAGGAGAGAAAAATTTCTCCCCTCCTTCTCATGTGGCCTCCCATCAATAGCCTCCATCACTGCATCAAGAGAATCTGCAAATAAATTGTAGTCGAATGTTTCCTCCCAAGTGTGCAAAACCAAATGGTCTACATCAATCAAAGGTGGAAAGTGTGAATGGAAACTTGCTTGCTGTCTCATGGCCTCCACAAAGTAGGAGTGATGACCAACATGGTGAATGAGTGCTTCCCTCACCCATGCTATCATCCAAATGAAGTGAGTCACCCTCCAACATGGTAACTCATGAAAAATCTCCTCCACCTTGTGCTCCGGAAATGTAGGTGGGCTGAATAAATGAACATGATAGGCAAGAGGGCCTATCCCATGCTGTCCTCCTCTCCACTTATGATAATTGTAGAAGGCATGATGATCTTGGGCTGCAACATGATTGCCCTCCAATGGCAAGAAGAAGATTGAGTCTCCAAGGACTCTTCCTCCAAAGTCATGAGACATGCCAACCCAAACCATTCCATTCAAGATGAATGGCACATCATCACCATTTGGTATTCACATAGAAATAATGCTGAAATTTAGGTGCAATTTTGGATGGTACAAAAGGTTCTCCAAGCGGATATTATGCAGTCTTCCCAACTGCTGTTTGAGAATGTCATCTGGCAAGTGGTCCCGCAATAAGTTACAAGCGATATATGTTTGTTCTCCCAACATGGGGAAGTAAGCATAAATTTCTATCAGATGTACATAGTTAAAATAACAATACACTTGCCCAAAGTCATGTATATATGGGCTACTATCATCATAAACGTTGGCCCTAAAGTGATCATGAAACCCAAAAATACTCTTGCTCTTTTGAGGAGCAATGCACTGTTCAAACATGGTGAGAAAGTACAAATACTCAATGGAGTAATCAACAAGTACAGAAATGCATTCCCTACCATACATGGTGAGTTGGATGAAAGTGAGGTCCCTTAATAAGTCTTCCCATGAGAATCTCCTCATAGAAATCTACAAGAAGAAGGAATACATCTTCTCCTCGGAATATTCCATCCATAAGAACATACTCCTATGTGATAGCGTTGTAGGCCTTTGTGATAAGGCTCCACGACTTATTTCTTTGACATCCCATATGTCAAGGTCATCCACCATCATACTACTATGTGAGAAGATATTCTTCCTACATGGAAGTCTCTCATGATCCTTCAATGCTGAAGGGTAGCCTCCTTGCACCATGAATGTGCCTTCCTTCTTTTCGGAAATATCATGAAAATTATGGGAAAATTTCTGCCCATACTCTCCCAAGTGAAACCACAGCAACAACAACATTTTCTGCTACCTCCTCTCTCCCTCATACAAGCCATAGAGTAATATCATGATGGTCAACTTGTATGATGTCCCAACAAACAAATCAGCCATGAAGTACCTTCTCAAGTTCTCCAAGTGGTTCCTTCCACAAGAAGAGAAAAAGTGTGATGTGGCAATCATGGTTTGCCCATGGTTCCTAATGAAATGTACAGCATATAAAGTGGGGAGAATCATGCTCCCAATGGGCATCTCCAATATCAAGCCCACTCTCCAAACAAAGCTCCCCATGAACATATACATATCAGCAACATATGGAAGCCAAGTACAATGAGAACAAGTTGCCAAGTGACAAACAGAGAGTGAATCATGGTCCCTCTCATGGAACCAGCGCAGTGCATACTTGGCCTGCATCAAAATAAGAAATAACAAGTGCTTTACCAGCCACTTTTTTGCTGCCACAGTCATCTCATAAGATGAAAACATGAAGTTACAAGATGGTGCCAATGGTGTACACCAAGAAACATGTGGCTTCCCCCACAAACCATCAAAAGGATAGCGAAAATCAATGCTACAAGTAGCTGCAAGTACATCATCATACAATATGCAAGAAGAGATAATTCTTCTTGTTACATCATGCTGCTCAACCAAGGAAAATAAGTACAAAACAAAATATGAAATGATACCTCCTCCATCATGTACTTGAGGTCTAGAGCTGAAATGGCTCCACTGGAAATTCTCCCTCACTCCCAATGAGTAGGAAGGTGGCTGTGACATCCTCTCTATCACCATCCGGGCTATGCATCTCTCCATATGCTGATATATGTCCTGTTGGATGCCCTCCCAAGTGAACTCCTCCATAAAATGTAAATATGCATCAAAGTGCATAGAAGAGAAGTCATCATGTGCTGCATGTAGCAGCTTCTCCTTGAGACTAGAAGATCTAGTGAAGAAGATCCTGCCAGAGGAATAGATGACCACATCATCCACCATGTATCTGTCATCTCCATCTAGTTCATCAAGAATCATGCATGCACCAAGATCCTTGTAGTACTCTACCAAGAGCTGAGATCTCCAGTAAGGATCAACCCTCCTAAGAGACAGCGTTGGTGATCTGGCATGTGAAGCTCTCCTCATGCTGCTGCCTGCTACTTTGACATCCCCCATGCCAAAGTATTCCTCTAGACTCTTCACCTCTCCAAAATCTAAGATTGGTGAATCAAAAGACAAGATGTCTTCTATCAACTCCGGATCAGGTGGCCTCCCAGGTGGAATGCCTCCATATAGTGAGACATCAATGTCAAGAGTAGACTGCTCATATGGTTGGGAAACCTTGCCCCTGCCCTTACAGCACAAATCAGCCTGCCTCTTTCTTGCACTGTCTCTCTAAAATAGAGAAGGGTGTGTGCCTCTCATCACATGATGCTACTCTTCCTCCCTACCTCCTCCTTCCAGCTGCAATGCTGCACAATCATGCTGCTCACTGATTGTGCTTGGACCTCCATGTATGAGATCCTGGGGAACTTCTTACAAAGACACAAGAATCCATCCTGTTGGAGCATGAGCTCCTCCTTCCTCTACATGAGGCACTGGATGTGCTCTAGATGTGACAGCGTTGTTGCCCTCATCTTCCTCAATGTGTATGGGAAACATCTCAACAGTTGGATCCTCTTGTGAAAAGGAGATCCCCATGTCCTCTTATTCCAGAATATGAACTGGAGGTCTTGCTTTCGGAAATGTGTAATGCAAGATGTCAGATCCTCCTATGGTTTTCTGAAATGGGGTTTCCTTCATCACATGCAAGGGTTTTGTTCTCTCAATTTTTCCTTGCTCATGTGTCTTAGGAAGTTTTTCACCAAACCTCTCCATCAATGTTTTTATGAATCTTGCATAAGAGAAAGTGTTGGCATTCTTTAAGGAATAATATTCAAAAATCCACCATGCATGAGCCTTACCTCTGAAATGCAGCGCTGCAACTCTGATGGATTCATCTTTGGAAATGTGATGCAGCTGCAAATAGGAATCTAGCTACTTCACCCAAGCTCCCGCTAAACATGTAGGTGATCTGGCAAAAGTGGATAGAAGAAATCTATCTGCATCCTGCTGCTTGCTCTTCTCCACCTAGATCTTGCAAAACTCTGGGAAATTAGTATGATCTCTAAACCTCTCAGTTTGAGATTCATACTCCTGCAACAAATCACTAAGAGTTCTCCTCTTAGGCATTATTCCTCCTCCTATCCATCTCAAGATAGATCTGGGCACTTCACTGCACTGTGCATCACGGAGAATAGCTGCATGCTCACACTCACCATGTGCAAATCTAGATTCTTCTCTAGATCCAACTCTCTTTGGAGATCCCATCTCTAATCTCATTTTCTTTAGCTCTCCTTGAAAGCTCTGCATATATTTTGGAAGAAGCTTTGTACGATTATCTTCCTTTCTTCCTTCACATAATGAAGCATTCTGGCTTCTGTCCATTTCTCCTTCCTCTAATATCTAGATCTCATAGGCCGAGCCACAAATCATGCTTTGATACCACTGTAGTATTCCAAATAAGGAACAACTCATGAATCATGCATAAAAAACACATTTCCAGCAATATTTGCAATAAAACACTGAAATGGACCCTTGGATCCCATAAATTAATCAATATAAAATCTAGATCCAATATTAGAGCTGAAACAAAGCAAACTAGGTGGGTTAAACAGATCTCCCACACCTAGGATTGCCAAAAAGTGCTAAAACCCCAAGACTACAAAATACCGAATTTGCTGCATAAGGGACTGTGCAGTCTAAGAGAGGGTTTACACTCAGAAATGAAGGAAAAAATTATATCTACTCATATATTGATTAAAATTTATGAATAACAAATATCTAATCTCCTTATACAAAATACAAAATAAACCGGCAAGGGTTTCTTGTTAAACACTCTGCATACAAGATGGGGAAATTCAGTAATTTACTAAATAACCACTACAACACTAAAGTAAATGAGTGTATAAGGCTAAAATATGTCTTATATGCTGTATATCACTCAACGTCTTCCTCCCATGAAAGGATGAACCTCTCAATCACAAGGAAACACTGCAACGGGGCCACCAAACCATGCATTGAACATTGCCTCCAAAATAACGCATTCCTTAGATGGAACAGCGTTGGGAATGTATGGGAAATGTGTGGTATGATACCACAGATCTGAAATAAGGTCTGGAGCTCTCCAAACAGATCCCTCAAGTGAAGGAAACCTACCTCCAATGAGAAACTACCTCAGAAGCCGAGATTCCAATCCCTTCCACTGCTGCACCCAGCAACACTGCACAATCTCTAGCAAAAGATGTGCTAATGAAGTTGGATGAAGCTTGGCCTGAAAACCTGATTTTTAATGATGAATGAAAACTCTCCCAATGAGGCTCCTTAAAGGAAAGAGGTGGGATTCTGTTGAGTCCTGAATTTGTCTCTCTTCCATACACTTTTCCATATCTCTTTCACTCACCTAAACCTCCAAAATTGTCAAATATCATGTGCAAAAGGGTATCTAACATGGTTTTTAATTATGTTTGTGTGTTTTCTATTTGATTTAGATTTTGTTCATACAGCTGCGGGAACTTGTCACTTTCCGCAACCGCTGCAACTTTCCGCAGCTATTTTGTGGAAATCAATGTTACAGGTGTCAACGAAGGAAACAAGCCACATGGGCAGGCTAGGAATGACAAGGACATGGTTCGTGTCCTATTGGTTCAAGTAAATTCGTCAAGGAAAGCCGCGGTCAAAGCCATCCACGTGGAAGTCAACCGTGGAGTTCTATGTCGGCTGGACTCTGTTTCGTGGCATAGAAACATCCATACGGCCGTTTCCAAGCTTACGGAGGTTAATTGACATCTGTGCAAAGTTCTGGAGTTTAATTTAAGCGCCCACCTTCGATAGATCCGTTTTCCAACATGGCCATACTCCTAAATCCGTGGCCTTAGTGGTCTACGTGCTGGCTGCTATCATAAACTTCAGGAGACAGTTACATTTTATTGCTTTATAAAGAGCGTTTGCATACGCACGTAGAGTTAGAGAATGTGAGTTGATAGTTGTTAGTTGATATATCTGTTAAGTTGATGTGCGTACTCTGTTATGTGGTGATTACGCTGCCTTGAGCCGTAATACCACCAGCCTGTAATGACTTTCTTTTTAATGTGAAAAACTCCGTTTCATAACTTAATTCGTGTTTGAAGATCATACCAGAGCTGCGTAGAGGGCCCCTGCTCAGCCGAGGTTCTGTGTATTAATGTATATATTTTTCATTTCATTTCTTTAAGCAGTCATTGTATCATAACCCATTACATGTTCATATTTCATAGTTGTTTTATTTCTGTTCATACATTTCTGTAATTTCCATTGCATTCCTTTCTTTTATGTTTTTATGATTGTTAAAATACTGATCAGTTTTCTTGTGCAGGTTTTAGGTAGACACCCCGGGGCATTTTCATAGTATTTTCGCTAATGATATGAAACTAATATTATTCTGCTGCTAGTTTTCTTTCACAGTCTTTGTTTAACTTCAGTTTTGTTTTGTGCATTTCAGTTTTGTTTATCTGATTCAATAGTTAAAATTAGACATATTAAGCTACCCATAGTGTCTTCAGCTACCTCCGAAAGCCACAGCTGGACTGATGGTGAGGGGCTGCATGATGAGATGTGTAGTTTAGTATTAGTTTCCTTTCTGCAAAATTAGATATATTAAGCTGCTCATAGCGTTTTCAGTTTCCTCCGAAAGCCACAGCTGGATTGATGGTGAGGGGCTGCATGATGAAGTGTGTAGTTTAGTATTAGTTTTTTTTCTGCAAACTTAGATATATTGAATCATGTATGACATATTCAATTGCCTCCGAAAGCCATAGCTGGACTGATGGCGAGGGATTGAATCATGTATGTATGGTTTAGTATTAGTTTACTTTCTGCAAATTAAATATCAGTTACACAAGTTGTTTATGATTACTTCCGCAAGTCATAGCTGGTCTAATGATGAAGGGTCAGTAAATGAATTGATGTAATCTGATTTAGATTTCTTTCATTGCAATTTTGAATTTCCATAAGCGTAGTTTCTTTTGTGTTCAGTTGGCAGCAAGAATAGTTTAGTTTTCATATTCACTAGTTTCTTGTTTTGATTCATTAGATTAACAGCACTTTCTATTTCAGCAGTTTACTTTCTTTTGTCATTTGTAATTTCAATTTGCTTTTAAAGTTTCGAGATTGGTAAATCATTATAGGGGATATCACTTCCTTGAACAATTATAACCAAACTTGTTTTTCACTTTAGAATTTCCATTTCACCTTAGAAAGACCATAAACGACAAAAAGTTAAGAAAGAGGTTATCTTGCACATATAGTGCGCCGCACTTCATCAGCTTACGATTCCCGGATTGACAATTAAATGCAGCAATTTAGGACACACTAAACTGACCAAACATTTTGGCGCCGTTGCCGGGGAAGTGTAACTAGGTAGCCAATTTCTTAAAAAAAAACACATAAAATCATAAAAGAAGGGAAAACTTGATAACTTCTTGAAGTATGGTCTCCTCTTGCACCTAGTGTGATCTGGAGGATCAGAAAAGAGAGTTATTGGTTTAGTAATTTCTTAAGTATGCTCTCTTCTTGCACCTAGTGTGATCTGGAAGATCAGAAAGAGAATTATTAGCCCAACTTTTATTTAAAAAAATATAAAAAATGACATGCATAGAGCAATAGATTCTAGGGGTAGGTTTATAGCTAAAGCCAAGAGTTCGATTTTCACAACTCCATCTTCTTCAAGGCATAGACCAGATTCACCATCATCTACCCCTAGCCTTAAGATTTTTGGAAGCCAAAGAACAACTGAATTAGAGGATTCTCCTACACCACCTACTAAAGCCTACTTAGAAAACAAAGAAACTTTCTCTCATCCTTCCTTGATAGAAGAACTAGAGGACTATAAGGACTCTAAAGAACCTATCATGGCAGAGGAAGTAATAAATAGAGGTGGAGGTAGAGGAGGAGGAGATAATGAAGATAACAATGGTGAAGGAAATAACGGTAGAAATAGGGACAATCTGCTTGGATTCCCTATAGTTGATGAGGAAACTCATGCAACAATGAAAATATTTCACCATCTGTTCTCCCTAACTTTTATGGATTACGAAGTGAGGATCCTGAAACATTTCTGTTTGAGTTTGAAGTAGTGTGCCGAACTTATGACTATATGGAAGATTCTCAAAAACTCAAACTATTTCCTTCAACTTTGAAGGGATCTGCTTTGAAATGGTTCATGGGATTAGCCACTCAATCTATCAAGACTTGGAATGATATGAAACAAACATTTTTGGATAGATACTTGGACTATTGTATGCCCACCAATCATAAGGATGAGGTATTCAAAATGATGCAAAAAGAAGATGAAAATTTGGAAGACTTAATTGAAAGATTTCAATACAACTTGAAAAGAGCAAAGATGAGCAACTTAGATAATGAAACCTTGAAAGCCCTCCTATTAAAATCCATTAAAGATGAATGGATAGACATTTTAAACATGATGGGTAAAGGAGACATTTCTCAACTCCCATTTCATGATATAACAGAACTATGTATCCAATTCTCAAGGGGAAGATCTAAAACTGGAAAAGGGCCTAGGGATTCTTCTCTTATTAGGGCTAACAAATCCGCAACTGGATCAGTAAGTAGGGCAGAGATTGGTAATATGCTTGATGAGTTTAAAACTGATATCTTAGGGGGTCTTAGTGAACAACTAGACACCCTTAAAATCCAAAACAAGCAGAAAGCAGAAACAGATGCTTTAGCCATCTTTTTTCCGAAATGTAGAAAGAAACATGCTTTAAGGGAATGTCCCTTGGATGCAAAAGTTGTAGAAACATGTATGATTTGCTCAGAAAATCATGAAATCAAGGATTGTCCTTCAATCCCCGGACTCAAAGCTGTTTTTCAAGAAGATCCAAATTCAATAGAGTCTCTCTGTTTTGTCGCAAGGAGACCTTGGCAGGGACAACAATCTCAAGGGTTTAATAACCCTATGAATCTTCAAACCCCACCAAATTGGACTCCTTGGCAAAAACCTTGGCCCCAACATCAAAACTCATATCAGCCATGGGTACAAGGGATGAAAAATCCTTATGGGATATTTGCTCAATTTTATCAATATCCTCCATCTTTTCAAAACCAACAAGCTCCACAATTTCCAAGCCAAAATCCACAACAACTTTCATTGCCATTTCCACAACATCAACCTTCTCAACAAAATACAAATCCTCAACTCATGATCCCATACCAACAGAAGACAAATCAACTTCCAGCTCAGCCATTGCCAAATCCTAACAATAAGAATCCTCAAACTACTTATATGGTAGAAGGACAACAATTTCCTACCTATATGATTGTTCCTCTCAACGATGTACAACTCAGATTTGGTAGAGTTTTAGAAAAACCTTCTATAGACATTCAAGAGCAAGATACCTCTGAGGAGGACTCTCTTCAAGTCAATAAGGGTTCCGAGGAAGAATCTCTTCAAAATTCAAAAATTCAAAAAGAAAAAGAAAAGCTAACATCCACAACTCCTATAGTTGAGCAACCTGTATCTTCATCTACACCTCCTTTTCCGAAAAGACTACAAATTGATAAGGGGGTGGAAAAACAAATTTTGTTGCCTAACTATGAATTTCTAGATGAATTGAAGAATGTTTGTATCAAGATTCCATTGCTACAAGCCATTCGAGAAATTCCTATTCTAGCAAAAACCATAAAGGAGTTGAGTTTCAAAAGACCAGGAAGAAAGCTAAAGGACACAAGAATAATCCACCTGGTAGGAAAGATTGCAGACATTATGATGGGAAAAATTGCCATGCAGAAGTATGTAGATCCTGGAAGTCCAATTGTCAAGACACATATAAATGGGACAGAAATTCCAAACACATTGATTGACTTAGGGGCTGCTATCAACATTATGAGTAGACAGACTATGGAACAGTTAAAACTTCCTAACCTTCTTTTTACACCTACTTTATTGCAACTTGCAGATCGATCTGTTATTAAACCAGATGGTGTATTAGAAGATATTTCAGTCTCCTTAGATTCTTGGGAATATCCAGTAGACTTTATGATTTTGACTCCCAAAAGTAATCTAGGAGGACATCCAATTATCTTAGGAAGACCTTGGCTGGCCACAGCTGATGCTTTTATTAGTTGTAGATCCGGAGACATGTACATTTCTAATGGTAATTCGACAAAGAAATTCAATTTGTATCCTCCCGCAAGAGCAATTACAGAAATAGGAGATAATGAATGGGTCGATGATGAGAACACTATACAACCTGTCTTTACCATTTCTGAAATTAGTGAGGATAGTCAAATTCCGAACACATTAGAAAATTTTGAGATAACTTCAGAATATGACCCCACACAATTTCAGTTGGAATTTGACATAGAATATTTATCATCAAGACAAATGTCTCTTTACTCTATGGAAGAATTTGGTAATTCTGTTTTTGAGATTTTTCCAGAAAAGACATTAAATATCAACAAACATCTGGAGAAGTCACAACAAGAAGAACTAACCAGAATCTTGAAAAAACATTCTACTGCATTTGCATGGGAGTATACTGACATGAAGGGTATTGATCCTAAGACTTGCATCCATCATATCTATATTGAGGAAAACAGTAGACCAATCAGACAACCTCAAAGAAGGATGAATCCAAATCTTAGGGAGATAGTGAAAGAAGAGCTCCAAAAAATTCTCAATGTAAACTTCATTTATCCAATTTCAGATAGCCGATGGGTTTCTCCTTTGGTTATAGTACCTAAAAAGAATGGTAAATGGAGAGTAAGCATTGATTACAGGGAGTTGAACAAAGCAACTTTGAAGGATCACTTTCCTTTGCCTTTTATTGATCAGGTATTAGATACATTAGCAGGTAAAAAGTACTTTTCATTTTTGGATGGTTTTAGTGGCTATAATCAAATTCAGGTAGCACCTGAAGATCAAGATAAGACCACATTTACTTGTCCATGGGGAACTTTTGCCTACCGAGTGCTTCCTTTTGGGTTATGTAATGCACCAAAAACATTCCAAAGAGCAGTACTAGGAATTTTTTCTGATCTAATCCATGATTGTGTAGAGGTTTATATGGATGATTTTACAGTTTATGGTAATTCATTTGAAGAGGCATTAGAAAATTTGGAAAAAGTTCTCATAAGATGTAAAGAAACAAACCTTTCATTAAGCCATGAAAAATGCTTTATGATGTTTACCGAAGGGATTGTTTTAGGACATCATATTTCAGGAGATGGAATTAAAGTTGATAGATCAAAAGTTGAAGTCATCTCCAAGTTGCCTATTCCAAATTGTCAAAAAGATGTTAGAAGTTGTCTAGGATTTACTGGTTACTATAGAAGATTTATAGAGAACTTCACTAAAATAGCATCTCCACTCTTCAAGTTGCTTACAAAAGACTGTGAATTTAAATGGGATCCCGATTGTCAATCCGCTTTTGAAACTTTGAAAACAAGAATATCTGAAGCACCTATCTTGAGAGGACCAAATTGGAAACTTCCTTTCCATATTTCTACAGATGCTTCAGATACAGCTCTTGGAGTTGTGTTGGGTCAAAAATATTTAATTCCTTATGCCATTTATTACACCAGTAAAAATTTGACTCCCACAGAGTTGAACTATACTGTGACTGAAAAAGAGTTTTTAGCTGTTGTTCATGCAATTAATAAGTTTAGACATTACATAACAGGCTATGAAACTTTTATTCATACCGACCATTCTGCAATTAGATATTTAATGAACAAACCTGTTACTAATGGCAGAGTGACAAGATGGCTTTTACTTTTGCAAGAATTCAATATTACTGTGTTAGATAGACCAGGAAAACAGAATACAGTAGCTGATTTCTTGTCTAGAATTAAAAATACTAAAGAAGATTCTCCTGTAGAAGATAAGTTTCCTGATGAATATTTGTTTGCAGTAACTATTAAGACCCCTTGGTATGCAGATATTGCTAACTATTTGGTTACAGGGAAACTACCTTCACATTTATTTCCAAGAGAAAAACGAAAAATTATTCAAGAGAGTTCAAGATATTCATGGATTTCTAACGAATTGTTTAAAACAGGGCCAGATCTTGTGATCAGAAGATGTGTCAGGGAAGATGAAATGCCTGATATTCTTAAGGCATGTCATGATGAACCATGCGGCGGACACTTTGTGGACAAAAGGACGGCCTATAAAATCCTTTCTTTGGGATATTATTGGCCTTCCCTCTTCAAAGATGCAAAACAATATGTCAAAAGGTGTGATAGTTGCCAAAGAGTAGGGAAACCTACCCTTTCAAATGAAATGCCATTGCAAACACAGGTACTCATTGAACCCTTTGAAAAATGGGCTTTAGATTTCATTGGACCGATTAATCCACCATCAAAGCAAAAGAAGTATATATTGGTTTGCACTGATTATGTTACTAAATGGGTAGAAGCTAAAGCATTAGTATCTGCTACTGAAAATTCAGTTGTTCATTTTCTTTATGAGGATATTTTTACTCGCTTTGGTGTTCCAAGAGAAATTGTAACGGATCAGGGGAGCCAATTCACATCAAATTTGGTGGAGAAGTTGATGGAAGAATACAAAATCAAGCACAGAAAATCTACTCCTTACCATCCACAAGCAAATGGTCAAGTGGAGTCCACAAACAAAGTTTTTGAAAGTATCATCACCAAAACTGTTCATCTACATAGAAGAGATTGGGCAGAAAGGCTTCCTGAAGCCTTGTGGGCCTACAAAACTACATGGAGAAATACAACAAGACATTCTCCCTATGAACTTGTTTATGGGAAAGAAGTCTTGCTCCCCATTGAGTTCCAAGTCAAGACCTTCAAGATAGCAGTTCAGTTGGGAATGGACTTATCAGAAGCCCAAAAGCATAGAATGGAGCAATTGAATGAGCTAGATGAGATCAGACAAGAAGCAATTCTAAGAACCGATCTAGTTCAATATCAAAGAACTAAGTGGCATGACAAATATATCAAAGAGAAGAAGTTTCAAGAAGGAGATTGGGCATTGTTGTTTGACTCCAAGTTTAAAGACTTTCAAGGGAAATTTCAGACTCATTGGCTTGGGCCATATGAGATTGACAAGGTCTTTAACAATGGAGCCGTAAGAATCAAGACCATTGATGAGTTTCAAACTCCTCTTTTAGTGAATGGCCATAGATTGAAAGTTTATCATAAGCCACTCTCTAAAGAGGATTTTGTCAAGTTGTTTCAAGAAAGTTCTGCAATCAGGCTGGTACAGAAGAATCCTTCTTCTCTACCAAGCTAGTTTTTGTTTTTCAAGTTAAAAAAAAAAAGAAAAAAAAAAGAGAAAAAAAAAAAAGAAAAAAAAAAAAAAAGAGAAAAAAATGGTATAAGCCTGAAAACCAATCATCGATTGGCAGTCTTATACAGAAAATATGGGGTGAAAATCAGGGACACCTGACACTCTATATTTTCCAAAAAAATTTCTGTCTTTTATTTCATTTTATCTCACCACCCACTCCATTTCATTTCACTTCATTTCATTTCATTTCATTTCATTTCATTTCATTTCACTTCATTCCACTTCATCTCATCCATTCCATCAATAAAAATCTTTTTATGACCATTTCCACTTGGTCATTTGTCATTTGTTCATTTCTATTTCAGCCAAGTAATAGCTGTGTCAGTTTCCGCAGCTGACATCTGTTTCCGCAGCTGACTCCAGTTTCCGCAGCCAGAAGCAGATTCCGCAGCTGCTACTACTCTGTTTTCAAAAAGAATGTACAATTAGTTGTTGTTTTCATAAAATCATGAAATAAAATGCAGGAGAGGATCAATGGGACATTCAAGACACTAATGAAGATCAATCAGTTGAAGACCAAGGGAAAAAGCAAGGATTCCAAAGGTATGAATAAAGTTTATTTCAAATAGTATAAAAGACACATTTTTATGTAATTCTAAACTATGAGCTCTACCCATAACGCGCAATGATTATATTGACAGTCCGTAACCTTCCACGATCTCTATGTTATCCTCTTGCATTTATTCACAAACAGCTTCATTATTGAAATTCCGACTCTTACTCATGTTCAAATAGCCCACCGAAGATAATGATACGTATTTGAGTTGACAAAGGACTCTTACAAGCCGCATAACTCCATAATCATTGATTGAAACGTGTTCATATTTATGACACAGCCACCAAAAATTCAAAATGCGGCCGAATGCATTATGCTTTGTTAACTTCTTTGTCGTTTCTCTGTCGTGTTTACAAAACCTCACTCTACTCATTCTCATTCCCTGTTTCACTCCATTCCGTTCCTCTTACTCACTCTCATTCTCGTATATTTACCCACAGTCTTATTCCATTCTGTGTATGGTGCTCATTTCCGTTTTGTGATAACATCCCCACAGCATTGTGCTCGACTCCGTGTATTCCATCGTTCCACTTCCGCTTAAAACCCTCACAGAGGCAAGCTGTGAAGCACAGAGAAGTAAAATGGGAAAATTATTATGGGCAGAGCCGGAAGGACCGAAGTTCATAGAGGGATTTCCACAAGCAAAAGAGATGTTGAGAAAAGCTAAATGGCTGCGTTTTATTCAGAAATTCCGGGTTTACCACAGAGAAGTTACCAAAGCGTTTGCAAGATCATTTGATGGCTCGGAAGCAGAAGTGGGAGACCTCAAGTTTTTGGTTAATGAAGCATCAATAGCAGCAGCCACAGAGCTTCTTCAGGAAGGAGAACGGTGGTTCAAAAACAAAAGTATCATTGATGAGGCATGGAGAACAATCCTCCGAAATCAAGGTATGGATATCACTGTTTTCAAAAGAGGAATCCCAGTGCATGCAATAAAAGATGAATGGGCCAATTTATTACTCATTGTTCAGAAATTTATCACATGTGAAGGCCGCTTTGGCTCTATGTACATGTATCATACTAGGATATTGATGAATTTCCTTGAAAACCGAACTCTCAATCTTCCTTATTTCCTATTCAATAGCTTGAAGAAAATGGCTGTGACTGTGCAAAAACACCTAGGAGATGTAGAGCCTCATTTATATCATCATGGGCTTATAAAAATTTTGATTGAAAAGGAGCTAAAAGAAAGAAAAGATACATGGGAACAATTCTTAGTAAGAAACTTCTTTGAAGAACCTCAGGAAATTCCTCAAGGTAATCCAATTAGAAGGAGTAGAAGAAAGAAAATGGATGTTGAAACCCAAGTTGCTCCTACACAGGAAGTTCCCGCAGCTAGCACAGAAAAAAGAAGTAGAAGGAAAAGAACAGTAGATGAAATCCAAGATACTTCTACTATTACTATGAAGAAAAATGATAGAGAAGAGAGATTGGTAAAAAGGAAGAAGAAGGAAATCAAAATTAAGAAGCCAATAATATCAAAAGGGAAAGAAATTGTTGAGGCCGTCCATAAAACTTCTTCTTCTGAAGAAGAAGATCACCAAATTCTATCTGAGAGATTAATTTTTCTTCAAAAACAGTCATCTCTATCTAAAAAGGCAAAAACAGGAAAACAAGAACAAAAGGGTAATGTACCACAGCAAGTGAGGAGAAGCAGTAGGCTTAAGGGAAAACTGAGAAAAACACAAATTAAAGGTCCTCATTTCATTGATTTGGGTGAAGAGACATCTGAACAGTCTCCAACTGATCATAGTCCATTTCAGTCAGTTAGTGAAACTGACTCCTTTCACTTCCAATCAGACAATGAGCGTACTCCATCTTATTCTCAGCAAAATATTGATGAAAGTTCTCCTCAGCCAAATTTTGAACATAATTCTCCCTTGCAGCATTTTGAGGACAGTCCAATGAAAAAGACACCAGAAGTAGACCCCAAACAGCAGGAGGTCTATGACTATATAGAATCCCTGGAGAAGGCAGCCACAGGTCCAAGCACCTCTTCTATTCAGCCTCCTACATTGCAGGATAACTTGGTTCAGTCATTAAAACAGGAGATTTTTGAGATTGAGCTTTTGAATCGGCATATCAAAAATGAAAATGAAACACTCAAAGAGCAAGGCAAACTGGACAAGATTATCCATGACAATACTATGTTACATTTGGGTATTTGGCAAAAGAAAAATAAGAAGCTAAAAAGGAAATGCCAAAAATTGAGCAAAGCACTTGTGAATATCAGATTCAGGTGCCTCATGAAGAAACCCAGAATGATGGCAGTACCAAAGAAGAAGAGAAGGGGGTTAGATGTGTTGGCTGAAGTATCAAGGCACATGAATTGAATAAAGAGTGTCAAAATTTTGGTTGCATGAGGACATGCAACACCTTCACAGTGGTTGTATGTTGAGTCCCGAATTTGTCTCTCTTCCATACACTTTTCCATATCTCTTTCACTCACCTAAAACCTCCAAAATTGTCAAATATCATGTGCAAAAGGGTATCTAACATGGTTTTTAATTATGTTTGTGTGTTTTCTATTTGATTTAGATTTTTTTCATACAGCTGCGGAAACTTGTCACTTTCCGCAGCCGCTGCAACTTTCCGCAGCTATTTTGTGGAAATCAATGTTACATGTGTCAACGAAGGAAACGAGCCACATGGGCAGGCTAGGAATGACAAGGACATGGTTTGTGTCCTATTGGTTCAAGTAAATTCGCCAAGGAAAGCCGCGGTCAAAGCCATCCACGTGGAAGTCAACTGTGGAGTTCTATGTCGGCTGGACTCTGTTTCGTGGCATAGAAACATCCATACAGCCGTTTCCAAGCTTACGGAGGTTAATTGACATCTGTGCAAAGTTCTGGAGTTGAATTTAAGCGCCCACCTTCCATAGATCCGTTTTCCAACATGGCCATACTCCTAAATCCGTGGCCTTAGTGGTCTACGTGTTGGCTGCTATCATAAACTTCAGGAGACAGTTACATTTTATTGCTTTATAAAGAGCGTTTGCATACGCACGTAGAGTTAGAGAATGTGAGTTGATAGTTGTTAGTTGATATATCTGTTAAGTTGATGTGCGTACTCTGTTATGTGGTTATTACGCTGCCTTGAGCCGTAATACCACCAGCCTGTAATGACTTTCTTTTTAATGTGAAAAACTCTGTTTCATAACTTAATTCGTGTTTGA
This sequence comes from Pinus albicaulis, assembly GCA_034641835.2. Taxonomy (NCBI): domain Eukaryota; kingdom Viridiplantae; phylum Streptophyta; class Pinopsida; order Pinales; family Pinaceae; genus Pinus; species Pinus albicaulis. The sequence goes on along the minus strand of CM076571.1, from coordinate 775,229,157 downwards.
AGATCATACCCGAGCTGCGTAGAGGGCCCCTGCTCAGCCGAGGTTCTGTGTATTAATGTATATATTTTTCATTTCATTTCTTTAAGCAGTCATTGTATCATAACTCATTACATGTTCATATTTCATAGTTGTTTTATTTCTGTTCATACATTTCTGTAATTTCCATTGCATTCCTGTCTTCTATGTTTTTATGATTGTTAAATCACTGATCAGTTTTCTTGTGCAGGTTTTAGGTAGACAGCCCGGGGCATTTTCATAGTATTTTTGCTAATGATATGAAACTGATATTATTCTGCTGCTAGTTTTCTTTCACAGTCTTTGTTTAACTTCAGTTATGTCTTGTGCACTTCAGTTTTGTTTATCTGATTCAGTAGTTAAAATTAGACATATTAAGCTACTCATAGTGTCTTCAGCTACCTCCGAAAGCCACAGCTGGACTGATGGTGAGGGGCTGTATGATGAGATGTGTAGTTTAGTATTAGTTTCCTTTCTGCAAAATTAGATATATTAAGCTACTCATAGTGTCTTCAGCTACCTCCGAAAGCCACAGCTGGACTGATGGTGAGGGGCTGCATGATGAGGTGTGTAGTTTAGTATTAGTTTCTTTTCCGCAAACTTAGATATATTGAATCATGTATGACATCTTCAATTGCCTCCGAAAGCCACAGCTGGACTGATGGTGAGGGATTGAATCATGTGTGTATGGTTTAGTATTAGTTTACTTTCTGCAAATTAAATATCAGTTACACAAGTTGTTTATGATTACTTACGCAAGTCATAGCTGGTCAATGATGAAGGGTCAGAAAATGAATTGATGTAATCTGATTTAGATTTCTTTCATTGCAATTTTGAATTTCCATAAGCGTAGTTTCTTTTGTGTTCAGTTGGCAGCAAGAATAGTTTAGTTTTCATATTCACTAGTTTCTTGTTTTGATTCACTAGATTAACAGCACTTTCCATTTCAGCAGTTTACTTTCTTTTGTCATTGTAATTTCAATTTGCTTTTGAAGTTTCGAGATTGGTAAATCATTATAGGGGATATCACTTCCTTGAACAATTATAACCAAACTTGTTTCTCACTTTAGAATTTCCATTTCACCTTAGAAAGACCATAAACGACAAAAAGTTAAGAAAGAGGTTATCTTGCACATATAGTGCGCCGCACTTCATCAGCTTACGATTCCCGGATTGACAATTAAATGCAGCAATTTAGGACACACTAAATTGACCAAACATATTCCCACTTGGGAACACCCGGTGCTAAACAACACTGCTACTCTGCTGAACAGCAAGAGAGGGAAAATTCTGAGTAGACATGAAAAATAATCTAAGACATGAAGAATAATGTTGCCATCCTCTTCCTTATATAAAACATGAGTTTTCTTGCCCTTGGCCCCACTAAATTAGGTCATCTCTATCCAAAGATACATCTCCCTCCAAAACTACGTTATTCCTCCTTGGATTCCTCCTCCTCTAAAACTGCGTTGTTGACTTAGTCAAAGAAGCTTGATTTTATCCCTGTTCACACATGGAGGTGTTTTATTAAGATAGAAAGAGTGTCTCCTTTCACACTTGGAGTGTTTTTATCCTCCTTAGGAGACTTATGGGATTTTCTACCTATTTATTCACTGACTATAGCTGCTGCCAACTCTAATGTTCCATTTAGCTTTGAGGCTAAAATTTTGGAACATTATAGTAGATACATGGCTAGACGCAGAGGGTTTTGATGTAGGTTTCTGATACAAGTGGATATTGGTGGCCACCCACCCTTTCTACTTGGACCCCCACCATTGTTTCTTTCAATTTTTCAGTTTCCTTAGTTGTAGCACAATTTACTATTTTTGGTAGTTTTTCAAGTCCTGAACTTTTGGAGTTGTTTTGAGGCCCTAAACGATGTTTATTTTGGAAAATCACCATCCGTGAATGTGATTTTACTACTCAAAATTTTTTGTTAGTATTTATATTCCTCGGATAGATCTTTTTAACGAGGTATCGTGTGCGTCAAACAAAGATCGTATACCAAAGTTACGACCCTAGGTAATTGATGTACCAATTTACCCCAACAGGCCCCATAGTTTGGTGTTTCATCTCTTAGGGTTAGGTTTTTGTATGTTTATTATTTTCCATTGATTCTCAATAATAAATAGGCCTTCGAGCCTCATTGTAACATAGTTCAAAGGCATGTACCTGCCACATCCCTTCTCAAAGATAAACTACCATCACCCTAGCTAGTTTAAGTCCATTATGTTTGTAGCAATATTTTAGTTATTTTATATTAATTAAATGAAGTTTTATTTATGTTGCATCTCTACGTTTATGTTTATTTATGTATTTTATTGCGTTCATGCATAATTTCGGATTAGTTGCAGAAGCAGAATTCGCGTCAGGTAAGAAAAAAAGGAATAACACACAATATTGCGATGGATCGATTTGACATTCAGGGAGCTTCAGAATTGTCTTCTAGATTAGAGGACAAATTTTCTTTCTTATCAGACTCAGCTTCGCAAGGTGTCTGGTATATAGAAAGTGAAGTTTCAGCCCATATGAAAGGGGTTAGAGATTATTTATGTAGCTACAAGGAGGAGCAGATGGACTTCTAGATTACGATGTGAAACATAAAAAAGTGCACTTCAGTAGGAATAGGTACCATTGATTTTGAGAGGGGGCCAAGAGCAAGCACCAGCACTAGATGTATTACATGTGCCAAGATTAGGTATGAACCTGATATCAGTATCCTAGTTACAAGATAAGGGATAGGATATCCACTTTGTAGTGAAGAAAGTGTTTGTCAAACTTGATGAGGCCCATCATTAGGTATATTTTAAAGGGTTAAATTTCCATACTTAAGCTATTAAGTTACCTCTCTCTCACATTTATTTACATTTTTTTTTATTTTATGCTAAATGAAGAAGGGTGTATGATGTGTGTTATTTCTTGTTCCCTAATTTGAATTAATTTTAGGAAACAAAGAAATTTTTGAAATATTTTCCACCTAAGGGATCAGAGTAGACAACAAGGAGAGATTGTAGGAGTTTTTTCCACCTCCTTAACTCTCAATCAACGAATATCACATCAATATCTCTCTCAATAACCCGAAAAAAAAGGTAGCCCAACAAAGTGACAGTTATGAGGAGAAAAGTTCCACCCTTCTCGAGATCAAGGAGGAATAATTCCAACTTTTTAGGGAATTTTTGGTAGCTACCCATTTGTATAAATAAGCATATGCAAGAGCTCATTAGGATTAAAACTTTGTATTCAACTAGGTAGTATTATATTTTATGGTCATATGATGTACTAGACCTTTTTATGCAATGATAATGAGAATTTGCTTGTTCCATCACTTATTTAGTCTCAGAGGGTTGATGCTTTTGGGTTAGGGCCCAATCCATTGGCTAAGTCCCTCTTGTCTATTGATATTCTCTCTTTATGTTTCATCATTTGGTTTAGTCTCTTCACATTCTAGTAGCCGCAAAAATCCATCAAAATTGTGCTTGTAGCCCCTCTTTCTCACCTCTTTCATGCGAGCTTGAGGAGAAGGATCTCCAACCACAGATCAAAATTAGTTTGTTTATGATTTCTTGGAAAGATATATAGTGTGGTTATCATGTTCATAACATTATTACTGCAAGTTAGAACTTAGATTTGTGCTTAGATCATATTGTAGCTTAGGTAAGTAGGGTTTTTTATTCAACTCATCTTTTCCACTTGTAAACATGTTAGTTTTTCAATAATCCTTATATGAATGTGTGTAGTGATTTCAAGGTTGTCTAAAGTTGCAGGGAAAATTCTCTTTCCACCATAGTCATCCTTCTTGTCTCCAACCTACAAATTTTCCACCAAAACCGTGTTTTGTGAGACCATCGTGAGCAGCCTTCCATGTGAAAAAAAGGCCTTCCAAGGGATCTAAGTTTGGTTGGAGGTGTTGATCACCTCCCCCTCACCTCATTCCACCTTCTCTCACATTTCCACACCTCCCTTGCACCTTTTTCACTCTTAAAAACCTCTCAACATGTCTCCTGTAGCGCTTTAGGACATCATGTAGCAATTATAGGACATCCTATATCAGTTTCATGTAGCAGTGTTGTAGGTCACCTCTTCACTCTAGTTTAGATCATTTTTTCCTTTTGAACCTAGAATAGGATGCATTTGACCCCCAAATCTGAATTCATCATCAAAAAAGACTCGTAGGCCACTCCAAATCTCCTTCCTTCCTTACTGCAAAAAGAGAGTAGACATTACGGTTTCATTTCATTTCAGAATTAGATTGAATTTTTAATGCAAATACAATTCAATGAAAAATAGATATGATTTGGTTTATGCTTTGATGAGGTATGTGATGATAGAATATTTTTTGTATTGCAAATGAATGATTTCCATATCACAGTTTCATTTTTTTTGCAACTAGGTTAATTGTTTATGCTTTTCTTTCACTATCAATTGCAAGTAGAAGTTTGATAAATACTCTATTTGTGTTAGATTAGAAGAAATTCCCTGCATTACATTAGCTAGCTTCACTATAATCAAGTAGAAGGAATGGCCTAAAGGTACTATTGTCTAGAATACCTAATTAAGGGTGCCATGAGTAGAATCTAGTTGTTGTGCATAAAGCATTGTCACCTTTAAGTGTGTACGAACCCAAGTTGATAATTAAAGTTGAGTAGCCCTTGGAAGTTGTAGCACTCTTGGTACAATACCAAGGCTCACGATTTTTTGGCGTCATTTCCGGGAAGCTGTCTAAGTAGATGCTTGTTTTTTTCTTAAGCATTGTTTTCAAATTCTTGCATATAGTTTGAAAACGTGAAAAAGAAAAAAAATTGTCTTTCATTCCTCGTAGGAGTAGGGACAACCAAGGAAAATTTCTACTCAAAACCCACACATCCACACACAATCAACCTTCACTCTTCTTCAATGATTGTGATTTAAAATACCCTCTAGGTGAGCAACCTGAAAACCTTGAATAACATATTAGGGAACAAGAGGAACCTACTTCCCATGTTCAAGCTATGGCTAAGAACATAAACCAAGGAGTCTTTCCCATTAGAGAAACCAATGGAGAGAATATGATGAAAAACATCAACCCTTCAGCGCTTCCACACTTCCATGGCCTAACTTCTGAGGACCCGACACTTTCATGTTTGAGTTTGTTGTTGTTTGTAGGACTTATGACTATGCCTAAGATGAACAAAAGTTAAAATTGTTCCCCTCTATCCTCAAGGATGTATCCTTACGTTGGTTCATGAGTTTACCTGGGGACAACATCACTACCTTGGACCAAATGCAAGAGTCCTTCAATAATAGATACAAATATTATTTTAGGTCTAAAGAAACCAAGGAATAAATCTTTAGAATGATCCTAGGGCCTGATGAATCCTTAGAAGACTATGAGGAAAGGTTTCAACTAAAATACAAGAGGGCCAAGTGCACCCTTGATCTTGGATCACTCAAGTTAGTCCTTCTATGAGGGATCCGAGAGAAACTGTTGAAAACCCTCAACATGCTATCTAGAGGAGATATCTATCAGTTTTCCTATGATGACATCAAGACTGTGTTTAGAAACCATTCTAGAGTAGCTAGAAAAAAGGGTAGAAGTAATCAAGGTTTGGTCAGTAGCTCTTCCTCCACCTCATCCATCAAAAGTGAGATAGGGAACATGTTAGATGATTTCAAGAGTGAAATAATGCATACATTTTCCTTACAAATGGATAACATGCAGATCAAAAGGAAACAAGAGTAGGAAGAGAGAGCCCTAGCTATATTTTTCCCTAGATGGACTAGAAGACACCCTAGGAATGAACGGCCAATGAATCTCATAGGATTTTTCTCAGTCTGTGAAGAAAACCATGAAACATACAAATTCCCTTCCTTTCCCGACCTAAAAGTTGTATTCAAATGGGTGGAAGGTGGACTGGAGAAAATTTTCTTTATAAATAAAAGGAGGCCTCAAGGACCTCGAACATACCAACAGGGCATGTAAGGTGCACCTTATTCTTACTATAATGCAAACCAAAATGAAACTTTTTAGCCTTGGTATTATTCTACCCATCCATCATGGACCACATCTCCTTCTTCATCTTATGCCCCTCCATATCATCCTCAACTTGTCAATCAACCATTTCAGCCATATACTCCCTGAAATCCTCAGTGGAGTAACCTGTGACAAGGGTGGAGGTCTCAACTCACTCAACCTCCTGATTTACTACCTCCACCCCAACCTCAACCTAAAATCAGTCATCCTACTCCACCTAATTAACCTTAGATTCCTTCTCAATCTAATACAAAACCGAATAATAAACAAGCATAACATTTCTACAGTGGAGAGACATCTTACCCTACCTATGTTGTGGAGATCCATGAGATTAACCTAAGGTCTGGGAGAGTGCTTCCAGATAACCATCCACCATCTCCACCCAAAGAGATTGAATAGGAAAAGGAAGAGAATACCCCCCAAGTAAATCCACCTCCTTTTCCTAAGAGATTGATCCATCCTAGTTAGCACACCCTAGAAGAGACTGAACTTCTGAGAGAATTCAAAAATCTGTGTGTAAAGATACCCTTCTCTAGGATATTAAATATTTTCCCATCTATAATAATCTTATCAAAGAGAATTGATTCAAAAATATTTGAAGAAAGAAGAGAGACACCCCCAACATCAATGTTGTAGGCCAATTATCTGATTTGGTCTTGGGGAGAGTGATTTTCCGAAAATACCTAGACCCTGGACGTCTAGTAGTGGATGCACACATTGATGGTATCATTTTACATCATACATTGATTGATCTTGGGGATGCAATCAATGTGATGACTAAAGAAACTATGTTGAATCTAAACCTCCAAGGAGCTTTGAGAAAGACCACTACACTTCTTCAACTTGCAGATAGATCCATAGTAGCTCCTGAGGGAGTTGTTGAGGATGTTATGGTCTCCATTGACTCCTAGGAGTATCCTACTAACTTCCTAGTACTTAAACCCAAAACCAAGTTTAATGGTTGTCCTCTTATCCTAGGAAGACCCTTTTTTCTCACTACAGATGCCTATATCAATTGTAGGGATAGAAACATGACAATTAAGAATGGACCCTTATCAAAACAATTGGTATTATATCCTCTTGCTCAGCCTTCTATTGAACATGATCTACCTTTGTGGGTGGAGGATGAAGAAGAAGATGAAGTGTAACATGAAACACCTTACCTTTTTTTCATCTTAGATGTTGTTATCAGAGGGGTGGAACTAGATGAAGATGACCTCATTGACCATACCCTTCAAAACCAACCTCCCATTGCCATTCCACTTGATGAGCTTGTGAGATAATATAAAACCAATCCTTATACTGAGCTATTATCAGTTGACTCAATCCATGAACCTCCCAAGATTGTATAATTTTTCCCATCTAAAACCCTAAAGATCAATCCCTCTCTCTCGGAAAAAGAGGAAGAACAATTATGCCAACTGTTGAGGGAGAACTTAGGTGATTTTTCTTGGGATTAAAAAGAAATAAAAGGGGTGCACCCCTCAGTCTGCACACACCATATTTATATCAAAGAGGGATGAAAGCCTATGCGCCAACCCCAGAGGAGAATGAACCCAGCCTTGAAAGACATAATAAAGGATGAATTATAAAAGTTGTTGGATGTAGTGTTCATATACCCCATATTAGACAGTGAATGGGTGTCTCCTCTAGTATTATCCAAAATAAAAATGGGAAGTGGAGGATCTGTGTTTATTACAGAGAGTTGAACAAAGCCACAAAGAAATCCCATTTTCATTTTCCTTTCATTGACCAAGTCTTGGATGGTACTACAGGGAAGAATTTCTTCTCTTTTCTGGATGGATTAAGTGGTTATAATGAAATCCAAATAAACCCTAAAGACCAATACAAGACTACATTTACATGTCTTTGGGGCACGTTTGCTTATATAGTTCTCCCATTTGGCCTATGCAATTCCCCTGCCACTTTCGAGAGAGAATTTATGAGCATTTTTTCCGAGCTTGTCCATGATTATGTTGAAATATACATGGATGATTTCACTCCCTATGGGTGTGATTTCCAAGAGGATCTCTCTAATCTGGGTAAAGTCCTGAGGATATGCATCTCTCTTTGAGTCCTGAGAAGTGTGATTTCTTAAGGAAGGTAGGGATTTTCCTTGGCCACTCCATATCTCAGGCGGGGATACAAGTAGACCCAACAAAATTGTCATCATAAAAAAAGTGTCTCTTCCTCAGAAGCAGAGAGAATGTTAGGATTTTATTGGGCTTGGATGGTTACTATAGGAGATTAATTAAGGTTGTCAGCAATGTGGCTTCCCCCTTGTTTGGATTGTTGGCCAAGGACTCATAATTCTGTTGGTCGAGTTCTTATTAAGAAGCATTTGAAATCATAAAGGAATGGTTGACCACTACCCCTATACTTCTAGGTCCCATCTGGGATCCTCCTTTCCACATGCATACCAATTCATCATATATGGTTGTGGGGGAAGCCTTGTGACAAATGGATGATAAGTTTCCCCATGCCATTTACTTCACCAGTAAAAATCGGTCTAAGGCTGAATTGAACTACACTGCCACAGAGAAAGAGTTTTTAGTCATTGTCCATTCCTTGAATAAGTTCAGACATTATATTTATGGGTACCAAACTTTTTTTCGTGAAGAAATGAAATACTTGATGAAAAAACCTAATGTGAATGCTAGAACTATTAGGTGGTTATTATTGTTGCAACAATTTGATTTAAGTATCATTGATAAGCCGAGGAAATAAAATGTTGTTGAATATTTTTTGTCTAGACTCACTTTGCATGTAGATAATGAAGAGATAATTGATGATCAGCTTCCAGATGAGCACTTATTTGTTATCTTAGTATACTCTCCCTGGTTTGCTAACATAGCCAACTACCTAGTTGTTGGGAGAATTCCTCCACATATGTCATCCAGGGAGAAGAGAAAAATAATGAGAAAGAGCACCCCTTTCACTTGGATTGGTGGAAATATTTTTAAGCTAGGACCAAATCATATCCTAAGGAGATGTGTCAGGGAAGAGGAAGTCTTTGAAATCCTCTCAACATGTTATGATGGGCCATGTGGGGGTCATTTCTCTGCTAAGAGGACAACTTTCAAGGCCTTGTAAGATGGCTAATATTGGCCTACTCTCCATAATGGTGTTGGAAGGTATATCAGCAGGTGTGACTAGTGTCAGAGAATGGGAAAACACACTCCCAAGGATGAAATGCATCTACAAACTCAAGCGGAATTAGATAAATTTGACAAGTGGGGTATGGATTTAATTGGGCCAATTGATCCATTATCTGGAAAAAAGAAATGCATGATTGTATGCACTGGTTATTTAACAAAGTGGGTAGATACAGGCTTTCAAGGCAGCAACAATGGGGCCAAATGATGGAAATATTGAGGAGGTCACCTCTCCAAAGCCAACACCTAATACTCCCATAGTTTATGTAAGGAGATATGTGACCATAGCATCAACCTTCAAGAAACTATATGCATTCACTGAAATCCAGAAACAAGGAAAGGGAGTGCTACAAGAAAAATGAAGCATGCAATGGGAAACAAAGAAGATGCTACAAGAAGAGAAGGACGTGTAGAAGGAAGAATAGAAGGCACAAATTGATGGGAAAAGTTCTCAATGAAAGGAAAAGAGGTGCAAGTTGAACACCAAATCCAAAAGACATTATCCTCCCCTCAAACCTTTGAAACACAAATCACAGTATTTCAGGAACCTACCCCATAACCTAATTTGGGATCCTATTACAAGTTCATTGAGGAAGGGAGTTTGATCCCTGAGAAATTCACAATACCCCTCCTATATGAGTTGGAGTTAGAAAGAGGGTGCACCTAAAAAAGGATGAAGATATCCAAATCAAGGGATGTTTGGGATGTGGGGTTGCTGGAAGAAAGGCTTCTTGAAATGGGAAAAGAGTTGGATGATGTAAGGCTCAGAGAATCTATGGTGAAATAGCAACTGCAAGCAGTAGAAGAATAGAACGTGAGGCTATAAGGGTGACTATAGGAAAAGGAAAACCAACTTTCCACCATGGCCAACATTTGCATGTATGCCATGTAGTATAGAAAACCTTCAAATTCCTATGAAAATTATCTTAAGGAGCAACAGTTACAATTCCAAATCATAACCTTAGCCCAACATGGCTCCTTGCCCTTTCATGACTATAGATAGTTCATTGATTTATGCAAACAGGCTAGTGTAGGAGAGGGATAAAATGGTTGAACTCTATATGCACAACCTCATGTTAACTAATATGAACAATTGGGACCCAAATTCCATATTGGGTGATATGAAATTAATGACCTTGGCATCCTGGTTAACACATGAAGTAGCAAGAGCAGTAGAGACTAAAATATTCATGGCAAGAGAAGAGAGAGAGAACCCCTACATATCAGATATGAACTAATAAACCCCAGGGGGATCATCAAGAATCATCAATTGATCTCAAGTGATGATGTGAGGGAACTTAGATACATTGAGACACAAGGTCAGGCCATTGCACACTTTGATGATATATCTAGGTTTCTAGGAGAAGAGAGTTTGTAGGCATGCTAAAGAAGATGGCATACCTTGCCACTTAGCCTACAATTGAGGGAATATCATGCTCCTGAGTGAATGAGGAATGCATTGGAAATATAACCCTTCTACAAACAAGCTATGTAGAGAATAAAGATACATTGGATATGCTTCAAGCTCAACCCACCTTTATTGTTGGGGTTGAATGAAAGGAGAAATCAGACAAAGGAACAAAAGGAGTGGGCTGAGGAAGAAAGGAATGAAGTATTCCACCCACCAGAAGGCACTCACTCTTTGTTTCCTTGGGATGTCAGGGAGACTACCATGGATTTGAAAGAGATTGGCAAGGAGGATTGAGTTGCTCAAAGGATGACCAACCATTTTAGTAGCAGGGTGATGATGAGGCCCATCATTAGGTATATTTTAAAGGGTTAAATTTTCATAATTCATCTATTAAGTTACCTCTCTCTCATGTTTATTTACATTTTTGTCATATTATGCTTAATGAATAAGGGTCTATGATGTGTGCAGTGTGTTGTTGCCCAATTTGAATTAACTGCAGGAAACAAGGCTATTTTTGAGATATTTTCCACCTAAGGTCTCATAGTAGACAACAAGGAGATATTGTAGGAGGTTTTTCCACCTCATTATCTCTCTCAATTAGCCAATATCACACCGAGATATTTCCCAACAACTCGAAGGAAAAGGAAACCAAATAAAGTGGCAGTTATGAGGAGCCAAGCTCCACCCTTCTTGAGTTCAAGGAGGACTTATTCCTACTTTTTAGGGAGTTTTTGGTAGCTACCCATTTGTATAAATAAGAATATGCAAGAGATCATTAGGATTCAAAATTTTTATTCAGCTAGGTAGCTTTTGAGCTCTGATTTAGTATTATTTTTTACTATCATGTGATGTACTAGACATTTTTATGCAATGATAATGAGAAGTTACTTCTTCCATCACTAATTTAGTCTCAGAGGGCCAATGCTTTTTGGTTAGGGCCCAATCCATTGGATAAGTCCCTCTTGTGTATTCATATTCTCTCTTTATTTTTCAGCATTTGGCTTAGTCTCTTTGCATTCTAGTAGCAGTATGAATCCATCAAATATGTGTTTGTAGCCCATATTTCTCACCTTTGTCATGAGAGCTTGAAGAGAATGATATCCAACCACAGAACAAATTTTTTTTGTTTATGATTTCTTCGAAATATAGATATTGTGTTTATCATGTACATAATATGCTGACTGTAAGTTAAAAGTTAGATTTGTGCTTAGATCATATTGTAGCTTAGGGTAAGTAGAGTTTACTATTCAACTCATATTTTGCACTTGTAAACATGTTAGTTTGTCAATAATCCATGCATGAATGTGTGCAGTGATTGTAGGGTTGTCTACAGTTGTAGGTAAAATACCCTTTCCATCACAATCATCCTTCTTCTCTCCAACCTCCAAATCTACCACCAAAACCCTATTTTGTGAGACCACCTTCACCATCACCGTGAGCAGCCTTCCATGTGCAAAAAAGGCCTTCCAAGGGCTCTGAGCTTGGATGGAGGTGTCGGTCACCTCCCCCTCCTCATTCCACCTTCTCTCACCTTTCCACACCTACCTTGCACCTTTTTCACTCTTAAAAACCTCTCGACTTGTTTCCTGTAGCACTTCAGGTCATCCTGTAGAAATTACAAGACATCCTGTAGCAGTGTTGTAGGTCACCTCTTCACTACAATTTAGCTCATTTTTACATTTTGAACCTATAATAGGATGCATTTGACCCCCAAATCTGAATTCATGGTCAAAAGAGACTCTTAGGTCACTCCAAAGCTCCTTCTTTCCTTAGTGCAAAAATATAGTAGACATTAGGGTTTCATTTCATTTTAGAATTAGATTGAATTTTGCACGCAAATACAAGTTGAATGAAAAATGGATAAGATTTTGTTTATGCTTTGATGAAGTATGTGATGATAGAATAGTTTCTTTACTGCAAATGAATAAAGAACTAGATGAATTATTTCCATATCATAGTTTCATTTTTTCTGCAACTAGGTTAACTGTTTATTATTTGATTTCACTATCATTTACAAGTAGAAGTTTGATAGATACTCTCTTTGTCTTAAATTAGAAGCAATTACCTGCATTAAATTAGCTAGTTGCGTTATAATCAAGTAGAAGGAATGGCCTAAAGGTATTACTATCCAGAAGACCTAGTTGAGGGTGGCATGAGTAGAATCCCTTTGTTTTGCATATAGCAATATCATCTCTAAGTTTTTATGAACCCCAGGTTGATAAGTAAAGTTGAGTAGCCCTTGGGAGTTGCAATACTCTTGGTGCAATAACAGGGCTAACCAAAACGCTCAAGCTAGAAGAAGGTATGATAGATTGGAGTCTGAACCAACATATTGTATAAGTTGCAGCTTGATTCTCCAATGGAATTGATAGGCAGTGGAAATAGCAGTGGGAAGGAATTGAATGAGTTATGGAATAAGAGAATGGGACATATACACCATGGAGCATTAAAGATGCTAAAGGAAATAGTAACATGGGTTCCAAAACTTGGCACAGAACATGATGATGTGTGTAGAGGATGCATACTTGGGAAGTATGCTAAGGCAACATTCCCAAGAAGTGACAACATATCAGATGGCATGTTAGGACTTATAAATTCAGATATTCGTGGCTTGATGTCCAATAGAGCTCTCATTGGTGCCGAATACTTCATCACCTTTATTGATGGCCATTCAAGGAAAACTTAGATATGTTTCTTAAAAACCAAAGATGAGGTCTTTAATCGGTTCAAAGAGTTCAAGGCTCTCATGGAGAATGTGATAGGGAAGAATATCAAGGTGCTTTGTTTAGATAATGGTGGAGAATATATTGATAAATACTTCACATATTTTTGCACGAAGGAAGGCATCAGAAGAGAATGGACAAATCCATATAATCCACATCATAATGGGGTAGCAGAGAGGGAAAACAAAACCATAGTTAGGGCTGCAAAAGCTATGTTATATGACTATGATTTTCCCAGGTTTTTATGGGCAGAGGCATGTAACACAATAGTGTATATTTAGAACAAAACTCCTCATATATCATTGGGGAAGAAAACTCCAGAAGGATTATTCATGGGGAAGAAACCAGAAGTTAGTCACTTCAGGATCTTTTGTAGCATTGCTTATTGTCACGTGCGAGATGAAAAACGTACCAAATTAGATCATACTACAGAGAAGGAGTTTTTCATTAGGTATAAAAAAACATAAATTGCATACATGATCTACATTCCTAATAGTAGGAAGATTGTGGTGAGACGAGATGTGAATTTCATGGACAACTGAGCTTTCAAGATATCTCGTGATATTCCTACAGGTAATCAAAACTAGTCAGAAGCTCCCTTGGTCTAGTAATAGGAAGCTAGTGGGAATAGCAGGAGGACAGTCATAGGGACCGAGTACAGTGACTAGTACCAGTATTTCCTTAGGTGGAGGAGATTTGGGGAGTTCTCAGCAGATGGAGCATCAGAGACGGGATGAGGAGGAGCTGGTTGAATCTCCCATAACTAGTGGTCATTCCAATAGAGAGGTTCATTAGAAATTGAGAGATGTAGAGGATTTTATTGGAAATCCTAAGAAAAAAAAGATACATTGTAGACAACCTGACATGTACCAAGCATTGGTGGCCCAAGTTACATAATCTTCCAGTTTTGAGGAGGCCGCACGACATCAGGTGTGGGTAGATCCCATGGTAGAAGAGTATACCTATATCATGACGAATGATGTTTGGGAGGTGGTGCTAAGGCCTGAAGACAGGTTAGTGTTAGGTTCTAGATGGATCAACAAGATCAAGTATGTTGCAGATGGCAGTGTGGATAACTACAAGGCTAGCTTTATGGAAAAGTGGTATGCACAAAAAGAAGGGATAGATTATAATGATACTTTCACCTCAGTTTCAAGGTACACTTCCATCTGGTTAGTTATATCCCTAAAAACTCAAATGGGATGGAAAATTCACCATATGGACGTCAAGACAACATTATTGAACAGGGTGATAGAGGAAGAGGTGTATATAGAACAACCAGAGGGATTTGAGACTAATAAGAGGAACACTCATGTGTGTAGATTGAAGAAAACTATATACGAACTCAATCAAGCTCCCAGGTCATGGCATGGTTGGATCGAAAACTAAGGGGTTCATCAAGAGTGACGTAGATCCCAACCTTTACAACTTGACGGTATAGGGTGAGCCACTC